>JAKSZT010026421.1:398039-420266 GCA_026826555.1 Tolypeutes matacus
GCAACTAAACAGGGAAAACAGCACTTCAAACATTTGGTATTAGATCAAAGTAATATATTGTGATAAAATTTATTTGTAGAAAAAAACGTGATCATTGAAGAAAATTTTGAAAATATTTTAAAATATTAAAGAATATAAAAATATCTTAACCATTTTTATAGTGTTCTCATGCTCTTCTAGGATAATACTTAGATAAGAGTATGTTTATATTACATACATCTTCCAAATTTCTCATTTTTGCAGTTTTCATTTAACAATTATCAGTATAATGCTTGATAATTACTTAGTCATCAAAATTGGGAGATAAAAGCTTTCTTGACACATGGGTGAGATCAACATCATCTTGCAAAGTTTTACTATGTGAAGTTTTATAAATCCATCATGTTAAAATTCTGCATGCAGTACTATCTGTCACGTTTCTAACTGCTAACAATTTGAAAACCCTACCATTCTGTGATGTGTGAACCAGTTTCAGTAATTATTATTTCTTTGTTTAAATTCAGTATGATTTAAAACTATCCGTGCTTTTCTGCTGATTTCTACAAGTTGTTATGTTATTTTATTTTAAAAAAAATAATTCTCAAATTAAAGGTTTGGCTCATTTGTTTTAAAATTTTTAATAGAGAAAATTTGTAAAGCTAAGATATTTTTAATTAATCCAATTTTTTGACATCTTATAAAATTTCACAGGTAAGTTGATAAAATTTCCTTTAAAAAATTCCTCTATACAACCTGGGATTAAAGTTTTAATTTTCTTTACTATTCAAAATTTATATAAGAAAATATTTTCCATATTTTTGAAGTATTTGATTGTAATAAATTTCCACCTCTGTTTTAGGCCTGATAATGTTTAACTATTTTTCATTGCTTCATCATTGTGAATTAAATCATTCACACAATTAAAACTACATTATTTTCCTTTACATGCTTAACTTATGTGAAAATTTTGATTTAGTGTATTAATGCCATGTAAATAATTTCATTATGATTTAATTTTTTTTGAACTGTATATTGTCTAGAATCTATATTTATTTCAATGACTCTTCGAATTGTTTGCAATGAGATATGTCTTTATTTTTTTTCTATTCCACTCTTATTTTATTTATCATTATTTAAAGAGCTCAACATTTACAATACATATATTATTGACATACCCACATAAGCAAAATACTTCAGACCAAATCTTACATAAAATATGAAATGCACTGATATGGGGATAAAAGGGGGACAATTCAAGAGTCTAGTGTTTTCATATTATCCGAAATTTACATTATATTTATTTAACATCATAAATGCTTTCTAAAATATATTGTAAGATGACAGGGTAGTTTGTATTTAATTAAAACTGAAGCATCCTGGGACTTATTTTTATCTGAAAATTAAAGCATCTTTTGAATACCATTGCCATTGCCAAGAAACAGTATATATTTTCTGAACCATAAAAATGTACATAAATGAAAGCAAGGCTGGCTCTGTTCATAAAAATGACCATAAAATGTGATAATGCATGCACAAGCTGACAGATTAGTAAAAGAATATATTATTAAAAAGAAAATGCTTATCAAAGACATCTCTAATTACAAATTACAAACAGAAAAAGGGATTGCAATAAATATAGATTCTAAATAACACAGAAGTCAGAACACCAATAAATTATTTTATAATATTTCATATGATATTATTTTTAACAATATTAGCATAAAATTCAGGATATCAAGGAAAATAAAGCACATATTAATTATTTGAATTAATTAAAGACCAGCAATGATCTGGTGAAAAGTTGTTAAATATTTTAACCATAAAACAGATGTTGAATATTATTTTAATCATTGAGCAATCATTTAGGAAAGTAACCAAGTACAATTGTACACAGAAAATCTTAGTATTAATTAAAAGAATAAAATCACATGAATGTGAAAAATATATCTAATAAATATTGAAAAAGTTTAAATTAACAAATCAAATACTTATAAAATGAATAAAACATTCTTTTTTCAACATACACTGATACATCCTAGGGCTTTGCCACTAAGCATGAATCATAGTTCACATTGTAGACCACTCTCTCTCCCACACAGTTCTGCATGTTATATGCTGATGTAAAATGGACTATATCTGTCATTGTAATGTCACTCAGGATAATTCCCTAGTCCTGAGAAAACCTCTGTATAACAGGATGCCCTAAAAGCATCCAGTGGCCACTGGCTCCACATCAATGTTGTAATTTCATCCATTGTTTGAATCACAATATGTCTACAACAGAATACCAGTAAGTCCACTCTAGTCCATAGCTCTTCCCCCAATCCTGTGGAGTCTGGGATGGTGATGTCCACTCCACCTCCAAGTGAGAGGAGGCTTATATCTCATGGATAAGATGAATGGAATTATCCTGCCTGCACCTGCAGACTCTCTCCATTCCCTGGGATGTCCATTGTCCATCATCATCTCCTCGCCAGGTAACGTGGGTGAGTCCATTGAGCTGTAGAGTATGAGTTGTAGCTCCACCGAGATTTCAGGCACAACTGGCACATGGGCAGGCCAAAGGCTTCAGTCTCGGGAAGTACACCTACAAACTCCAGCACCAAGTATAGGTTTGAATAGAAGGGACTGATGGGCAATTGGCAGGGAGGACTTATTTGAGTCCAACACACTCTCAGGAGCACAGATTCCAAAGTAGAGCCCACTGATAAGGCTTCAATCTCTGGAGCTATCTCCCCTTATATAGAACCTGGGTGTCTCCAGACCCCCCAGGAGCCCCTCTGTGTGGGGTGATATCCACGTTGGTGTTCTATGAGAGCCTACTGAGGTGTGTGTAAGCGTTACATCTGAGATGACCTCCCAACTCTCTTTGAAGTCTCTTAACCATATGCACTCATTTTTCTTTACCCTTTCCCCCTTTTATTCAGGGTCTTTTTCCAGTCTTATTGCCAGTTGGCACCTGTAATTAATCCCTTGTTGCCAGGGAGGCTCATCCCCAGGGGTCATGTCCCACACTGGGGGTAAGGTAATGCATTCAAATGCTGAGTTTTGCTTAGAGAGAGGCCACATTTGAGCAACAAGGAGGGTCTCAGGTGGCAACCCTTAGGCACCCCATAATAGAAGGCTAAGTTTCAATAACAAGAGCAAAGACTCATAAGGCTAGTCATCAATAACAAGAACCCATTAGAGGACCATAATCCTTTGACAGACACTGCCCCTGCCCTCGAGGGACTTTTGCTGCTTCCTTGGAGAATGTGGCAGAGCTCTCCAGGCTGGGAATTCAATATTCTCTCATTTATAGGGTGATACTCCACCCACTGTGACCATGCCCAACCCTTGATCATTTAAACAATTTTAAATACCTTTCATGTATATTCAGTTGAACTTCTTCCCATGAAACCCTCATCCCAGACACCCCCACCAATGATCCTTTCCTGCCCCCATTGTAACCTTTCTGTAATCCAAACCTTCCTTGAAGATGAAGCCCATTTAATAGTCAAATACAATTAATAGGAAAATGAAATAATAATGATGTTTAAATATAAGAGATAAAATACATGGAAACTTAAAAAAAAAAACACCAATAGTTAAATAAAATTAGAGGAATGGGATATTCAAAAACTGGGGAAAAAAAATTTTTTTTTTAATTTTAAGGCATTTTTCCTTTTAGACTGCATTATCGGGGGTCCAGTCTATACTGTGGCACCTGCCCCCTCTCACTCCCCAGGGTCTCCCAATTTTTCATTTAATTTTAAAAGAAGTTTTAGGTCACAGCAATGTCAAACACAGCATACTAGAGATTCTCATATACCCAAACTCCTCCCACATTCCTCACCCCATATTAAAACCTTTTTGTATGTAGATGGTAGCATTGTTATAACTGTTATACAGATAGTGAAATATAGCTACTAAACATTGTCAATGGTTTACAGTATAGTTTACAATTTAGACAGAACAGTTTAATAATTATTTATGATATTTACCATGTCCTGTGTCCATTACTGTAAGGTAATGGAAAACATTTCCCCTGACCACTAAATACCCCCTGTTTGATATTTTCTGTTCCTTCCTTTCCAAATTCCCCTGGGGCGCCTGACACCCCCTTTCTTGACTAACTGGATGACAAGATTCATATTTACATGCATCAGAAGGACTTGACACGCTGATTGCCTTCCCCTATTAGGATCCACCCTTGCACATAAGAGATACCCACTTGTGTGTTTCTCGGTGAAAAGGTCCTCCCAAAGATGGAGGTCCATCTCCTTCCCACTCACCATGTGGGTCTCCACTCCCCGACACAACACATTATGACAGGATGAACACTCACACACACCCCAGAAGCCTACTCCAGATGCGCCTCATCCTGAATGCCCCCCCAACCTACACCCTAAACCAGTGACACTACCTTGTCATATTGCCATAAGATCATTCCCACTACTGCACTTTCAACCTCATATCCAAAAATCCCATGTTCACCTAGTCTCTCTCCCATCTCTCCCCTCAGTATCCTGGGTATTCTAACCTACCCTTCCTAATCTACCCACCTGTCAACCCTACACCACCAAATCCAGTAATATTACTACCCACCTGTCCTATCCTTCAATATGCAACTATACTTTATCTCTTCACCATAGTTTATGTCCATATGGGTGATGGCTGA
Source organism: Tolypeutes matacus (assembly GCA_026826555.1). Lineage (NCBI taxonomy): Eukaryota > Metazoa > Chordata > Mammalia > Cingulata > Chlamyphoridae > Tolypeutes > Tolypeutes matacus. The sequence goes on from JAKSZT010026421.1 coordinate 402,679, forward strand.
AAACATTCTCTTCCCTTTCTATCTCTTGTCAACCTATCTTTCAGACAATGGTTCCCAGAGAATGCTCACGTTCCTCAATTAAAATCAGTGAGGTCATGCACTGTTCATCCTTCAATTCCTGGCTTGCTTCACTCAACATAAGGTCTTCAAGATTCATCCATGTTATTTCGTGTGTTAGCATTTTATTCCTTCTTACAGCTGAGTAATATTCCATTGTATGTATGTACCACATTTTGTTTATCCATTCATCTGCTTATAGGCATCTGGGTTGAATACAACTTTTGGCAATAGTGAACAATGCTGCTATGAACATTGGTGTGCATATATCTGTTCATGTCTTTGGTTTCAATTCTTCTGGGTATGTACCCAGCAGTGGAATCACTGGATCACACAGAGGATCTATTGTTAGTTTTCTGAGGAACCGCCAAACTGTCCTACACAGTGTCTGGACCATTCCACAATCCCACCAGCAGTGGATGAGGGTTCCTATTCCTCCACATCCTCTCCAACACTTATAGTCTGCTGGGTTTTTTTTCATAGCTGCCATTCTGATGGGTGTAAGATGGTATCTCATTGTAATTTTGATTTGCATTTCCCTAATAGCCAGCGATGTCAAGCATTTTTTCATGTGCTTTTTAGCCATTTGTATTTCTTCCTTGGAGAAGAATCTTTTCAGGTCACTTGCCCACTTTTTAAATGGGTTGTTTGTCTTTTTATTTTCAAGGTGTAGGATTTCTTTATATATGCAGGATATTAGGCTCTTATCAGATGTAAGGTTGACAAATATTTTCTAGCATTTGGTAGGCTGCCTTTTTATTTTCTTAATAATGTCCTTTGAGGTGAAGAAGTTTTTAATTTCGAGAAGATCCCATTTCTCTATTTTATCATTTGCTGCACATGCTTTGGGTGTGAAGTTCATTAAACCATTTCCTATTACAAAGTCGTGTAGATGCTTCCCTACATTATCTTCCAAGGTTTTTATGATTTTGGCTCTTATACTTAGATTTTGATCCATCTTGAGTTGATTTTTGTATAAGGTGTGAGATGGTATTCCTCTCTCATTCTTTTGGATATGGATATCCAGTTCTCCAAGAACTACTCGTTAAAGAGGCAATTCTCTCCCAACTGAGTGGGCTTGGTGGCCTTGTCAAATATCAGATTACTGTATATGTGAGGATCTATATCAGAACTCTCAATTCAGTTCCATTAGTCAGTATGTCTATCCTTGTACCAATACCATGCAGTTTTGAGCACTGTAGCTTTGTAGTATGTTTTAAAGTCAGGTAGTGTAATACCTCCAAGCTCATTTTAATTTTTCAATATTTCTTTGGTCATTCAGGGCCTCTTACCTTTCCAAACATATTTTGTAGTTTGTCTTTCCAGTTCCTTAAAAAAATACAGTGTTGATTTTTATTGGGATTGCATTAAATCTATAGATTAGTTTAGGTAGGATAGACATCTTGATGATGTTTAATCTTACTATCCATGAACAGGGAATATTCTTCCATTTATTTAAGACTTCTTTGATTTCCTTTAACAGTGTTGTGTAGTTTTGTGTATATAAGTCTTTTGCATCTTTAGTTAAATTTATTTCTAGGTATATGATTCTTTTAGATACTATTGTAAATGGTATTTTTTAAAAATTTCCTCCTCAGATTGCTCAATATTGGTGTACAGAAATGCTACTGATTTTTGAGCATTGATCTTATAGCCTGCGACATTACTGAACTCCTTTATAAGTTCTAGAAGCTTTATTATAAATTCCTTAGGGTTTTCTTTGTGTAGGATTATGTCATCTGCAAATAATGAAATTTTTACTTCTTTTTCAATTTGAATGCCTTTTATTTATTTTTCTTGCCTCGGTGCTCGAGCAAGTACTTCTAAAACAATGTTAAATAGGAGTGGTGATAGTGGGCATCCTTGTCTTGTTCCCAATCTCAGAAGGAAGGGTTTTATAATTTCAACATTGAAGATGATGTTAGCTTTGGGTTTTTCATATATACCCTTTATCATATTTAGAAAGCTTCCTTCTAGTCCTGTCTTTTGAAGTGTTTTTATCAGGAAAGAGTTCTGTATTTTGTCAAATGTTTTTCTGCAAGTATAGAGATGATCATGTGATTTTTTTTTCTTTCAATCATTTTATGTGGTGTATTACATTGATTGGTTTTCTTATATTGAAACATCCTTGCATACCTGGGATGAAACCCACTTGGTCATGGTATATAATCATTTTGATATGTTGTTAAATGCGATTAGCAAGTATTTTGTTGAGGATTTTAGCATCTAGGTTCATTAGAGAAATTGGTCTGTAATTTTCCTTTCTTGTGGTATCTTTGTTTGTTTTGGTATTAGGGTAATGTTGGTATTGTAGAATGAGTTAGGCAATATTCTTTCTACTTCTATTGTTTGGAAGAGTTAAGCAGGATTAGTGTTAATTCTTTCTGGTATGTTTGGTAGAATTCAGTTGTGGAGCCATCTGGCCCTGGGCTCTTCTTGATTGGGAGGGTTTTGATGACTGAGTCAATCTCTTAACTTGTAATTGGACTGATGACTTCATCAATTTCTTCATTCATCAATATAGGCTGTTTGTGGGATTCTAGAAATTTGTCCCATTCCTATAAATTATCATTCTTGTTGGCATATAATTTTTCAAAGTATCCTCTTATGTTACTCTTTATTTCTGTGGGGTCAGTAGTGATATTCCCTTGCTTGTTCCTTATTTTGTATATTTGCATCTGTTCTCTCTTTTTCTTTGTTAGTCTGGCTAACAGTTGTCAATTTTATTGATCTTCTCAAAGAACCAGCTTTTGGTTTTGTTTATTTTTTCTAGTGCTTTCTTATTCTCTATTTCAATTAGCTCTGATCTAATCTTTGTTATTTTCTTCTTTCTACTTCCTTTAGGTTTAGTTTGTTGTTGTTTTTCCAATTCCTCCAAGTGTGCAGTTAGGTCTTCAATTTTAGTTCTTTCTTCTTTCTTAATATATGTATTTATGGCTATGAACTACATACTCAAGACAACTTTGGCTGCATCCCATAGGTTTGGATATATTGTGTTGTCATTTTCATTAGTTTCAAGGTAGTTACTGATTTCTTTTGAAATTTCCTCCTTGACCCACTGTTTGTCTAAGAGTGTGTTGTTTAACTTCCATATCTTTGTGCCTAATATGTTTCTCTGACCATTAGTGATTTCCAATTTCATTCCATTGTGGTCAGAGAAATTACTTTGCATAATCTCAATCTTTCTGAATTCATTGAGAGTTGTTCTGTGGTCTAGCATGTGGCTTTTCTTGGAGTATAATCCATGTGGACTCAAGAAGAATGTAAATCCTGCTGTTTTGGGGTGTAGTGTTCTGTATATGTTTATTAAGTCCAAGTCCTCTAATGTATTGTTTGAATCTTCGTTTCTTTATTGATTTTTTGTCTAGATGTTCTGTCTAATGGTGATAATGGTATATTAATATCCCCCACTATAATTGTAGAGACATTTATTTCTCCACGTAGTTTTTCCAGAGTTTGCCTCATATATTTTGAGGCACCCCAATTAGGTGCATAAATGTTTATGATTGTTCTCTCTTCTTGAGAGATTACCCCTTTTTCTAATACGTAGTGTCCATCTTTGTCTCTTACAATAGTTTTGTATTTAAATTACATTTTGTCTGATATTAGGATAGCTACTCCTGACCTTCTTTGGCTATTGTTTTCTTGTAAAAATTTTTTCCAGCCATTCACTTTCAGCCTCCTTGAATCCCTGGGTCAAAGGTGAGTTTCTTGTACACAGCATGTAGTGGATCATATTTCCTTATCCATTCTGCCAGTCTCTGTCTCTTGAGTGGTGAATTTAATCCATTAACACTCAGCAACATGGATGAACCTGGAGGACATTATGTTGAGTGAAGCAAGCCAGACACAAAAGGACAAATACTGTATGAATGCATTACTATGAACCAAATACATTGTGTAATATATTGTTTGATTCAGTGTTATTACTAACAATTAATTTCTTACTTCAGCTATATTTTCTTTGAGTTAATATTTGTCATATGTTGTTTTTATTGCTCTTTTTGTCTTTTTAGTTGTTTTTACACTCTCCTCCAACTCTCTCTCCCTTGTTTTTTTCCTTTCAACTTGTAAAACTTCCTTTAGTATTTCTTGAAGGGCAGGTTTCTTATTGGCATACTCTCTTAATTTCTGGTTATCTGTGAAGATTCTGAACTCTCCAACATTGTTGAAAGCCAGTTTTGCTGTGCACACAATTCATGCCTGGAAGTTTTTTTCTTTTAAAACTTTGACTATATCACACCACTGTCTTCTTGCCTCCATGGTTTCAGATGAGAAATCAGCACTTAATCTTATTGTGCTTCCCTTGTATGTGATGGTTCTCTTTTTTCGTGCTGCCTTGAGTGTTTCCTCTTTGTCTTGAGCATTGGACATTTTGACAAGTATATATCTTGGAGTTGGCCTGTTGGTATTTATGCTGTTCGGGGTGTGCTGGGCTTCCTGGATCTGCACATCCATCTCTCTCAATAAGGTTGGGAAGTTTTCAGCTATTATTCCTTCAGCACTCCTTCTGTTCCCTTCCCATTGTCTTCTCCTTCTGGGATGCCTATAATGTGTATGTTTGTGTGTTTGTGTTTTCAGTTAAATCCCTGAGTCCCAGCTGGATGTTTTCTATCTTTTTATCTATCTGTTCTATTATCTGTTTGATTTCAGATGTATTGCCTTCCACATACTAATTCTTTCTTCTGCCTGTTCAAATCTGTTGTTATGTGAATCCAGCATCTTTTTTATTTCTTGGATTGTGCCATTGATCACCATCATATGTGTTATCTTTTTATGGATGTTTACAATTTCTTCAGTATGTTCTCACAGTGTCTTCTTAATATCCTTAATCTCTTCCTACAATTCTTAAGTTGGTCCATGATATTTGTTTGGAAAGCTTTGATTAGTTGATTGATGTTCTGCATCTCTTCCTGGGTTTTAGTTTGTTTATTGGACTGATCCAAGTCTTCCTGTTTCTCAGTATGGTTTGTAATTTTTTGTTGCCCTCTAGTCATCATTTTATCTTGATGGGTTTTTTCAGTTGGTTAGTTTCTCTCTCTGCTCTAGAGTGTTATTTGGCTGGTGGTTCTGCGTGTGTTTTAAGTTTTCTCTTTGAGACTTTGGTCTTATTATTTTACTTGCTTTTTTCTATGTTCCCTTGAAGGCAAAAGATTAGGGCCAGAGGAATCAAAAGATGTGAGAAAGGAAGAAAAATAATAATAATATTGATAAAAGTTAGAATAGGGGCCTTATAAGACTTATTAAAATGAATATTTAACTCATGTTGACAGTGTAGAGTAATAGGGAAAAAAGTGGAGTACCTACAATGGACTGGGAAAACAAATAGAGGAAAATATATATAATGATTTAGAAGGCTAGACAAATGAGGTGAGAGAGAAAGAGTAAAGAAAGGACTGAAAGGAAAAAGTTAATAATAATAAAAAATGAAGAAAATGGAATAGATAGAATAGAAATTGACACCCTTAAGTTGTGGGCTAATGAAAAATGGTGTTATGTAAGAACCACAACAGCAAGCCGAAGGCAGAAAGATTAAGGACAGAAAAGAGATAGCGTTGGGAGACAAAATCAATATAGACAGAGAATGGGAAATCATGGAAGTAGAAGTACAGAAAAAAGAGACAAGCTAGCAGCACCTAATTTAAAAATAAAATAAAATAAAAAAGAAAAGAAAAAGGAAGGAGGGGGGGGAGAGGAAAGAAAAGCAAGAGACAACAAATAAACTAAGAAAAACCAAACAACTACTCAAGCAATAAGGCCAACAAAGCTAAGGAAGAACAGTGTTCCTTCTTGGGCCCTTGTGGAACCTCTCAGTCTACTTGTGTTCATCAATCAATTGCCCTGCAAGGTACTATCTGCAGGTTTTAAGGCAGATTTTATCAATTAAACTAAGTTTAAAAAATTTTCTTTTTTTATTTTTGAAGTGACTTCTCTTTTTTTGGCAAAATAAGGGTTCCAAAAGAAGTCCTCTTCTAGACCACCCCCTTCACTGAGGGGACCATGAATAGGCTCATGGAAACTTAATCAAGCACTTCCCACTTCCTGGTCTCCCCAGGGGAGCTGAAGGTCTGATGCTTGTCTGTGCAGAAGGATAAAACTGGCTGACTCTGCCTCCTCTGGAGCCAAGCCTCAGTATGACTGGGCTGTTGGATAAATCAGGTTTCCTCAGCATATTTGTTCCTCCAATCAGCCTGAGCTGCTTCAAGCCAGCTTATCTGCTCCCCAAAGATATGAGGGGGTCCAGGAATCCAAATACACAGAAAGGAAACCCCTTTCCACCCTCCGTTAGAACCCTCCCACTCTCGGGGAATGCTCCCACTTACTGGGTTGCTGGTGGGAGTTGGGGCGTATCCCTGGGCAGCTACTTAAATCAACCTTCCTCAGCAGATTCACCACTCCCCTCAGCCTGGTGCTGCTTCAAGCCAGCTATTTTGTTCCCCAAAGCTGCAAGGGGTTCCAGGCAGCCAAATCCACAGAAAGTAAACCTCTCTCGACCCTACGCCAGAACCCTCCCACCCTCAGAGAACGCTTCCACTCACTGGTTTGCCAGTGGGAGTCACAGCTCAAACCAGCTTTTTTCCCTGAGGGTGGAGCTCAGCTGTCTGTGTCAACCAGCACAGGCAGGGAAAAAAACTCATGAATCCTTCCTGAGCAATCCAACTGGCCTCCAACTCCCTCCAGATAGATGTCCCCTAGATTCTTGCTCTGTGCTCCCCAAGCACAGACCTCCCAGGAAGGACCCTGTCCCCAATCAGCCATCCTCAGAGAGTGTGTCAGCGAGTGCCCTCCTAAACCAATGCCATCTTGCTCCTCCCCACCAAATGTCTTTAATAAGCACGTATTTTTTTAAAATTTTGGTTTCTGAGTTTTTATTCTAAGTGAATACAATTAATTTTTTCTATTTTATTGATACATATTAAAAAAGCATAAGTTCATCCAAAGAGTACAATCAATAGTATTTTATACAATCACATATGTGCATTCATTACCCCAATCACTCCCAGAGCACTTTCATTACTCCAAAAATAATAATAAACAAGAAAGAATCAAACAAAACTCATCACCTTAAATCTCTCTATGCATCACCTGCCATACATAGTCACTATTTTTTTTCCTTCTTTATAGTATATTTGTATTTATATTTTATAAAAAGTCTTATATATATAATATTACCCATATTTGTGTTTTACATGGTGTTTTACTATCTTATACAGTCCCACATTACAGTTTTTAGCTTTCGTTATAATAATATACATGGCCTTAAGCCTTCCTTTTCAACCACTGTCAAACCCATACAATAGGCTGTGTTGTCCTTCTTGGATGCTCATATTTATGTCTCTCATAAGGGTTGGGAATTTTTCAATCATTATTTCCTCAAATATTCTTGCTGTCCCTTTTCCATTCTTTTCTCCTTCTAAGACACCGATAACACATTGTTTGTGCATTTCACATTTTCATTCAATTCCCTGTGACCCTGTTCCATTTTTTCTATTCTGTTCTCTTTCTGGTCTCCTGTCTTTTCCAGTTCAGATATTGTGACTTCTAAAACACTAATTCTGTCTTCAAGCAATTCAAAATCTGCTTTTTTTGTGGCAATAATCTATTTTTAATCTCATCTATTGTGTCTTTCATTCCCGTAAGATCTGTTACTTTTCTTTGAAGACTTTCAAATTGTTCTTTATGCTCACCCAGTATCTTCTTTATAGCCTTTACTTCTTTTGTCATAGTTTCTTTAAAATTTTTGAAGTGATTAGGAAAGTGATGTGATTATCACTGATCAGTTGTCTTAAATCCTGTATCTCTTCAGGATATTTGGTTAATTCATTTGGCTGGGTCATCTCTTCCTGTTTCCTAGTATGGCTTGTAATCTTACTGATGTCTAGGCATCTCAATATGTTGGTGCATTTACTTTGACGGCCAATTTCTTTCTGTTGCTTTTTTTTCCCACAGCTCTTCTTTGATATTTGGTTCAACTTATTCTAAGTCTTTAAAATTGCCTGGCTTCAGATATCAAAATCAGGCCAGGGACTCACTAGTGGGGCATAGATTTTCTCCCAGGGTTTGGATACAGAGAATGCCAAGAACAAATTTTGTCCATGCAATTTCCAGACCAATCAACAGATGGCACTCATCAGCTCACCTTTCCAAGGAGATGTTTCAGTCTTGGCTTTCCTGTGTTCATGTGTTGAATCTCTAGTTTGGAGATTCAAAGCAGTCTCTGCTGGTTGAATTCCTGAAGAAAAGCCCCCCAACTTCCTTTCTGTTTTCCCTTGGAACAGGTGACAGGGAGGAAGATATCTGCTCCCTTCTCAGTAGGCTTCAGTGAGCCAGGGGTTTTACACCAACTTAGTATTTTGGGAGTAGGAGAGGGGAGCTCTTCTCTGCCACTATAGGGCTTGGTAACTCATGCTTGTTTTTCAGCCTCTTCAGCTTTCTGTCCCTCACATTCCCGAGAGTTGTATAACACTGTCCTCATCTACTGATCCCCAAAGCAGTTTCCTCAGACAACATTTGGCTCTTTCTCTGTTTTTTTTTTTTTGTTTTTTTTTTTTTCATGAAAACATTTATCTCTGCATGTTAGTCCATTAACGTTTTCCCACAATTCTCTAAATCAGCATTTATTTTTTAATAATATACTTTTTAAGCTAATCTCTCATATTTTACATTCATTGTGTCAATTCTTATATTTATGGCTCTATATTTTTTATTCCTTTTATGAACTGTACTGTACTTGCTTTCATTTATGTACATATCATTGATTTAAGAAAGATATCAGTTGACATGTTTTGGCAATGATGTTCAACAGATTCTAAAATTTTTCACAGAAGATAATTTCAGGAAATACTTAATTTTTACTTAAATTAAGAATACCCTTCCCTCTTATAATATATTCTAGTAAGCAATTATGCTGTTAATAAATTTCATAAAACTTTGAGCAATATAAAAACACTGAACTATTTGCATATTCCCTCTTATCCCTATGTACATCACTGCATATCATATTTTATGTAAAATGTGGTCTGAGGTAATTTTTTTGCTCAAAACTCACCAAATCTTCTTGCTTATTTATTTATATATTTGTATATTTATTTTCATTAGAGATGTTGAGGATTTAGTGAAAAATCATTCATAGACTGCAGAGCTCCAATAAATCCCATTATTAATACCCTATGTTAATGTGGTAATTAGTGGTAATTCATGTGGTAACATTATTTTAATTTTGTAATGAATTACTGTCCATGTTTTACATTAGGGTTCAATGTTTTTGTTGTATAGTCCTATTTTTTTAATTCTAGTAATATGTACAAAACCCAAAATTTCAAGTTTATGAAATCCTTTCGATTATGGTGTTATTTCAGAGTTCTATGTACTGGAAAAGTTTAACTGTCTAAATAAATAATGATTAAGAAAAAAAGACTGGAATAGGTATGAGAAAATGTGAACAATAGTATTTTTGCAAAATGATTGATTTTATATAATAATGGTAAAAATAAATTATATTTTCTGAGCACCTGCTGAGTGCAAGACAATACTCAGAGGGTTTACGGTCTATAATTAACCTAGTTTATTTTCACGAAGTAACTCCCAGATAGGTACTTGCAATACATAGAATTAATCTCAATTAGTAGAAAGTAATTCTCCTATTTGTGCAGGAAAATATTTATTAGTCATCCTTGTGTTTCTTCTATGTCACACACCTTACATCTGGTTCATCAATGTATTGTATGGACTCTGTGTACAGAATATATTTTGAGAGAATGAAAATTTCTCTACATCTCCTCTGCCATCACACTAGCTGAAGAATCATCATCCCACTCTTTAAATTTTTGATGAGGTAGTCTAGATTGTTTCCATCTTTCTGCCTTTTTCCCCTTGAGCCTAATCTTAATGTAGGAATTCGAGTAATACTAATAAAACAGTAAGTTGACTCATGTCACTTAAAAAAAAAAAAACTATAAGATTTCCCATGACACCACAAGTAAAATTTAAAATGTTTACAAAAGCCTCCATATCCCAAATGATCTTACCCTTCCTCCTTAATCTTATGAACTTCCCCTTTTTTATTGTGTCTTTCATGTTCACTTTAGAGCAGCCACAATGTCCTCCTCACATTTCCCTATACACCTTAGTTCTGATGCTGTCTGAGTTTCCTGAATTTCCTGAAGCCCAGATAACTGCATGGGTCTTTTCTCATTCTCTTCCTCATAAGATCATCACCTAACGCCTTATTTAAAATTTCACCTGACCCCATCCCCATCAGTGCCACATTTGTTTTCCACAGCAGCTATCTCATCTAAAATTCTCTTTGTTTGCTTCTGAGTTTGTTTCTTCTCTGTTTTCCTCCACAATGAAAGCTCTATCAGATCAGGTTTTTAATTAATTTAATCAATATGGGATTCCCAGCACCTAGAACAGCATCTCAAAAAATGTATTTGAGAAGAGAAATTTTACAGATGATGAAAAAACTGGGACACAGAAAAGTTACAGAAATTGTTCATGATCAATCAACAGGTGAAAGACCAAGCTCACATAGGAACTCACACAGTCTGACTTCAGAGTTCACACGCTTCATCACCATTCTAAAATATGACTGATTTCCTATAAAAATGTATTCCACTCATTAGAGAAAAATAGAATAATTGCTTTATTTAAAAAGAAAACAAAAATAACAGGTCATTGATAAATATATATTGCTGGCAGGGGTCCCTGATAGGTATATATTCCAGAGCTGCCTAGAGAATACAGTGAGACTTTGGTAATACCACCTAAATTTTATCAAACATACAAGTATTTACAGAAAGAAAGAACGCTGTAAAGGAAGCAAAGATTTAATAGGTTGTGCAATTGAGCTGTGCAGAAAAATACTTTAGTCAGATACAGGTTGTCCTTGTGCTGGAAAGATATTCACAAGCAGTTGTCTAAACAAAGAGAAAAGTATCAAACTTGGATGTAACAGTATAGACTTTCAATGACTAGGATTTGTGGGTGGCTCTTTTCCATGAGGTAATCTTGGAAACCAGGCTTTTTCTATATTGCTGCTCTACTATCTCCCAAGAAGTTTTTTCTTTTCTGCGTGGTTGAGAGTTTTCACCTAGCACTGTCCCCATTTCAGTATGAAGGAAAAGTGATATTTGCATATTGTGAAAAGAAATCCTTCATTTTTGTCCAGTGGAACATTTTTAGGGAAAAGTTTGATTTCCTGAATAGACATACGGTTGTTCAGGTTATACATTTTTCTGGTGTGATCATAATAAAGGAATTTTCCATTTCATCTAAATTATTAAATTTGACACAAAAGGATGTTTATAACCTTTTTTTTTTTTTTTTTAAAGATTTTGTTTATTTATTCATTTATCACCCCCTTGCTGCTTGTGCTCGCTGGGTCAGCTAACCGCACCGTGTGGGCGGGCTTGCCTTCACCAGGAGGCCCCGGGAACCGAACCCAGGGCCTCCCATATGGTAAACGGGAGCCCTACTGATTGAGCCACAGCCGCTTCCCTTCCTTTTAATATTGATGAGGGAAGTGCGGGACCCCATCCCCACCCTCAGCTGAAACCCACAGCTTTAAAAAATATAAACTCCCCTGGATCCCTGGTCCCTCTGTCCCCTCCTTTTTCCCCTTTTCTCAATGTAATCTGCTTCAGGAAGATAAGCACCACAGGCTGCCCCTTTGAATTGAAATTTACAACTCTATACAGATAATGACTCTTTTCCTCCCTAATGGCCTTCTGCTTTTAGAAAGATAAGCTAACCTTGCTTCTTTGCCTTTGTAACCCTGCCTGCCTGCTTGCTCAAGAATTTGCCCACTTCGTGTACCTATATAAACTTATGAAAATCAGAAAACAGGGCTCAGATTTTTGGAGATTTGACTCTCCTCTGGGCCCACACATAATAAAACTGTTCATCCATGCTCCCAAGAGTGCCATTTGGGTTACTTCCAGCTAGCCACAACAATATTTGTGGATAGCTAGAGTGTTATCTATTCTTTCATACTTTATTTGACAATTTTGTGTTTTCTTTACATAGTGATTGCTCTATGTATCTTTGTTTTCAAGTACTAGAGACCCAGTTTATCTTTCCCAATATTTTCTCTATTTTTATCAATTTTATTTTTATATGTGTCTCAAGCCCTGCAATGTAAAAATGAAGTTTTAATTTAGTCAATTATTTTTAAAGCAATTAAATTTTTTAAAAATCAAATATTTGATATATTTACCTTCATTTTTACATTTTTACATTATTTTTTTCTTTGAGTAAATCCAAGTTTCCTTCTATGATTTTATTACTTCTCACTGATAAATTTTTGAAGTACAAGTTTGTTTTCTATAAATTATTCCTATTTGTGTGTGTCCTTATTTTCCTGAAAAAGTTTTTATATATTTTTTATATTTGAAATCTGTTTCATTGGGTATTGAATATTGCAAAAGCAGCTATTGTCCTTCAGTATTTTAAACATGTCTTTCCATTTTGTTTTGGCTGGGATCATTTTTGATGACATTTGATGTAATTCTCATGATATTCTTTTATATGTGACATGAACTATCCTCAGACAGCCTTCATAATTTTCTGCTTATCTTTTCTTTTTTGTTCAGTGGTGAGACCAATGTGTGTAGGGTGTTTTATTTGTAAATTTGATTTGTTCTTTGAATTTAACCTTCCTGGAGTCCTTTAAATTCATGGACATTAGGTTTAATGTCTTTCCTGATTTTCTGAAAAGTTAAGGTCATTTTTACCTTAAATAATTTTTTTTTTATTCATTCCCTCTATTCTGGTTGTAGTTCTGTATCTTTATGTGTAATAAACTGTTTAATATTGTACCACAACTCTCGGATACTTTTTTCCACACACCTTTTTCTTTAATGCTTGTTTTTCCCGTTTGGTTATTCCTATTGGCTTATGGTCATGTTCACTGATTCTTTCCTCTTCTGTATTGATGATACTGCTGATGTAATATTTTTTTTTGTTTCTTATATTGTGTGTGTTGTGCTTCATAAAAGACCTATTTCCAATGTTTCATTGGATTCTATCTTATAGACTCCATCCCTGTAATGCAATTCCTCATGTATCTGTGGATGTTGTCTCTCCATCCCATTAGATATTTTGACCCAGTAATTGTCAATGCTCTTTATTCATAGACCACCAGAAACCTCTGTGCTTTAACAGTGTGGATATGTTTCTCATTACAGTGAGGAAAAATACATGTCATGGGCAAATGTGCAGTTTTTAAGTAAGAGAATTTTAGAAAGAACCTATTATAGCATGTAGGCTCTTGTTGGGTAATTAGGGAAAGAGTATAAGGAAGCCAAGTTTTGCTCTTCAATCGGATAGTATCAGAAAGCAGATACTATTTCATAACTGAGTATCTCAATATATTTTTTCTATCATTAGACAGACTAAAGTAAGAATAAAGCTATAATTGGTAAAGTAATAACAGTTTCTTATTTAGTAAGAAAGGAAGAAGAATAATTTGGTATTTTGTGGGTTACCCAGTGGACCTTATCTGCAGTTTTCCCTTGCTTGTCCAAGTCTTTCTTATGAGCACTTGTTAGAAACCTGCAGAGAGATATTGAGAGTGAATGCAAACCCCTTGGTTCCAGAGCTCATTGTTTTCCTAGTTGGCACTATAGCCCACACTTGGCTTTAACAATTTGTTAACATTTTATATATTCTCCTTATTTGCATGTAGAGTGGTTACAGCTTTCCCTCACTTCCACCTAAGGTGATATAGTTCATTTATCCCATCTCCCCTTTGACCGGCTTATCTGTCTTTGATATTTTATTTCTTAGCTGTTTCCAGCCTCATCTTTCTGGTTGGTTTGTGAAGAGGTATGGTAATTAACATTACAGGCTTTAAAAATTGTCAAGCTCTATAAAATGTTCTTTGCAGATTTCTACATCCTAATTAGTAGTGGGAGTTCTATATTTCTTTTTAAATCTCATTTACTTCTGTGGGTTCATGTACCACATGAACAATTTATTCTATCTGAATAAATTCCACACTTTCCAGTACAATACCTCTCAGGGTGTCAATTATTGTTCCTTGAAAATGTAATGGAACTTCAGAATCAATGTAGAAATATCTCATCCATTTACTTTTACAATCTTATTTTCCTTTCTCTTCTCCTTCATCTTCTACTTCTTTTAATAATAACAATTATTGTTATTACATAGGTACTGGGACATTTATGAATTCATGGTTGTTGGAAGGATATTATTATTATTATTACTACTCCTTTTAATGTCCTCTTATTGACCTCTTAGGCTCAAAAACTTCAAATTCTACGTGTATAAACCTTTTTAATGATTTTTTCAAAAGCAGTGGAAACTTATTTTCTAATATTGTACTTCTTGCATAGATTCCTTTTCCACAGATAATCCCACCATAGACAATATTACACCCTTTACTATTTCATATGACATTTTCTGGAGTCCTGTTAATGGTTTCAGCAAAGTATAAAGATCAGTCTGTTGTTTGATTCTATATACTAATGTTCTTAAAAACAGGTCAAGTTTAGTTTTGAATCCTGGTATCACTCTTAAGAGATCTGTGAAATTTAGCAGTCCTGAGAGTTGATGTGCATCTGTTTCCTCAAATGCAATTATAGGTAATAATGCAACAACCTCTTAAAGTTGTTATGAGGCTAAATGACTTAGAATATGTAATGTATTTATATAATGTCCAGTAAATACAAAGCTGCATATATGTGCTAACAATTGCTACTAAGTATTTCTCATTCTGTGACTCACCAGTGATTCAAAATCTATTTTCAGAATAGCATGTTCCAGGTATGATGTTATGCCCTGGGTATACAATTATGTGCACTCACAATACAATACATGCCTTTATGCAAATAACATGATCTGTGCAGTGTTAGAGGTAGATTTTATTCAAATAGTCACAATAGCAAATATTAAGTGATGACATCGTCAAATGATCCGTAGGGGATCATTTATGAATTCATGGTTGTTGGAAAGTTAATTGAGCTGAGATATGAACAGGGAAAAGTTATTAGCTTGAGAGTTAAATAAACCCTTATTTCATGTTATCTTAAATTGAAAAAAATCATGAGAGACTGCTACTCTCACCAATTAGATCCTACATTTAAAGGGAAACAAAGTGTGGAATTACCTTGATATCTAGTTTTTGCTTTTATGTTGTATGAACAATTGGCCTCTTTTAAAGTAATAAGTGAATTCATCCTTGTTCCTAGTACTCAACTTTTCCCATGTAAAGATTATTTATTGTTAATTTGAAAGAAAAATTAAACCATCTTGATTGAAAATGTACCTAACTATTTGAAACCCTTATTTTAATAGTAGAAACCTTAAAAATTACAGAGAGAAACATTTAATTAGTATAGGAGATGGATATATAGAAAAATTTTTGAAGTAGTTTTTTTCCCTTTATTCCAGAAAAATTATTTCACAAGATCATAGTCAATAAAGTAAATTTTATAATGCTGTGGCTTCAAAAAGCTGGATTTCTTTATGATACAACATCTTCTCCAAATTATAGTAAGCTTTGTGTCTCCAAAAATTTGTTTTTGCTGTCAAGAGCAAATTTGAGTATATATTTAATCCATATTTTGCTATTAATAGCGAAATGCATAATGGATTAGAAACTGAGGTCCAAAAATTTTTGATTGAATCACAAACACACATTTAAGAATTAACTCTTGGATAATTTTGTTCTGATGAGAATGAATTGTTGGAGTCATAGGACAAAAATCTTTGCTGGGAAAACAGTTAATTTCATTGAATGAAGAATAAACTTCCACTCCACTCTTAAGTTTTCTTCAAACAAACTAATCTTGGAATAAAAATAAACAAAACAGAATAATTAAAGCTGAGTAGGTGGGAGTTGAGGTGATTTAAGATTATTTTTCAAGGATTTTTTTCACATAGTGCAAATTTAGAAATGATGATAAATGGAAGGTTGTTTATCCTAGGTAGACAATATAGGCAGCAATAGGTTGTAAAAAAGGACCTAACATTATAGGAACCCCTGATAGCAGTCTAGCTTTTAAGATCCTCCAACATCTGTACATAGTGCCCAGTTCTAAGGTTTTTTTAATGCTTTATCTTTATTCATATTTTCACATCATTAGTTATACACTCAATAAATATGTTTTTTGTAGTTTCAGTATGTATCTATAAATTCCTATGATGGGTCAACTGGAAGGTAATAATGGAATAAAAATTTATGGTGGTGATCCAAACCTTGTAAAAAGCCTCTCAGGAGAATAGGTCTGAGCGGATGAGTGCACAAGAAGCAAGTAAATAGCTTTCTGGAAGCCCTTCAAGGGATTCCAAAAGGTGAATTAACTTCATAGTGAAAGCTGAACTTAGTGTAAACAATGTGAGGTCATAAGCCATCCAATCATGAGGACATGCCCTCTAATTATAATTATTGAAAATCAAATTGCACAAAGAATAACAATATCAATATTTTTATTACTGATTATTTAATATGGATCAGTTCTGGCATAGTCAGAAGCATAATGCTGACTCAATTTATCTGCATATATAATATGCTGCATTGGAGTGCTGACTGTTTTCTTAGTAAATATTCTAGGTCATGTAAACAATATTATCTAAAAACAAGCCATTTTCTTCTCTAGTTTCTAGGATCAGATAGATATGGACTAAACCCCAGCATGCTTTTTAAGTTTACTCAATGCTAAAAATGCATTTTACTTATGATCAATATCTCGCAAACAATTTTTTCATTGCCCTTTTAACATCTTTGTTCCTCAAACTGTAGATGATGCAATTCAGCATGGGAATTATAAGAGTGTACAATATAGACAAAATCATATCATGGTCCACAGTGTTGCTGGAACTTGGCCTCACATACATGAAAGGATTGTCCCATGATAAAAAGACACTCCAGTTAGGTGAGAGCCACACGTGGAAAACAGTTTTTGCCTCCCTTCGGCAGAACGCATCCTCAGAATGGCCAACAGAATGAAAGCATAGGAGATCAGGACTATCAGTATAGCAATTATTTCAATAAAGCCCACAAAGTAGGAGAGTAGAAGCCTGTTGGTGCGAGTGTCAGAACAAGAAATAGTGAGTAGTGGAGGGATGTCACAAAACACACGTTTAGTTTCATTGGATGCACAGAATGATAGGCTAAAAGTGGCCACAGTGTGTATAGTAGCATGCAAAATGCCACCAACATAGGATGCAATGATGAAAGGCACATAGACTTAGGGTGACATGTTAACTGAATATAGCAGTGAGTTGCAGATTGCTACACAGTGATCATAAGCCATTGAGGCCAAGAGAAAACTCTCTGTAGTCCCCAAAGTAACAAAGAGAAGCATCTGTATTGCACATCCTAGAAATGAAATGACTTTATCCAGTGCCAGGAAATTGATCAACATTTTGGGGGTAACAACTGAAAAATAGCAGGCATCCAAGAATGACAACACACTCAGAAAATAGTACATGGGGTTGTGGAGCTGGGAATCCCTAATGACCAATAAAACCAGTCCCAAATTTCCTATCAGAGTAAAAGGATAGAT
>JAKSZT010026421.1:423008-436346 GCA_026826555.1 Tolypeutes matacus
TGTTTGTCATATGATATTATATATGTACTAAATTATCAATATATCATGGTTAAAACCAATGAAACACAATATTGTGTTCATGAGGAACCAGAAAATGCATCTCTATCACCACATTCTGTTTCTGAACATCTCAACAAAACAATAAAATATTTTGCATAAATCGTCCTGATGTTTTTGACAATGTAAAATTCTGACATCTCTTGATATCTCTGATCTTGTTTTTAAAGGGAGATGTTGGTTTTCAAATGAAGGTGTATCTTATACTACTAAGTTCCTACTAAGGAAATTCTCTACAACATTTTAAAGATCTGGATATATTATAGAAAAAAAAATTGTACATAACTTAGCTATCTGCTTCAAACAGGTAGTTCTGTTAACTAATATTTAATACCATTTAAATAGTTGTGTTTATGTGTAGCTGAATTCACTTTAAGAAGAGAGAGAAGACAGAAAGAATGAAAAAGAGAACCTGAAATTTGGGGGTGGGTTGGGGAAGTACAGGGAATTGAATCCTGGACATGGGAAGCAGGCGCTCAACCACTAGCTACACCTGCTCCCAAAATCTCATTCTATAAGTCCCCTGTCTTAAGGCTGGGTGCCTGACAACCCACTGATCATTCTCTGGATCCCTTCTCTTAGTAGGTACTGGGAATCGAAACACAAATCTAGTATATGTGAAACAGGCATTTCTCCACTGAGCTACACCCACACCACCTGAATTCTTTTTAAAAATGATGAATCTGAAAGGCTCAAATAAAATCATTTCCTTAACTCATATAGTCAGAAAATAAAGTAGCAGATGACCATGAGCACAGTTGTACAAACACCAAGGTTATGAAGAAGGAAAGCTATGATAGCAGCTATCGCATATGATTGAGGGGCTACTAGGGTTTAGGATTTTTTGTACAACACCTTTTATAATGTACAGTAACATGCACACTAAATAATTTAGTACACATAAGAAAAGTCATACTAGCAGAATAAGAATCCAAGCCAAAAGTTCTCTGACTCCACACTTTAATCTATTTTCACTCTATCATATTGCAACCCTATTGTGACATGCCAAAATTTTGGAATTTTGTACTCTGGTAAGAATACAAAAAATATACTCAGATACTGCAAACCTTTTTTAAAACAATCAACCTTAAATATATCATCGAATTAAAGCAAAAGAAAAAAAAGAAGCTAAAGTGGACTCTAGATCAATTATCTAACTATTAAAATAAGTTTGAAATACATTTATATTCCTTTATCAGAAAAAAAATTATCATCTCAAATTGGCATATACCCAGTGAACAATGGAAAGTTAATAATCTCCCCAAATAAAATTTTAGCTAATTTTAAAATGTAGTCCATTATTTCAATAGTCCCTATTCTGATTATTAACTCCAATGAAGAATATTAAAGCAAACTCCTAATATCAGCTCTATTGAACTAAATATTTACAAAGCTCTTCTATGATGCCTGGAAGGCATGCAGTTCAATTTTTAATGCAACTGTAAGTGAAACACACTATCTGCAATTTAAATATTAAAGTATACACTTTAGTTTAAGATTCAGGCTTATAGTTTAAAAAATATTGTGATAGTGACAAAATATTCCTTTTATCTGTGAAAATGAACTACTCAACAATTAAGGAATGCTATGTATATTATGCAGTTAGATATTTATACCAATTTATCAAGATCTTTTTGAGGATCTCCAGGGGATGCCCCAAGGAGAAAACACACAATCTTCTGGGACAGAATAGCAGCAAAATATTTTTTTTTCTATAGTAAACAAATAAATGTTTCTGGAACATGGAATTACATGATAAAGATGATTGCATGAATGCACTTTGGCCTCTTGTATAAAGAACTCTAAGTGGAAAATCATATGTCACAGGATTGGAAGAATATTCCAATACCACAGACTTAGTTTTAGCCTGAAACATATTAGTAATGTAACATTAAGTTAATAACTTAAAACCCTCAAAACCAGTTTCTTCTTCCTGGTAATATTACCTGTTTAATTCTCTCAAAGCTTCCATAAACATGTACATAATAAAATAATATGAGAGCATAACATAGGCCAGAATTTATACTTGTTTAATAAAAATTACTATGCTCTTATAAACATTGTCAAGTGATATGCATCTTAGTATTATCAAAGATAGTTAAGAAAGCTCTTTGAGGATTTCATGGAGGAGATAAAATATAAATATTGTAAACTTATGGATAATGTGTATTAACTGGCAAGATGGGGCAGTAGACAAAATTATAATATTCTATGTGATAGAATATGAGAACATTAGATGCCTGGTAGAGTTAATGATGACATTTTTTGCATTTTGTGTGGTCTTTTCTTGTCCTGGGGATCTGATATACTAACCTATAGACTATGGCTATGTCAATAAGAAATACTCAGAAAATTTTTGAAAATATTTGGATGCTGGTTTCCACACTCAGAAATTATAATTTATTAGATAGGCAATTTTGACCATGGAATCTGAATTAAAATGAAAAAATAAAAAATGTGATACTGATAGCCCAAATGGAAACTTCTAATATTAATTAAAAGCAATCCCAAATTAATCTATAGGTTCAATGCAACACCAATTTTAATACTAAAAATACAGAAGCTAAAAATTTTTTAAAATTATTATCATGAATTTTATTGTTCATCTTTTCTGTTGTTGTTTTTTGTATTTTTATTTTTAAATACTTTATTTTTTTAAAGACACTTACATTACATAAATGTTGCATTAAAAAAAATATGTGGCATTTCCACATGCTCTGCTCCCTACACTCTCATACTTTCCTACATTAACAACATTCTTCATTAGTGTAGTACATTTTACAAATGAGGAACACATATTGGAGCATTGCCAATAAGTGTGGATTATAATTTACATTGTAGTATACACTCTCTCCCGCACAATTTTTAAGTTATGACATATATAATGACATATCTGTCATTAAAATGTAATTCAGACCTTTTAGGCCGGTCGCCTCGGCCTCGAGAGTCCCCGCCGCCATGGCTTCTCAGTCGCAGGGCATCCAGCAGCTGCTGCAGGCGGAGAAGCGCGCTGCCGAGAAGGTGTCCGAGGCTCGCAAGGGAAAGAACCGGAGGCTGAAGCAGGCCAAAGAAGCAGCTCAGGCTGAAATTGAACAGTACCGCCTGCAGAGGGAGAAAGAGTTCAAGGCTAAGGAAGCTGCGGCTCTGGGATCCCATGGCAGTTGCAGCACTGAAGTAGAGAAGGAGACCCAGGAGAAGATGACCATCCTTCAGACCTACTTCCAGCAGAACAGGGATGAAGTCCTGGATAACCTCTTGGCCTTTGTCTGTGACATCCGGCCAGAGATCCATGAAAACTACTGCATAAATGGATAGGGGAGAAGGAGTGCCTGTTCCATGGATTGGCATTTTATATGGCCTCACATGGAATATGAAGCTTTAGCAAAGCTAGAGTTACGTTCTTGGGGAAAGGCATTAAATTATTTCTGTATATTATGTAGTAGGTCCTTTCACTTTTTGGAGAGTGGCAAACCTAGCTTCTTTGTACAGACTAAGAGCTTATCCAAAGAATTTCATCCTTTTACCTCCTATTTCTTACATATTTAATTGGTATATATTGTCTGTTTTTCTCTGCCATTTAGCTCAAGCTACATATGTGGCAATATTGACTTTTTCATTCTTAGATCTAGTACCAAAAACCACTTATTTGAAGAAAGAAAGGGATTAAATATTTTATTTCCCTAAGGCTTTCTTAAAGTTCAGGGGCTTTACCTATGAAAAAGTAGTAAATAGTCATTTGTAACCTGTGTTGAAGCAGCCAGCCTTAAAGTAGTCCTTTCTGGCTAAGAGTTAGAACAATGAGTACTAGAATAATTAAGCTGTTTTTCGTTTCTTTTAATTAAAATTACTTGGTAGAATTCAAGGATTATTACATGTTATTGCTTAATGTATTGGTAATCATTTAAAAGTAAAGACTCTCTGTCATGCAAAAAAAAAATGTAATTCAGGAAAATTCCCAAGTCCTGAAAATGTCCCCATAATACACCAAATTTTCTCTCTCCCTCCCCTCAGAACCTCCAGTGGCCACTGCCTTCACAGCAATGATAAAAGTTCTTCCATTGCTAAAATCACAGTAAGTCTGTAGTAGAATAACAGTAAGTCTAATCTAGTCCATTATTCATTCCCCAATCCTGAGATTCTGGAATGATGTTGCTCACTCTGCCTCTAATTGAGAAGGGACATAGATCCCACAGTGAAGATGGATGGGACTATCTTGATTGCAGTTGCAGACTCTCTCTGTTCCTTCAGTGTTCATTGTCCATCATCATTTCCTTGTAAGTTGTCCTGGATGAGTCCAATAAACTGGAGATTAAGTCTTGCAACTCTGTTGAGATACAAATGGCACATGGACAGCCAAAGATTTAAGTCTCTTGGGCATATACCTATCCACTCTAGTACTAACTATAGGTTCAAATAGATGGGGCAGAAGAGCCACGTATAGGGAAACCATAACCGAGTCCAACTCTGTCATACTGAGGAGCATAAATTCCAACATAGGGCACACTGGCAAGATGCCAATCTCCTGAGCTGTCTGCCTTCCCTATAGTGTCTGGATGTCTCCAGAGCCCTCAAAAGCCTCTATTTGAGGCAATATTTACTGTAGCAGTCAATTAGATCCTGCTGAAACATGCATAAGCATAACTACTGGAATGATCTCTCCAATCACTTTGAAGTATCTTAGGCATATAAACTCATTAGTCTTTACCTTTCCCCCTTTTGGTCAAGGTCTTTTTCCAGTTGCATTGCTAAGTGGTGCTTGGTAGTAATCCCTCAGTGCCAGGGAGGCTCATCTCCGGGCACCATGTCCCATGCTTGGGGGAAGGTAATGCATTTATATGCTGAGTTTGGCTTAGACAGAGGCCACATTTGAGTAACAAGGAAGCTTTCAGGAGGTAACTCTTAGGCACCCTATAATACTAAGCAAAGTTTCAATTTGAGAAGCAAAGGTTTATGAGTACAGACATCAATATCAAGGGCCCAACAAATGTCCACCCTCCTTAACTAGTAACTACACCTGTACTCAGATGATTCTTGCTCTCCCATTAGAGAATGTGGCAAAGCTCCCCAAATGGGAATTTGATATTCTTTTGGTTATTGTGTGAATCTCCACCACTGTGACAATGCCCCATGAACACATCAACACATTCATATGCCTTATAGGTATGCCCCAGGTGAATCTCCTCCCATGAATCCCCTATCATTGATTCCCAGCACTAATGATCCTCTCATGATACAGTTGTAGCCATTCTCTAATTCAAAACTTCTTCAAAACTGAAGCCAACAATCAACTACAATTATTAAGAAAATGAAATAATAATGATAGTTTTAAAAATAACAAATAAAATATAAATTAAAAAAAGTTGAAATAATAAAAAACATAAAATTAAAAAAAATTGACATTATGTCTTTCTTCACCGTAAGACCTGTTGTTTTGTATGTAGAGTGACATTTTCTTTCATTTATTCCCCCAATGTCTTATTTTTTTCATTTTGTCCTCAAAGAAACTTTTACAGAAAAGTCACGAACAGAATATAGAGGAGTCCCATTGTCCCAACATCCTCCCCCTTTTCCCATTTCCCGTATTAATAACATTTTACATGTTGATAGTACACCTGTTACAATTGATGTACAAATATTGAAGCATTGTTACTACCCATGGTCAATGATTTGCATTATAGTTTACATATTGGACCATACACTTTTATAAATTTTGATGAAATTTCACATGGACAGTATCCATCATTGAAAAATCATTTAGTACAATTACAATGCCCCAAAAATGTCCCATGTTTCATCTATTCTATTCCTCCCTTCCCCTCCCCTTGGAACCCATGGCAACCACCAAGCTTCACTCCTTGAAGAACAAGATTCATAGTTATGTGCAACAACTTTGAGTGCTTGATATACTAGCCTGTCATCCCCTATTAGGCACTGCTATGCTCTCAAGAGACTCCTGCCCTCTATTTGAGAACATAGCAAGATTCTCCAGGATGGGAGACTAACCCTTCCTTCTCATTGTGTGGGTCTCCACCCACTAACTCAACACACTATGACAAGATGAACACTCATACACTACCTAGAACACTGCCCTATGTGTGCCCTCTCCCATATACCCTTCACATCACCACCTTAAACAGTAACTCTCCCATGCCATATTTGTCAAAAGAACTCTCCCAACATTGTTGTTTCAACCATATAACCACAAATCCCCAGAGGTCACCTGCTACCACCCCCAACACTAACCCCAGTTCCATGAATAGTCCAACCAACCCTGTTCACCCTAAACCCTCACAGATCAGCACCACCAAACCCAATAGCATCACGGCACCACTGTCATGGCACAACTACACCCTTCCAACTTAACATAGATTTTGCTCATATGAGCATTGTCTCACAACCCTCTTTTCCCTTTCTGACTCTTGTAAATCTAACTTCCAGACACTAGCTCTGTGAATCTACACCATTTGCTTAATTCATGTTAATGAGGTTATGTAATATTTGTCCTTCAGTGCCTGGCTTGCTTGACTCAACATAAGGTCTTTAAGATTCATCCACATTATCTCTTATGTTAATACTGCATTCCTTCTTACAGCTGAGTAATATTCCATTGTATGTATATACCACAATTTGCTAATCCATTCATCTGTTGATGGATATTTGTGTTATTTCCACATTTTGGCAATAGTGAATAATTCCTCTATGAAAATTGGTGTGCATATATCTGCTGTTCATGTCCCTGCTTCCAATTCTTCTGGGTATATAGCCAGCAGTGGGATTGCTGGATCATATGGCTGTTCTATAGTCACCTTCCTGAGGAACTGCCAAACTGTCCTCCACAATGGGTGCACCATTCTACATTCCCACCAGCAGTGGATAAGAGTTCCCATTGCTCCATGTCCTCTCGAACATTTGTAGTCCTGTTTTTTTTTAATAGCCACCAGTCTAATGGGTGTAAGATGATATCTTATTGTAGTTTTGATTTGCATTTCCCTAATAGCTAGTGACATTTATCACCTTTTCATGTGCTTTTTAGCCATTTGCAATTCCTCTTTAGAGAAGAGTCTATTCAAATCATTTGCCCATTTTTCAAATGGGTTGTTTGGCTTTTTATTTTTGAGGTATAGGATTTCTTTATATACGCTGGATATTCAGTCCCTTTCAGATAGATGTTTACCAATAATTTTCTCCAATTGAGTAGGCTGCATTTTCACTTTCTTGATAAACTCATTTGATGAGCAAAAGTTTAAAAATTTGTGGAGGTTCCATTTATCTAATTTTTCCTTTGTTACTTGTGCTTTGGGTATAAATTTCATGAAACCATTTCCTAATACAAGACCCTGTAGATGCTTACCTGCATTATCTTCCAAGATTTGTATAGTCTTGGCTCTTATATTTATATCTTTGATGCAATTGGAGTTAATTTTTGTATAATATGTGAGATGGTGTTCTTCTCCCATTCTTTTGGATATGGATATACAGTTCTCTAAACACCAATTGCTAAAGAGGCCAATCTATCCCAGTTGAATGGGCTTGATGGCCTTGTAGAATATCAGTTGACTGTACATGCAAGGTTCTATATTGGAACTTGCAATTCAGTTCCATTAGTCAGTATGTTTAGCCTTGTGCCAATACCATGCAGTTTTGACTACTGTAGCTTTGTAGTATGTATTAAAGTCAAGTAGTGTGATTCCTCCAATTTCATTTCCCTTTTTCAAAATATCTTTGGCCATTTGGCACTCCTTGCCCTTCCAAATAAATTTCAAAGATAGCTTTTCCTATTCAGTAAAAAAAATTCTGTGGCAATTTTTATTGGGATTGCAGTAAATTTGTAAATCAATTTGGGTAGTATAGGCATCTTAATGATGTTTAGTCTTCTTATCCTCGAACAGTGAATATTCTTCCATTTACTTAGGTCTTCTTTGATTTCCTTTCACAGTGTTGTATAATTTTCTGCATATGAGTTATTTACATCTTTAGTTAAATTTATTCTAGGTATTTGATTCTTGTAGTTGCTATAGTAAATGGGACTTTTTTCTTGATTTCCTCCTCAGATTGCTCATTATTGGTGTACGGAAATGCTACTGATTTTTTCACATTGGTCTTATAACCTGCCACTTTACTGAGCTCATTTATAATCTCTGGATGCTTTTCTGTAGATTTCTCAGGGCTTTTGAGGTACAGGATAATGTCATCTGCAAATGCTGAAATTTTTACCTTTTCCTTTCCAAATTGGATGTCTTTTATATCTTTTTCTAGGCTAAGTGCTTGAGCAAGCACTTCTAACACAGTGTTAAGTAAGAGTGGTAACAGTGCCCAGCCTTGTCATGTTCCAGCTTTCAGGATTTCACCATTGAATATGATATTAGCTGTGGATTTTTCATATATACCCTTTGTCATGTTGAGGAAGTTTCCTTCTATTCTTATCTTTTGAAGTGTTTTTATCAGTAAAGTGTGCTGTATTTTGTAGAACGGTTTTTCTGCATCTATAGAGATGGTGTGATGGTTCGGGTAATGTGTCAACTCAGCCAGGTAATTGTTTACAGGTGTTTGTTCCAGCAATCACCGGGCTAATTGTAACACAAGAGCATTTATGGCCTTCGATCACCAGTGAGTTCACTACATGGATGGCTGATTATATCTGCATCAATCAGGGAGATTACATCATCAATGGGTGACGCTTTTATCCAATCAGTTGAATGCCTTAAAAGTGGAAGTGATTTAAACATTCAGAGAGAATTTCCTAGCTCGTCATTGGACAGGCAACTTCTCCCAGAAAGCCATCAAGGACCTTTCATCAGACTTTCATTGGAGCCCCTGGTTTGCAGCCTGCCTGCGGAACCTAGATTTGTGCATCCCCACAGTCACATGAGAGAGTCTTAAAATCTCATATTATTGAAAGATATTTCCCGTTGATTCTGTTCCCCGAGAGAACCCTGACTAATACAGATGGTTATGTGATTTCTTTTTCTTGTGATCTGTTTATGTGGTGTATTACATAGATTGATTTTCTTATGTTGAATCATCCTTGCATAGCAGGGATGAAACCCACTTGGTCATGGTGTATAATTTGATTAATGTCTTATTGAATAGGGTTAGCAAGTATCTTCTTGAGGATTTTAGCACTTAAGTTCATTACAGAAATTGGTCTGTAGTTTTTTTTTCTTGTGTCTCTGTTTGGCTTTTGTATTAGGGTGACATTGACATCATAGAATGAATTAGGCAATGTTCCCTCCACTTATATTTTTTTGGAAGATTTTAAGCAGGATTGGTCTTAGCTCTTTCTGAAATGTTTGTTAGAATTCGATTGTGAAGCCATCTGGTCCTGGGCTCTTCTTAGTTGGGAGGTTTTTGATGAAAAATTGAATGTCATTACTTGTGGTTAGTGTGTTGAGTTAAAAAATCTCTTCTGACAATGTAGACTTCTTGTGTGTTTCTAGGAAATTGTCCATTTTCTCAAAATTCTTTATCTTTTTGGCATACAATTTTTAAAAATATCCTCTTTGATACTTTTTATTTCTGTGGTATCAGTGGTGATTTCCCCTTCTGTAGCAGTTTGATATTTTTTATGAATTCCAAAAATAGATATTGGATTATATTTTTAAACTAGTCTCTACCTAGGCATGATTAAATTATGAATAGGTCTTTGATTGTGCTATGTCAGTAGGATGTTGAGTCCCCACGCCTTTGGTGGGTGGGACTCCCAGAAAAAACTACATGGCAGAGCAGAAGAGGAGTTGGAATTTTGATGTGAGAGTTTTGAGCTGGTGTCCAGAAAGTAAGCACACAGAGGAGCAGAGCGCTGAGCCCAGAAAGAGTCAATCCCCAGGGAGACAGACAGAGCCAATCACCTGACAGTCTACAGATGGCCTTGTGGAGAAAACAGAAGAGCTGAGCCAAGAGAGAAATGAGCCCAGAGAAGAGAAGAACCCAGGAAACCTGAAATCTGGCAGATGTCAGCAGCCATCTTGCTCCAACATGTGGCAATAGATTTCGGTGAGGGAAGTAACTTATGCTTTATGGCCTGTTTCTTATTTTATGTATTTGCATCTTCTCTCTTCTTTTTTGTTAGTCTAGCTAAGGGTTTCTCAATTTTATTAATCTTCTCAAAGAAACAGCTTTTGGTTTTGGTTATGTTTTCTAGTCTTTACTTATTTTCAATTTCATTTAGCTCTGCTCTAATCTTTGTTATTTCCTTTTTTCACTTGCTTTGGGGTTAGTTTGCTGTTTGTTTTCTAATTCCTCCAGGTGTGCAGTTAGGTCTTTGATTTTAACTCTTCTTTTTTAATGTATGCATTTATAGCTAAGAAAATCCTCCTCACCACTGCTTTTGCTGCATCTCATAGGTTTTGAAACATCATGTTCTCCTTTTCATTCATTTCAAAATAGTTACTGATTTCTTTTGCAATTTCCTCCTTGACTACTGTTTGTCTAAGAGTTTGATATTTAACTTTCTTATCTTTGTGCCTAATCTGCACTCTGCCCTTTACTAATTTCATGCTTCATTCCATTGTGGTCAGATAAATTACTTTGTTTAATTTCAATCTTTCTGAATTTATTGAGAGTTTTTCTGTGGTTTAGCGTGTCTTCTATCTTGGAGAATGACCCATGTGTGCTCAAGAAAAATGTAAATCCTGATGTATTTGGGTGTAGTGTTCTGTATTTATCTATTATGTCCAGATCTCTAAAGTATTTCTCAAGGTCTCTGTGCCTTTATTGATCCTCTTTTGAGATGTTCTAATGGTGATAATGGTGTATTAAAGACCAACACTACAATTTTAGAGGCATCTATTTCTCCATTTAGTTTTTCCAATGTTTGCTTCATGTATTTTGATGCATCCTGGTTAGTTGCTTAAATGCTTATGATTGTTCTTTCTTCTTTATAGATCACCACTTTTATTAAAAGAAAGTGGCCTTGTCTCTTACAATAGTTTTGCATTTAAAGTCTATTATGTCTGATACTAGTATAGCTATTCCTGCCCTTTTCTGCTTATTGTTTGCATGTAATTTGGGTAAAAGTATCATAAAAATTCAATGGAATAACAATAAAAAGAGGTGGAATAAAAAAATAAAACAAGAAAAAAAATATATAGAAAAAACAGAATGAATTAAAAGGCCAGATAGGTGAGTAAAAAACAAAACAAAACAAAAAATGAAATGGTAAGAAAAAAATAGGATGAAATAAAATATCACACATATGAGAAGAGAGTAGCAGGGGGAAAAAAAGGAGGGAGAGGAAAAAGGAAAAAATGAAGTCCAAACAAGAAGTGATGGAATGAAAGAAAAGCAACAGAATTCAGAAATAGAAAACTGAAGGAAAGAAGAGAAATAAAGTAGGTTAAAAAAATAAGTAAAAAAAAAAAAATGAAGAAAGGGAAAAGAATAAACAAGAAACAAAAAAGGAACAAAGAAACAACACAGGAAAAACAGCCTTCCCTCTTAGGTCCCTAGGGACCTTCTCAGGCTGCTGGTTCTCATCAATTAATCACCCTGCAGCCTGCCCTCCACAGGTGATGTATTCAGTTTTACTAAATAAAATAAAGTAAAAAGAAAAAAAAAATCCAAGAAAAGAAAAAGAAACATAAAACAACGGAAACTCAGGCTAGAAGTTTCCTTTCATAAGGTGCTAGCTGTGTGTCTTATCTCTCCCTGGATCCCTTCTGTAAGGAGGTACTAGAACTTGAAACAGGGACCTTTCACATGCAATGCAGGAATTTCCCCCACTGTGCTATATAGTGGCTATATAGACTAAAAAAAGCTTCTGAAAGTTTCTTTGGTTCTTCTTGCCGTCATTTTCCTTAAGCAAGTTGGACATCAAACAGTTTTCAGAGGCTGGGTTAGTTAGGCACCTGTCTCTGCCCCCTCCCTGGCCAAGTTCTTTTCTCCCAGTGTGGCTGAGTGTGACAGACTGCCTGAGTAGATCCCCCCTCCCCTCTTCCCGGAGCAGTCTCAGTGCTGGATGGTGTCCTCCCTGAGATTCAAAGGGTCTCAGGTGGCCAAAACCCACTGAAAGGAAACCACTCTCCAACCTCTGCTAGACCCTTTTTCCTCCCAGGGAATGCTTTCTCCCACAAAGCTGGCTGGTGAGAGCCAGGGGTTCCATGGAGGCTATTTGCCTTGAGGGTGGGGCTTACCCACCCACTGTTTCCAGGCACAGGGGTGAGCAACTCACAGTTTTCCCTTGGACTCTTTGTTCTGCTCCCTCCTGGATGATGCCCTGCAGCTTCCTGCTCTGTGGATTCCGAAAGCAGCTCACTCAGGTAGGTTTTTGCCCCTTCTCTGCCATTTTTTGCAAGAGAGCTGAGCAGTGCTTACCTATAATGATGCTATTTTCTCAGGACTGAGAAGCTAAATCTTCAACTTACATAAAACTATAAAGAAATAAGGTATTCAAAAATTTGAGAAGGAAAAAAGAAGTTGGAGGATTCACATAACCTGAGTATAGGAATGACAAATATGTTAAATAAGCAATAGGATATGATATTGGTGAAAAGATAGTATCTAGAAAAATAAAACCAAATAGACAGTTCAGAAATAGATTCAAACACAATCAATTGGTTTTTGACAAATATGCTAAGGAATATCCATGGAGAAAGCATAATATTTTTCTTTAATGGTGCTGACAAAACTGAATACTTTTTTGCCAAAAATAAGAGACATTAACTGAGTGTTTGCAACAAATGAAAAACATTTCTCAAAACAGACTTTAGACATTCATATGAAAACAAATAATATAAAACTTCTAAAATAAACAGAAGACCACATTTATGTGACCTAGGGCTAGTCCAGTTATTTAGATTAAATGCAAAATTCATGAACAACAGGACAAAACTGGAAATATTGTACTTCATCATAATATCAACTCTATGAAAGACGCTGTAAAGGGAATGAGCAAACAAGTCACAGAATAAAAGAAAATATTTGATAAACAGCTTTTTGACAAAAATAAGTATTCATAATATATGACTAACAATCAAACTCAAAATATGAAGATAATAGAAAAGGGCAATAATTATCAATGTGCAAAACCTTGAACACACTTCACATAGATGTCATCTAAGCCCACAGAAAGATATTAAATATCACTCATCATAGGGAAATATAATTTAAAACCACAATGTAATCTCACAAAATTGTTAAAATTGTTAAAATAAAAATGTATAATAACTGATAATACAAAACACAATATTACTGAGCAATTGAAACTCTCAGCAGTTGCTGGTAGGATGTCAAACTGATACAGCTACTTTAGAAAACAATCTGACAGTTTTTTATGAAGAAAAA
>JAKSZT010026421.1:436356-453644 GCA_026826555.1 Tolypeutes matacus
TTCCTGGTCTTAGTCCTGTTTACAGAGTTATTTACAAAATATAAAATTCATTAAGTTTTATACTTCTAATATTTGGACCTGTCTATATGAGTATTATCATTTAAAAAATTAAAAAGGAAAACATATTTATTTCATTTTGCATTTTCTAATAAATTCTATAAACCCCTATTATGTAAGTGTTCTTTGAATCACTTGTATCATCTTACTGATTCTCTTATTAATGAAATTGTTTATACATTTGTGCAATGTAATCATTTTAAATTTGTATGAGTCAAGATTTTTGAATTTTGAAATTATAATTTAGTATGTTTTATTTCTCTCAACTTTCCTCAAATGTTCACCTTCCTTATTTCAAACTGATTTTATTCATATCTATCCTTCCATGTTTTTCTTTCTTTAACTGTTCTTTCTACGCTGACTACTTACTCTTGTATCTTAGAATTATTCTTTATTTTTGTTATTCTTTGTTTTATTTTTAGTAAATTTCTGAATTCTTTGAAACATATGTTCATATCATCCTGATGTCTTTAAATATCATTTCAGGTTAATGTCAATATCTTGAAGGTTTAACCATCAGTTTAAAATTATTTTATATTATTTTAATATAATAAATTATGGTATCTGTTTTCTTGCTATATGGACTTTCTGAGACCTATATCCTCAAGAACCTCTCTCCTTATTTGTTTCCTTCCAGTGTTTCTGCCCTACTCATTTTTCTTCTGCCTGCCCTGTGCAGTTTCAGTCAACTTTATTTTTATTATTTGATTCTTTCTCTCTCTCTTCTTCCATATAGAATGTTTACTGAAATGTCTGGTAATCTTCATTGTCTGCTCATCTTTTAAAGTGGGTCACTGAAAATAATTAGTGTCATGATGCATCACTATTTTCAGATTTTGGCTCCAATGTCACCTCATCATGGAGGTCCATTATACACCCTCGCTAAAATATGTTGGACCCTCAACCCAACACCATTATTTATCATAAGAGTGTTTATAGTTCATGGCATTTTTACTTGTACATCAGCCCAACATACAGGCCCCCACAATTATTTTTCATAAATTGCTCATCAGAATCATTTAGAGTATTGAAAAAAGTAAAAATTCTGATGGCTCTCCCTTGTCTACTAATACTAAATTTCTCTATTTGTGTCCTAGATGTGTATGTGTGTATTAATAATTCTTCTGAATTCACAAAATTACCACACTTTCGAAGACCTTCAGAGCCTTATATTTTATATACAATTCCACATGTCTAGGTCATTTTTGTATTTTTATTTTCAATGTGTATAATAATCCATTAATAAACTCATAATATTTACTTTATTCACTGTGAGCACAGCTCTTGATAATTTAAACAGATTAGAAATATAATGAATTTCTATCACTATAAACCTGTGTGTTAGATTCTTCAAGAGATCTCTTGTGGTGTAACATTATTATATTTTATCATATTTACCAAATTTTTACAATATAATATAATTTATATTACAGAGATGAAGAAACTGGCCTCAGAGAAGTAGAGTGCTAACCACATCAGCTTATCATATATATTTATGTCTCATATCTTAAGATTTCTTATACAGCATTATTTGGTGCATTATTCCAGAGCCATTTAATTTTTATTTAGTAAATCATCATTGATGTTTAGAAGCAGAAAATAATTGTATTCTATTCTCCTTGGGACATCACTTCTGAATTATAACAGCAGTGTAAGTGGATTTCAACAATTTAAATAAATCACAGTCTTAGTGTAAACTAAAATTGCATTTGCTCTTCTATAGGTAAGATGAAATTTGAGATAATTTGTAGAATATTTCAGGATACAAAAGATAAAATAACAAGTTCAAATATGCCTGAATTCCCTGGTACTATTATTTTAGTTCTTACCTAGGTGCTTAGGAAGTATACATCAAAATCATATTCAGGGATTGGATGCCTCCCTCCCACACAGTAGGTCCCAGATTTGGTTTGATGCCTCCTTAAAAAAAAAAAAAAAAAAAAAAAAAAGAAGATAACAGACATGAGCTCAAACAATGTGGGGATGGGGGTAGAAATAAATAAACTAAATCTTTTAAAAATACATTCATGTTGAGTTCACATCTTTATTGGAAAACAATAAAGGAAAAATATAAAATTAATGTTAGTAGTAGTAAATAAGAGCATTCCAAATGGGGTGGATGCTATCATTGACCTATGGAGGAAGGCATTTCAGTTCAAAGTAAGAGCAAGTGAGGTAGGATGTAACCTTAAATGGTTATGAAAATTTATTAGTAGAGGGAAAGTAAACTGCAACTCTCTGTTAGCTTATATTTTGTTATAATGAGTTAAATAAACAATAATTCCTTTGAAATCTAGAAGCTATTTCAGATTGCTAGTGTTTCATAGTCTCTTAATGCTAGTCCCTTTTGTTCTTAGTTTTGTTCTCTTGTCTTAATGGCTTTAAAAATCATGTTTTGTTTCTGTCATTAAGAGGCAGGGGGTGTTTGCAAAATAACACCATGGTATAACAGGAAGTAATACATGACTTGTGATTTGATAGGAAGTAATACATGACTTGTGTACAAGATATGAGAAAAGTACATGCACATGGAGTGAGACCTGGAATTGAATCTGGGCTCTGACACGTGTTAGCTGTGAGAGCTTATATAAGGGTGAAATAAAGTAATGCATACAAAATTCCAGTTGTGCATCAAGTGCTCAGTAAATGATAGGTTTTATTATTTCCCTTCTCCTTTGCAAACGTTTTTGAGTTTTAATGTTGACCTCAAGATATTTGGAGTTTTTTTTCTTTCTATTAAAATGATATTTATGGAAGCTACTTCAAAATAATTTCTAAAGGTTGCCCATTATTATCACTTTCTTTAAAACCAGGCACTTTCTCTTTATAACTTCTGAGTTCTTTTTATATGTGCTAATATTGATTTAATCATACACAGTATAGCTTTTCTTTTGGCATTTAAAAATATAATATTTTTAGTTTGAAACTTTTAATCATAATATGAATAACTGGATTTAAACCAGATCAAATATTCCTGTGTATATTACTAATCACATCCTTTATGTGTACCAAAGAATGGAATACCTGGTTGGAGGCTATGATCACATACATTTTTAATGATTTGGTTATAATATTACTTTTGTGGAGCCAATATTTGTATTTATTTATTTTATTATTTTTTTTTTTTTTAGGGATTACAAAGAATGTACTTTTTTTTTTTTCTAATTGCATGAAGAGATTTTTTTTATTTCAACATAGTATATTTCTTAATCTTATATCATATATACATTAGGAATAGTTGATATTATGTATACATTCATTAAGTGTTAATTTGTGCATGAAGTGTCCTGATTACATTTGCCCCTTTACTACTTGACTCATAAAGGTAAATTCCTGCATTTTATATCCCCCAGACCTTCTCTGACTTGCAAATCTCCCCAAGATCAAGTCATTACCTCATGCCCCCAAGGACATTAAGAATCCCAAAAGACTCTCCCAAAAGATTCTGGAGTAGAGTACTCCAGACTTGGCAGGGGGAGTTCTATAATATAATACATGTCCTTCTCCATGGCTTTCAACCTGGGCAAAGGGCAATCAGTGTTCAGAGCATGCATCAGAGGAAGAAGTTCCTTTGGAAAACTAATACAATTATCTCATTTTTTCCCTAAACACCCCAAACCATTCAGGTATTAAAAACACAGTGGTATTAAAATAGTATTCACACATCTCCTCCTAATAACAGCTAGACTCTTAAAAGGTTATGTTGACAACTTTCGCTGAACTGCATTTGTGTAGATGGGTAGCTTTGGTCTCTGAATACTTTAGTGTCATGGTACCAATATGAATTTTTTTTTAATGATTATTTTGTAATAATACCAATTGCATTAAAAAATGCAAACTAGTAAAATTCCTTCACTAAGATTTCCCAGATGTTATAATTTTACCATATTTGTCCACTAAACAAACAATTCACAAAAATTGCTCCAGTTTATCTCTAAAAGAAGGTCACTTTCCTAGAAAACCCCAAATCAGGAAGTAAACTTTGCTTCAATGCTGTAATATCATCTATAGACCCCTTCAACTTTTAAACAACTTAAAAATGGCAGGGGGAAATTACATCATGTATATACTACTAGAATAAAATGAATTTATTAAGAATGTACTTTTATTTGACACATTACAAATCTTTTTACCCATGCCCCTTTATGCTTATTATGTTTTATATATTACATCAACATCCATTGGAAACTCATCAGACAGTGTTACAGTTTTTTGCCTTCAACTGTCAAATATATATATATATATTTTTTTTTCATCTGTAATGCACTTTATTTTTTTTTATTTTTTTTTTATTTTTCCCAAAGAAGCCACTGTATTTCAACTGCTCATCCCCTCCCTACCCCAAAAGTGTCAAGTGGCCACTGGCTCCACCTCATTGTTATAATTTCTTGCATTGCTAGAATCACCATATGTGAACAAGAGAGAGTAACAGAATTAGACTCAAATAAGTCCTCCCTGCACATGGTTCACCAGTCCCTTCTATTCAAACCTATATGCGATGCTGGAGTTTTTAGGTATACTTCCAGAGACTGGAGCCTCCCACCTACCTATGTGCCAGGTGTGCATGAAATCTAGGTGGAGCTGCAACTCCTACCCTACAGCTCAATGGACTCATCCAAGTCACCTGGTGAGGAGACAATGATGGGAAATGGCCATCCCAGGGAATGGAGAGGGCCTGCATCTGCAGGCAGGATCATCCCACCCACCATATCCATGGGATATAAGCCCTCTCTCACTTGGAGTTGGAGTGGACATCACCATCCCAGTCCCCTCAGGATTGGGGGAAGAACTATGGACTAGAGTGGACTTGATGGTATATATATATATTTTTTAATTAATTTATTTTTTATTGTGGGTAAAAATCAAAATTTTCACAATACATACCAATATTTGTAAAATGATATATAAATATATATGCATATATGTGCATTTGCTTTAAAAAAATCTTATTTTTATATGTATTTTTTAAGAGGTGCTTAGATTACCTAAATATTACACGGAACCCTACAGGGATTCCCATGTTCCCCACCTCCCACACCTCCCACCATATCCCACACATCTCCCACAAGTGTGGCCCATCACCCTCAATGGACTTACACAATATTTGTATTTACAAATAAATACATTTGATGATAAAAATTCAATTATGTGAGCCTCCATCTGTAACCAAACTTGAATGGAAATTCTGTATATAGTTACTGCTTTATGTATTTAATATCGGCATGGCCTTGATTATTTTGCCCCCCTTCATCATTCACATGTATTGTTGTTTTAGAGGAGTAAACTTTAGAAAGCAGAACCTCACACAGCTTTTATTCATTGGGCCGTGAACACATACTTTCAGTTTCCAAATTATATATTTTTTATCTTTCATCATTGTGGACTCAGGAACATCATTGATCAGAACATAAGAATTGTTTCAGGACTGATATTTTTCTTGTAGGTCTTAATCACATATGAAGAATAATAAATTGATTTCATCATATCATTTAATTTTATATTTTATTTCTCTCAACTTTTCTTTTACCTCATCTACATAAAAAAATTTGTCTCAATCTCCCTCAGCTATTGTTGATGTCAACTCCTCCATTCATGGCAATTTTAAAACAAGATAAGGAAACCCCTTTGGGGTGTCCCAATCAAGTCGATTCACTTTTTTTTTTTTTTTTAAGATTTTATTTATTTATTCACTTATCCCCCCCCCCTTGCTGCTTGCGCTCACTGGGTCAGCTAACCATGCCATGCGGGCGGGCTTGCCTTCACCAGGAGGCCCTGGGAACCAAACCCAGGGCCTCCCATATGGTAAATGGGAGCCCCACTGATTGAGCCACAGCCGCTTCCCATGATTCACTTTTTAATTTAAAAATATATACATAATGTCATAATCACTCAAAATATTTCATTAGCTACAATAATTGGTTGGGGTTTATAATTTGCTTTGTTTCATTCATTTATTTCCTAGTCATAAACATCAGCCTAATTTCTGCCTTCTTTGATACATCATTTGAACATTTCTCTTTTCCTCTGACTTTCTAATTTCCACCAATTCTATGATTTCTTTTTTGCCTAATATTGGCAATTTTACTACGTAATCCTGAACTTATATTTCCCAGAAGAATGTTAGGATGGGGCTTCCTTTTCCTTCAATCAGTATGTCTAAAGCAGATGGATTTTCTTTAAATGATGGGATCCAGAACAGTATAGTAACACTGCAGCATGGCTTATATTACAAATTTAAATATTTTACAGAATATTATTTGTATAAGATTATGTAACCTCAAGACTGATTCAAAATTCCTATGTGGTGAATACATGAAAAATAAAAATAACTGTAATAAATGATTACTAAAATCTTTCCTTTAGCCAGTGCTATTTTTGGGCTAAATGAAACTTTGGATTTTTACAGAAGACTCTTTGATTCTGATTTATTTAATGATAGGACTATGCAGTGAAGATTTTTAAAATACTTATTCTAATTTTTATTTATTTCTGCCTTTTTAGTCTCAAATAATAAGTTTTATGTCTAGGTGTAAAGATTTTTGTTTATTATTGTAGTGATATTTAATTATTTTTCTCTATGGCTACTTTATGTTGTAAATACTAGTTATTTAGTTGTTATTTCATTTAATCCACAATCAACAATATCTAAGCAAATGTAATACATTAAAACACAATAAATTCTGGTTGGTTTCTTCAGAATAATACTTACAATACTATGAGAGTACTTGAGGAAATAGAACAACATATGGATTGCCAAGAAATTTGACTTTGAAAAGCAATAAAATGAGCAACTCTTTAGCCCTTAAAGGATAACACAAAGTTGAATATTTAAGCAAGGCTTTTGAATGAAAGATGAACCTTCATACAATTTTTAATTAAATCATAATGTATCTTCCTAATATACATCTAGATTAAGTCTGTTCAGGAAAACCCAAGGAGACCTGAAACACCTGGGAAAATTTTAGAGATTAGCTTGTAAAATATTATAATACATAAGTCTTGGCTGTAAGGACCAATGTAATTCTGAAATAATGTATTTAAAATTGTTTTAAACATAAAATCTTACTTACATAGTTTGTTCTTCATTATTAGTTCCAATTTTCTTAGGTAAATATTAATAACTTCATATTACAGATGAGCAGATTATAGCAAATCATTTTACACAACTCCTAAAAATTTAGATTTCTGTTGTTCTATTTCATGTTCCTTCCACTGATGTACTACCTAATATATTTGGATATTATTTTAACTGTTTCCTTTCTGTTTCTACAGTGATTTGCTATGAAAGGGGCTAATAGAATTCAGAGGTATATATACTTCTGAATATATATTTGACTCGGATATCTTTGGACTAACACCCTCCCTGACTCTGGCACAGATGGACTCTGAATGTGATACCATTTTCATTTCAGCGATGAATCAATTGGTCTACAGTTTGATCACTAAAGATTTGAAAAATGATCCCCTGAGTGTCACACATAGAAAACTATTTCCAAGAGTAATCTGTGCATGTTACAATTAAAACTAACCTGGATGACTTGAGGAATTCAATTACTCCAGTGATAAGGAAAATATTATAGTAACCTCCAATGTTATAACTCCAATAATTCATCACTTACACTCATGAAATTTGGAGATGAATTATCATTTCAACTTTTGGATTTAATACTAAATTAGAATATCATTTAGGCACATCAAATATTCAGAACATAGACATACAGAGGTAAAGAAAGAGGTATCTCAGCAGTGCCTGAAATTTGTCTTACCAACAATTTGTAAGCACATGTCTTAATGTAACATGTGAAAAATATTAAATTGTTGCTTGATATAGCAAAATATTGTGTTTTTCAGCCTTTAAGAGAAGAGCAGAACATTAAGAGATTAAGATGTGTGAACTACTAACACAAACACAAGATATGCCAGTTGAAGCCTGAGAGCAAAGCAGGAAAGAGTGTAAAGCTAATGAAAGTAAGTAGAAATCCCAGTATACACCCAGAAGTTGGATTGCCAGATAATATAGAAGTTGTATATTTAGCTTCCTGAGAAACCACCAAACCATCTTCCACAGAGGCTGCACCATTCTACATTCCCACCAAGAGTGAAGGATTCATCCATGTTGCCATATGCTTTTTAATTGTTTATGTTTTCAATTATTAAATGTACAAAATAAAGTTAAAAAAAAAAAAGAGTGAAGGAATGTTCCTATTTCTCCACCTCCTCTCCAGCACTTATTGTTTCCAATTTTTAAAAAAATAATGACCATTCTGTGAGGTGTGAGATGAAATCTCATTGTAGTTTTGATTTGCATTTCTCTAATAGGTAGTGATATTGAACATTTTCTCATGTGTGTTTTCACCATTTGTATTCTGCTCTTTGGAGAAATATCTAAGTCTTCTGCTGATTTTTTATTTGGATTGCTTACTCTTTTATTATGAAGTTGTATAATCTACTTATATCATGGAAATTAAACCCATATCAGATATGTGGTTTCCAAATATTTTCTCCCATTGATTGGGGTGAATTTCCACTTTCTTGACAAAGCCTTTTGGATCACAAAAATGTTTAAGTTTGAGGAAGTCCTATTTATCCATTTTTTCTTTCATTGCTTGTGTTTTTGGTGTAAGATTTTAGAATCCAACACCTACCACAATCTCTTGAAGATGTTTCCCTATATTTTCTTATAGGAGTTTTATGGTTTTAGCTTTTTTATTTGATCTATTTTGAGTTAATTTTTGTACAAGGTGTGAGATAAGGATCCTCTTTCTTTTGGATATGGATATCCAATTCTACCAGCACCATTTGTTGGATATACTGTTCTGTCCTAGCTGGGTAGTTTTGACAGTCTTGTAAAAAACCACGTGACTGAGGAATTCCTAGAAGATGACATTGGAGTAGGCAAGTAGGGCTCAAATCTCTCACAAAAACAACAGTAAAAGGGCCAAAAGCTGTATGAGAGACCTGTTTTGGGGGGTCAGTAGACCAGGACAGTGTTACTTAGCTCCAAGAAGGGTGAGGGACAGATATTTGAAGAACCCAAAACAAGAAACATGAGTTACTAATCCTCTGCAGTGGCCAAGAAGGGCTCTTATTCCCCAACCTCAAGACATTAAGACTTGATAAAACCCCTGGCTCACTGAAGCCAACTGAGAGGGACATAAAGATCTTCCTCCCAGTCAAATGTTACAAGGGAAGAAAAGGGTGAATCAGAGGGCTTCTTTTCATAGAATTCAGCCACCAGAGCCTGCTTTGAATCTTGGCACTGAGAGATCAGAAACACTTGGAAGCTGAGGTTGAAGGATACACCTCCTTGGAAAGACTCTTTGATGAGCACCATAGATGGCCATTCAGGATGTTACAGGGAGAAAACTTATTTAAGGTGTTTCTTAAGCACCCTAGGAGGAAATCTGTACCACATTAGTGAGTCCCTGAAGCAAATTTGAAAACTTAAGATGGGCAACTTTAAGGACTTAGAATAAGTTGAACCAAAAATAAAAGAAGAGCTATGAGATAATACCACTAGACAAGAAAGAGAAATTAACCTGCAAAGTAAATTCACCAACATATTCAGATATCTCATATTAACATGTAGAACAATTAATATGTTATGCTGAACAACATATTCAGCAAAAGATTACAAACCATACTAGGAAATAGGAAGGGATGACACAGCTGAAGGAACAAACCAAATATCCTCACGAATACAGGATTTAAGATAACTAATCAATGATTATCATGAAGTCTCCTAAATCAATTCAAATAATTGAGGGAAATATGAATAAAGAGATAACAGATATTAAGATGCTGGATGAACATAAAACACAATTTGATAGCCTGCAAAGAAAAGTAACAGACCTTATGGAAATGAAAGACATGATTGATGAGATTAAAAATACATTACAGGCATGTAAGAGCAGATTTGAATTGCTTGAAGACAGAATTAGTGATGTCAAGGACAGAACATCTGAACTAGAAAAGACAGGAGAACAAAAAGAGAAAAGAATAGAAAAAATGGAATGTGGGCTTAAGGAATTGAATGACAATGTGAAATGCATGAACACATGCGTTAATGGTGTCCCAGAAGGAGAAGAGAATGGAAAAGTGGCAGAAAGACATAAATATCAATATCCAAGAGGACAAGACACCTTAAAAAAAACAAACCCTGATAGACCTACTTTGAGACACTACTCAAAATGACAAATATAAGAGATTAAATAGGGGGTTCTAAAAGCAGCAAGAGTATAACAAAGCTTCACAAACAAAGGAACCTCAATAAGATTAAGTGCAGATCTCTCATCATAAACCATGGGGGTGAGAAAAAAGTGGTATGATGTATTTAAGGAACTTAAAAAGAAAAACTGCCAGCCAAGAATTCTGTACCTGGAAAAACTATCCTTTAAAACTGATGGTGAATTCAAAGTCTACAGACAAAAACTGAGCGCATATTACCAAAAGACCAGAATTACAAGAGATTCTAAAGGGTATGCTGCAGCCTGAAAGGAAAAAACAAGGGGAAGAAACTTGGATATCAGTGTAGGAGTGGAGTTTATTAGGAAGGGTAAATTAAGGGGTGAAAAGACAGTAGTAACATACAACAATGGAAAGCCAAAGGATAAAATGGATGACATAAGTAATGCCTTTACAATAATAGCATTGAATATTAATGGATTGAATTCCTGAATCAAAAGACATAGAATGATAGAATGGATAAAAATAAATATGAGACACCTATATGCTGCCTATAAGAGACTCATTTCAAACATAATGACAGAACCAGGTTGAAAGTGAAAGGTTGGAAAAAGATATTCCATGCAAATTGGAAAAAAAAAAAAAAAAGAGCTGGAATAATGATACTAATATTGGACAAAACAGATTTTAAGTGCAAAACTGTTGTAAGGGATGAAGAATTTCATTATATATTAGTAAAAGGTCAATTCACCAAGAGGAAATAGCTATAATAAATATTTATGCACCTAACCTGCATTCCCCGAGATACATGAAGCGCACACTGGAAAAACTAAAGGGATAAATAGATTGCTCTACAATAATAGTTGGAGACATTAATACACCTCTATTAGTATTAGATAGAACATCTGGACAGAGGATAAATAAATAAACAGAGAGTATGATTAATATGATCAATGAACTAGAATTAGCAGACATTAATAGAGCGTTACTCCCCAAAATGGCAGGATATAATACGTTTCAAGTGTCCATTGCTTCTTCTCCAGGATAAACCATATGTTGGAACATAAGACAGGTCTCAATAAATGTAAAAAAGATTGAAATTGTACAAAACATTTTCTTTGATCATAATGGAATGAAGCTGGAAATCAATAATGGATGATGTGGCAGTTTGATATTATTTATGAATTCCAAAAAGAGATATTGACTATGTTTATAAACTGGTCTGTTTCTCTGGGCATGATAC
This sequence comes from Tolypeutes matacus, assembly GCA_026826555.1. NCBI lineage: Eukaryota > Metazoa > Chordata > Mammalia > Cingulata > Chlamyphoridae > Tolypeutes > Tolypeutes matacus. The sequence continues at coordinate 447,842 of JAKSZT010026421.1, forward strand.
CTTTTGAATATATTAGATTAAGGTGAGATGTCTGATTAAATTATGTTAAGATTAGGGCTTTGATCCAACCATGTCATTAGAGTATGATTCACTGTTGAATCCCAGCCCCCATGGGATAAAATAGATTCTTACATGTACATAAACACACAGAAAAGAAAAGCATAGAGGAAGAGAGACAATTCATTACATGGAGCAGAGGCTCTGGAAAGAAAGATGTGCCTGATAATCTACAGCTGACCTTGTGAAGAGAGCAGTGAAGCTGAGCATGGAGAGAAAAGAGCCCCAAGGAGGGAGATGAGCCAGCCCACAGATGAGAAGGGAAGAAGCTGAGGCCATGCAGCCTTAAGAGGAAGAAGGAAGGTTGAACCTTCACCAAAGTTGCCTGCCATTTTGTGTCAACATGTGCCAACAGACTTTGAGTGAGAAATTAACTGTTATGCTACCTTGAATTGTGCTCATGAGGACCTTGTGAGTGTAAGTTTCATTCCCAAATAAATACCTTTTATAAAAGCCATCTCTCACTTGGAGGTGGAGTGGACATAACCATCCCAGTCCCCTCAGGATTGGGGGAAGAACTATGGGCTAGAGTGGACTTGATTGTATTCTGTTGTACACCTATGGTGATTCTAGCAATGGAAGAAATTATAACAATGAGGTGGAAAAAAATAAATAAAAAATAAATAAATAAAAGCCATCAGAGTTCTGGTACTTTGTATTAGCACCCCTTTTGGCTGACTAATACAGAATTTGTTATCAAGAAGTAGGATGGTGCTTTTGCAATTACCAAAGTGCTGGAACACTTTTATAATTGGGTAAGTGGTGTTTTTTGGAGTAATTATGAAATAATTGATGGAAAAGGTGTAGATTGCTTTGAAGAGACTGTTCATAGTAATATGGAGGCTAAAGTTATTTTTGATAAGGACTTAGAAGGAAATAATTGTGAGATGCTTGATAGAAAAGACTAGCTTTGAAGAGAATGTTAGTAGGAATAAGGATGCTAAAGATACTTTTTATGAGGCCTTAGAAATAAATGATGAAAATATTATTGGAAATTGGAGGAAAGGTAATTTGTGTTTTAAAGTTGCAGAGAACATAACAAGATTAGCTCCTGATATTTTATGGAAGACAGAACTTTAAAATGGTGACCATTGGCATTTAGCTGAAGATCTTTCCAAAATAAACTCAGACAATGAGGCTTGGCTTTTCATTGTAGCTTTTAGTAAAATTCTGGGTAAGAAATATAAGCTGAGAACTGAATTGTTGGGCACAACAAAACCAGAAACTGATTCCTGAAATTCCAAGCCTCTGGAAATCAAGACCTCAGATGATAGTGGCATATTTGAGGAATTAACTAAACTTCAAACTTGTAAGTTAGAATTGAAAATACAGTAATCCAGGAAAGACTTGTGGAAAGTTTTATTCTCTGATAGCTTGGATCCCTGCTTCCTACATGCTAAGCCAACAAGCATTTTGCAAGAGCTGTATGAACAAAACCACTGCCAGCCTGGACTAAAAGGAATGTTGAAGAAAGAGATGGGGGAAAAATGGCTTTAAGAGAAAAACTATGGAAGCTGAGATCTGGAATTAAGATATCTCCTTCAGCCAAGAGAAGAACCCCACCAATGTGTACAGAGAGGGTGAGTCTGCCCCAGCAGTTGAAGAGGTTGGAATTTCCAGCATAATGTTCAGGGAGAGTTTTGTCCCCCCAGACTGCAGAAGTGTGGACCACATTCCCTCAGGGTTGGGGAGAAAAGGTTGACACCCCATATGTCTGAGAAGGGTGGGCCTGTCCCCCATAGATTAGGGAAGGCCGTGTCACCAACTCATTGCTCTGAGAGGGTTGGACCTGTAGGCAGAGATTAGGGAGAATGTTACCACCCTTCACTGTACTAAGGGGGTTAATATTCCACCCCAAAGACCGGGTAAAGTGTGGTCATCACCCCAATGTTCTTGGAGGGTGAGGTCTGGAGGTCTGTCACCACCCTGATACTTGGTAAGGGTGGTACCAAGAAAATGGCCATGGGGCAAACCTGTGGAAAAGTGAATCCCATGAGGCCACTGGAAGAAGAAACCATCTTGGGAATGACTCCCAAACTTAAAAATCTAATAAAGTATTCCCTGCAGGTTTTCAGAACTGTTCTGGACCCATGACTCATGTTTTCCTTCCAATTTCTCCTTATGGTAATGGAAGTGTTTACCTCTTGTCTATTCTTTTGTACATTGTAAGTAGATAAATTGTTTTGTATGTTTCAGATATCCACAGCCAGACAGGACAGTGCCCCAAGACATAATGAGGCAGGTTAGTACAGGGTAATAGAGGAGAAGACGACCCACAAAATGGCTGACAAACAACATGCCTGGCAGACAGCTTAGCCTGCAGAAACCATGGCTGCAAGACCTCACTGGACCTTGAGTTCAATCTTGAGGTCCCAGTTTCTCTTTCCAGGACCTCCTCTTGGCCCCAGACATTCCACAAAGGCCTTACCATTGGCCCCCACCATAGGCAGAGTAACCAATAACCACTGGGGCCCATCCCTTTATCATTAGCAAGGGGGTGGAATAATTAACAGTTTAAAAGGTAATCACAGGAGGCAGAGCCCACTTTCTCTGCCTAGAGGGGCCCAGACCAAGTCTTGGTGTGTATTTCCATCTTTCCCTCCCATTTCTCAGCTAGCTCTGTTCTTTCCCGCATTTCCCAGATAAATTATTTTTACTGGCCTAACTAAACTGGTGTGTTCATAAATGCTTTTTTGTCTTATAACCAAGAACCTACAGGAATCCAATGCTTCTCCATCTTCAATAACATATTTTTATAAACTGATTGTGATGTGATTTTGCACTTATCATTTCTACTGAAATAAGGTGTTTTTTTTTGTATATTGTAATGTCTTTTTGGAATTCAAAGGGTGGAGTGTGGCAGTTTGATATTATATCTGAATTCCAAAAAGAGATATTGATTAGGTTTGTAAACTGGTCGTTTCTCTGGGCATGATACCCTTTGAATGTATTAGATTCCTCTGAGACATCTGATGAAATAAATTATACTAAGATTAGGGCTTTGATCCAACCACATCATTAAAGTGCAACTCTGCATTGATTCCCAGCCCCCCTTGGGCATATAAAACACACTCTCACATGGAAGTAGACACACAGAGAAGAAGAATCAGAGGAGGAGAGGCAATTCATTAGACACAGCAGAGGCCCTGGGAAGAGAGATGAGCCTGATAGTCTACAGCTGTCTTTGAGAAGAGAACAGAGATGCTAAACCCAGAAAAAAAATTTCCCCTGAGAGAGAGATGAGCCTTATGCCAACCTACAGCTGAGACAGAAAAAAGCTGGGCCCTTGGAGCCTTAGTGGAAGAAGGAAGCCTGAACTCTCATAGACATCACCTGCCATCTTGTGTCAACACTTGGCAACAGGCTTTGGGTGAGAAAGTACCTCTTATGGTGCCTGGAGTAGGACTCTTGAGGACCTTGAGAGTGTAAGCTTCTATCCGAAATAAATACCCTTTATAAAAGTCATCAGAACTCTGGTACTTTGTATCAGCACCCCTTTTGGCTTACTAATACAGATGGTAAAGGGAAAAGTAATAAAAAATGGAGATTAAACACCACACTCTTAAATAATCAGTGGGTCAAAAAAGAAATTGCAAGAGAATTCAGTAAATATCTTGAGACTGCTGAAAATGAGAACAGAACTTATCAAAACCTATGGGACACTTCAAAGACAGCATTGAGAGGGAAATTTATATCCCTCAATGTTTATATTTAAAAAAAGAAGAGCTAAAATTATAGATATAACTGCAACCTGGAGGAACTAGAAAAAGAAGAGCAAAATAACCTCAAACAAAGCTGAAGGAAAGAAATAGTAAATATCAGAGCAGAAATAAATGAAATTAGTGTAATGAAACATATTAACAAATTGAAGAAGAAAAATCACATGATCCTCCAAATTAATGCATAAAAGGTGTTCAACAAAATACAACATCCTTTCTTTATAAGAACATTCCAAACATAGTAAGAGAAGGGAGTTTTCTCAGTAGACTTACAGTGAGCATTTTACTCAACAAGGAAAGGCTGCAGGCTTTCCCGCTGAAATCAGGAAGACAGGCATGCCCACTGACACCACTTTTATTCAAAATTGTGTAAGAAATTCTAGCTAGAGCAATTAGGATATATAAAGAAATAAAAGGCACCCAAATAGGAAAATTTTCACTACTCACTGATGATATGATGCTATGTCTACAAAATCTTGAAACATATGCAATAAAGCTACTAAAACTAATAGATGTATTCAGCAAAGTGGCAGTATATAAGATTAATATTTTTTAAAAGTAACATTTCTACACAGTACTGATGAACAATCTGAGGAGGAAATCAGAAAAAAAATCCATTTTTAATAGCAACTAAAAGAAACAAATATTTAGGAATAAAAAAAAAAACTTAATCAAAGACATCAAGGACCTATATTTAGAAAACTACAAAACATTGTTTTAAAAAATCTGAGGAGAAAGAGTGACTGAGGCTTGTGTGAAGCCACCTGAGCCCCTCAGGCTGGGCTTCACCAGGACATCTGAGAACTGATACTGCCCCCACATCTTGACCCAGGGCAGCAGCCTACTCTCTGTTCCTTCTCTGTGAGTGGCCGCTATCTTGAATGAAGGGGGTGCAGGGGATTGGGTCCTGGAATTTGTGCTTGGGAGGCAGTTGCTCCACTGCTGAGCTACACCTCCTCTCCCAAATTTTTTGTTCCTTTCCTTTAAGTAGAGGAAAATTTGGACACAGAGACAGGCAAGGGATGAAGGTCATATGAAGAGGGAGGCAGGGATTGAAGTGCTGCAGCTGCAAGCCAAGGAATGGCCAAGATGGTCAGCAAAACCATCAGAAGCTAGCAAGAGATTGGTCCAGGATCAAAATACTCAAGACCCTCAGGTTGCAGTAGATTCCCAATCACCACTAGAAAAGGAGATTAAGGTGAGGAGATACATTTACCATAAAATTTGGACTGATAATGGGATCACAAAAGTTTATTACCCACCAAGTAGAAAGGGCCTGAGTGTTTTAAGGGAAAGTTCTTTGCCTGTTAAGTTCAGTGCAACATTGACTGCATTGACCATCTCCTGGTGCCAGCTGGACAGCCTTGTGCAAGCTGGACAGCCTTGAACAAGATAAGCACTATCCATGCCCTTCCAGGGCATAGTCTAGTGTGGGAAATAATCACTGCAAATTAATTGTGCTAAGTGTCAGGAAGGGAGTTTTATAAAAGAGTAGTGACATTTAAGCTGAAACTTAAAATATCTATACATAGGTGGCATTGTCAGAACTGTTAGACTGTGTATATAGATGGTTAAGTCATGTAAAAAGGAGCAGCATGTAAAAATACTCAGGAGGCAAAGAGAATACAGCTTTTGAGGAACAGGAAAATCAGTATGGCTGTGGCGGGGTGAGCAAGTGGTTGAGCTGAGAAAGTGGTCTGGAGTAGTACCCAGGGACCAAACTACTTACTGAGAATTCTGGAATTTCTTCTATGTGAAGCAGGGCACTATCCCATGGTTTAGGTAGGAAAGAAATATGCTAAGATTTATCTAACAAAAAGGTTACTCTGGCTGCAGGGCAACGGGACTGGTGAGGGAGGCAGAAGAGGGAGGTCGATTGTGGATTCACGAAACTAGTTAGGCTACCACCTTAGGGTGTGTAGCAGCAGAGCTGAAGTGAAAAGTATGGATTTGAGAGGTATTTTGGAGTTAGAATAGTATTGGAGGGGGAAACAAGTAAAAACACTATGGAGTAAGTGACAAATGGC
>JAKSZT010026421.1:459401-484972 GCA_026826555.1 Tolypeutes matacus
CTAACACTTCCTAGTGCCTGAGATGGAATTGATTTAGATAAACACATATACTGAGCTGAATGAGTCAAAGGCCTTCAAGACAATAAATAATGACTAATCTCTCAGAGGATTCCAAGGGAATCACTTTTCCCAAAAATATTAACACTGGGGAAGGATGAAAAAGATGAATATATCCATTAATCAGACAACACTAAAACCAAAAACACAAGGTCTTATGAACAATGAAACAAATAAAGGGACATCAAGATCAAGGGAGAGAACTCACAGAGCAAAGAAATGATGAGATACTCAGAAAGTCTCGGGATAAGTTCCTCTTTTCCTAAAGTCTCAGGTGGAGAAAATGAAGGTGAAAGCATTTGAATTTGTCATAGCCTATTCAATTCTCCAGCCTTAGTGGAAAGCAATTATAGAAGTAACTCCTGTAATGGAAAAGTCAAAAGAGGATAAAATTACAAAACCAATACTCAGGGAGCTCTTGAGTATGCCACTATTTTTAAGAAGCCATCTAGAAAAAAATAAAGTTTAAATTAATTTTATAATTGTTGTATCTTGTTTTTAGACCAGAATGATTTTGTAGCTGTTAGTGCAGTAAAATCCCTATACCTCCTAATTTTGTTTTTAAGTAGATCAATCTATCAACAATAACCACAAAAAAGGTTACAACAGAAGCACATATCCCCAAATATTCCAGCCAGCTGCCTAACAAACTATACCAAAATTTAGTGACTTAAAACCCCCACCATTTTTTGATATCTTTGGGTCAGATATTCTGGCAGACCTCAACTGGGCATTTCTTCTGGTCCATATGGTGATATTCAGTAGACAGCTTCCCTCACATGCCTTGGCAGGTATGGCTAGAAAACTGGGTCTCGCTGGGCCCTCCCCCTCTTCTCCATGTTGTTTCTCTGGCAGGGTAGTGGGACTGATGTCACTCAGGATCCAAGAATGAGTGTTCCAAGAGGCCTGTCAGAAGATGCGAGTCTTCTTATGACCTTACCTCGGAAGTCCCAAGGCATCACTTCTCCCTTAGTCAAAGAAGTCCCCAAGACCAGCCCAAATTCCGAGCATGGGGAACTAGACACTACCCTGCAATGAAAAGAGCAAAAAATTTGCAACATTTTTATCCTCTACTCCAAGACTCTGAAAAGATTTTATTGCCTACCTTCATCCTTCATTACACCTTTTGTTGTTCTTTCTTTTATGTTAACACTGCTCATAAAAACTAAATAAGGAATATTTTTATCAGAACTAAAAAGCCTAAAATTTCACCACTCATAAACTGATTTGGACAAAAGAGGCCTGGCTCCCTCTCCGTAGGGATAGATATAAACAGAGAATGTAAAAGCCCATTACAGTTATTATGCAGACAATGCTCTGTCTTGTACTCTCACCAGTTCACTTAAAATTCAGTGGGATCCAGGCTTCAAAGCTACAGCCCTTCTGCATCTCAAGGGGCTTATAGTCTATTCGTGGAGAGAACAATAGAAGCAACAAATCATCAGGTATCTGATTATGTAGTACAAAAGGTTCTTTTGAGAAGATGGACTAAAGAGGAGGGCAGCAATTCATGATGACCATGAAGCCTGAACTGGTATTTTGTTAGTTTCTTAAATAGGCAGAACAGATAAGAGGAAGGCGTGGCTCATACTCAACACTGATGCCTACCACGTGCCAGTCACCACCAGTCCAGAAATGAGGCACAGCCTCAACACTTGAGGAACTTCCCTGGGCAAGACAGATGAGTAAGAAATGTGATGAGCATGAACAGGACAACTGAGGTAAGAACCAGGTGCTATTCAAACAGCACCAAGTTCTGGAAGAAAAGAAAGGCTTTGGGAATGTGGCATATGTTTTATTTGTAAAAGATAATATTTATTCATTGTTTTTTTTAATGCAGAAGATTAAAGAAGAAATGAAAATAGCCCATAATCTCCCTTACTAGATTACCTCTGTTCGTAATTTAAATAATAATAATAATAAAAAGTAAAGTAGCGGCTTTTCACCTTTGTTCATGAAATGTAACCACTTCTAAGTTTCTTATATGGGGAGTTTTGAATGAGTAGAAAGTAGAAAATTGAAAGGGAAAAAAGCAACTCCAGACATGAATGTTTGAAAAATTATGGTGTTAAGAAATATCATATACTGTGTGATTCCATTTATATAAAATGCCCAGAATAGGCAAATGTATAAAGACAGGAATAGGCAAATTTATAGAGTCAGAAGATAGGTTAGTGTTTGGTTAGGGCTGCAGGGGGGAAAGGTAGGTGAGGAAGGAGTGACTGCTAATTAGTACAGGGTTATTTTTAGGAGTGACAAAAATATTCTAAAATTAGATTGAGGTGATGGTTGTAGAGCCCCTGACATTAGGTGACACAATGAGAGAAAATATTTAGAAATCACGTGTTCAATAAGGATTTAATACCCATGATATATAAATACATACTAAAACTCAACAATAAAAAGACAAACTACCCAATTAAAAAATGGGCAAATGATTTGAAAATTGTGCAAAAAAGAAATGCAAATATTGAAAAAACATGAAAAAAGTGTTCAACATCACTAGGATTAGCGTAATGTAAATCAAAACTTTAATGAGTTACCATTTCTCACTTATTAGAATGGCCAGTATTAAAAAATCAGAAAACTATAAGTGTTGGATAGGATATGGAAAGATAGGAATGCTTATTCACTGTTGTTTGGAATTCAAATGGTACAACCACATGGACCTTTGGTAGTTCACAATGCCATTGAATATAGATTTACCATGTGACCAGGCAATACCATTACTAAGTTTATACCCAGAAGAACTAAGCAGTGACATGAACAAACATCTATCTGCACACCGATGCTCATAGTGGTGTTATTAACAATTGCCAAAAGATAGAAACAACCCAGATGTCCATCCACTGTTGAATGGATTAACAAATTGTTATGTATACACATGATGGGATATTATGCAGTGGTAAGAAGAAATGAAGATGTGAAGCATGTGACAACATGGATGAACCTGGAGGACCTTAGGTTGAGTGAAGCAAGCCAGACACAAAAAGACAAATACTGTATGATTGTACTGTTATGGACTAAATATATTGTGTAAAAACATAGGTCACCAGAAAATTAAATGGGAGTAGAGAATGGAAAGCTGAAGGTTCATCTGTGCAGAATTGGTAAAAAAGTTGTTTAAAAATCTTTGGAAATGAATAGAAATGATGAAGCACGTATGGATATGAAAATGGTTGGTAGGGCTCGCCCTTCCAACCATAAGATTATGTTTATTACAAGAAGGAAAGGTAAAAAATGTAACATGGGATTTTATAACATAGTGAAATTTCAGGTGAAATATGAATATGGGTGATCTTACATATATAAGCGTTTTTAAAAATATATATAACTACAGTTAAACTAGAGAGAAGGAAACAGAATAGCAGCTATGTATGGCAAGGGAAGCACAGAGAACTGAGAGGCGATGACTTGTGTGTGCGTTTGTTTTTTGTTTATTATTGTTATTGTTGGAATAATGAAAATGCTCTAAAATGATTGAAGTGATGAATGCACAATTATGTGATTGTATCATATGCCATTGATTATACACTTAGAATGGATGTATGATTTGTTAGTATGTATCAATAAAATTGATTTGTTAAAAAAAAAAAAGAATAAAAAGCACTTGAAAATAGATGTGGGGATCTGTTTTTGAATCATCAATTCTTTTCCATTGGTTTATACGTCTATCTTTATGCCAGTACCATGCTATTTTTAACACTGTAGCCAGATAATATGATTTAAATTCCAGAAGCAGGAGTCTATCCAATTTCATTTTGCCATTTTAAGATGTTTCTGACTATTTTGGACCCCTTATGCTTCCGAAAAATTTTCATAATTGTGTTTTCCACTTCTTTAATAAAGCTGTTGGAATTTTTATTGGGATTTCATTGAATCTGTATATCCATTTGAGTAGAACTGACACCTTAACAAGATTTATTATACCAATCCATGAGCACAGAATTTCTTCCATTTATTTAGGTCTTTTAAAATTTCTTTTAGCAATGAATTGTAGTTTTCAGAATACAAGTGCTTTATTTCCTTGGTTAAATTTATTCCTAAATATTTGATTCATTTAGTTACTCTTGTAAATGGAAATTTTTTTCTGTGATTTCTTCCACTGATTGCTCCTTACTATTGTATTGAAATGCTGCCAAATTTTGCATATCAATCTTGTATCCAGCCACTGGCTGAACTAGTTTATTAGCTCTCGTAGCTTTGCTGTAGATTTTTTGGGACTTTCAAGGTATAAGAGCATATCATTTCTGATTGGCAAAAGTTTTACTTCTTCCTTTGCAATTTGGACAACTTTTTCTCTTTTTCTTGCCTGATTACTCTAGCAGTATATTGAACAACAGTGGTGACAGTGGGCATTCTTGTCTTGTTCCCTATCTCCAGGGGAAAACTTTCAGTCTCTCACCATTGAGTATAATGTTAGCTGTGGGTGTTTCATCTATGCCTTTTGTCATGTTGATAAAGTTTCCTACAATTCTTAACTTTTGGGATATTTTTTACCAAGAAAGGCCACTGAATTTTGTCATATATCTTTTCTGCATCGATCAATATGATCATGTGATTATTTTTCTTTGACATATTAATGTGGTGTATTATGCTGATAGATTTTCTTTTGTTGAACCATGCTTGCATGCATGGGATAAAACCCACTTGATCATGATGAATAATTATTTTAATGTGTTGTTGTATTCAATTAGTGAGTATTGAATTGAGGATTTTTCCATCTGTATTCATTAGGGAAATGGGTCTGTAATTTTCTTTTTTTCATAATATCTTTATCTGGCTTTGGTAGAGAGCTACAGGCTTCATGGAATGAGTAATGAGTTTGGTAGCATTCCTTCCTGTTCAGTTTTTTTGGAAGATTTTGAGTAAGATTTTTATTAGATCTTCTTTGGATGCTAGGTAGAATTCACCTGTGGAGCCATCTGGTCTTGAACTTTCATTTTGGAGAGTTTTTTGATGACTGTTTCAATCTCTTTAATTGTGATTTAATTTAATTGTAATTTGTAGACATCTATTTCTTCTAGGGTCACTGTAGGTTGTTTTTATGTTCCTAGGAATTTTTACATTTTACCTATATTGTCCACTTTGTTGACATACAGTTATTTATGGTATGCTTTTGTTATCTCTTTTATTTCTGGGGGTCAGTAGTAATGTCCCCATTTTGATTTCAGATTTTATTTATTTGCATCTTCTTTTCTTTGTAAATCTAGTTAAGGGTTTGTCAATTTTGTTAATCCATGAGCACTTGAGAAGAATGTATATCCTGATGTTTCAGGGTACAATGTTCTATATGTAACTATTATGCTTAGTTTATTTACATTATTATTCAAGATTTTTATTGCTCTTGTCCCCAGATGTTCTATGCATTGATGATAGTGTTTGTATCGATGTCTCCAGCTACTGTTGTAGAGGCATTAATTTCTCCCTTCAGTTTTGTCTGTGTTTGCCTCATGTAATTAGAGACATTCTGTATAGGTGCATACACATTTATGATTGTTATTCTTTCCTGGTGAATTGCCCTTTTATTAGTATATAATGTCCTTCCTTGTCTCTAATAACAGCTTTCTTTTTAAAGTCTTTCTTCCTATATAAATATAACTACTCCAGCTTTTTTTTTTTTTTTCTGCATTCATGGAAAATCTTTGACCAGCCTCTCATTTTCAATCTATTTTCATCCTTGGATCTAAGATGAATGTGTTGTAGACGGCATATAGATGGCTCATATTTTCTTATCCATTCTGACATTCTTTGTCATTTGTTTGGGGAGTTTATCCCAGTCCATTAACATTCAATTTTATTGCTATGAAGGCAGTTCTTTCTTCATCCATTTTGATCTTTGGGTTTTATCTGTCATATGTTATTTTCACCACTCTTTTTCGTGCTTTTGGTTACTTTTGCTGATACAATCTTCATTTTCAGATGTTTTTCAAAGCCTTTCTCTCCTGTCTTTTCTTTTCAGGCTGTATCACTCCCTTTAATATTCCCTACAAAGCTGATCTATTAGTTACAACTCTCAATTTCTGTTTATCTGTGAATATTGAATAATTGTTTTTGTAATAAAAACCCGGATGAATGACCTCTCACATATGTTGTTACTACATGACAATCAGAAAGGGTGTTTTTTCAGTACTTTCTTTACTGTGAATGAATCATTGCATAAAAACTGAAGAAATGCATTGGATCTTCACATTCAAAATATGTATTGAAATGAATTAAAAATAAATTTGATAAAGCCTTTTCAAAATAAATGTGTTTGTGTGTTTATGTGTGTGCATGTGTGTGTGATATTGAGCTTTCTCTAAGAGGGCTGTAAACTCTTTGAGAACAGAGTTTGCTTATTCATATCAATGTTCTTCCCATCCTATAGGAAATATATCACATACAAAATATTCAAGTTAATATTGATCACATTTCAGTATGTATATGGATGTACTTATAGATGCATAAGTTTAGAGAGACATGCTGTTTTAGTTTCCCAGGCTAATCAATAAGTACCATGAAATGGGTCCAGTGAAACAATGGGAATTTATTTGCTTACGAATTGAGGCTGGAGGAAAAGTCCAAATCAAAGTATGATCAAAATGATATTTTCTTCCCAAAGACTGGTTTTCTGGAGCTGGCTGCTGGCAATCTTTATCCTTAGATTGTCACATGGTGTAGCCATTTGGCAGTTTGATGTAAAGAATTTCAAAAATCTATATTAGATTATGCTTGTAAACTGATCTGTTAATCTGGGCATGATTAGGTTATGATTAGGGCATTAACTGGGCCACAACAGTAGGGCATCGAGCCCCACCCCTTGGTGGGTGGGGAAATCAAATAAAAAAGGCATGGCAAGAACAGAGTTAAAGCAGTATTTTGAGAAGCGGTTTTGATGTTGGAGAGAAGGCCCTAGGAGAAGAGAAGCGAGCCGTTCTCCTGATAATCTACAGCTGATCTTGTGGTGGAACCAGAGAAGCTAAGCTTGGCAAGAAAGAAAGCCCTGGAAAGAGAAGAACCCAAGAAACCTGAACCCTGGCAAATGTTGGCAGCTGTCTTGCTCCAACACGTGGTAATGGACTTTGGTGAGGGAAGAAACTTATGCTTTATGGCCTGGTAACTGTGGACTTCTACCCCAAATAAATACCCTTTATAAAGACCAACCCATTTCTGGTATTTCACATTGACACCCCTTTTGCTGACTAATACACATGGCACGTGGAACCTCTCCTAGCTTCTCTGTTCTCTTCTGGTGTCAATTGAATTTCAGCTTCTTGCTTCCATAGCTTTTTTTTCTCTATGTCTGAATTTCATCCTACTAATAAATGACATTCAGTAATTGGATGAATATGAATTTTGATTGAGGTGGGCTACACCTTAACTGGAGAAATATCATCAAAATATTCTACTTATCATGGGTTCATACCCATAGAAATGGATTTGATTTAAGAACATGATTTTCTGGAGTTCATATGGCTTCAAACAACTCCACCACCTAGAACTATCATCATGAGTTAGAGTGGTCATTGGTTACAATTGAGAAAAACATATTATTATTATTTTGCTATAAACTATTATTTAGTTTATATAAGTTTCTCACTTCAAATCACAATATATGATTAAAATTGCTTGTTTTGAAGATATTCCATCATCAAATTTGGACTTATTAAATTGTTTATATGTATTCATTTCTTTTTATATCAGAATTTTTCATTCCTTCATTCTAAATATATTGCTCAATTTTTAATACTATATGAAGCATCATAGCTTTCATACTTTATATTTATCCTGTTTTAACTCATATGTGATATTTTTTACAGTTGCACTGAATACATATTCTCATATGGAAAAATTCAAGTGGTTTGCAGTTTTTCATTTACTATTAAAAAAGTATTATCTAATTATTATTTTTAAATTATTATGTTCCTTTTTATAGGAGCATAAACATTCCACACTTTATTTACCCTTCAAAAGAATGAGTAACTTATTTTATTTGTACAAAATTATGCTTTAATGTCTGTATCAATTTTTCTCAGTATGCCTTTATTTAGTGACTGGTATACCTATCATTCTCTTTTCTAGCCCCTTTCCTGCATCTACCTTGTAAACCCCCTGTAACTAGAGTTTCTAGAATGAATTTCACACTTCTTTGTCTCTTCTTCAATCTCACTTTCTGCCTCATTCACCAATTTTGCTTTCTTTCTTTCTTTCATATCATATGATTCCTAATTTTTTTAATTTTCAAGGTATATTTTCCTTTGGAATATGCTGATAAAAAATACTCATTTTAAAACTCATTTTATATATCAGCCTTCCAACTAATGATGGTTATTTTTCTCAGTCTAAGTCTTGGGTACTTTGGCAATATTTCTGTTAACCATACATATTCTTTGAGTTTATTATTTATTTAGCTACCTTTAATATACCTTGATATCAACATAAATAAAACAACATGATTATTTTTCTTAACTAATTCTAACTAATAATGTATTTCTGTATTCCAAATTATTCAATGAAAATTAAATAAATGGAATAAGAGTGATACTTTCATAGCAGGTAGACTCAAAGTCACTCATTAATATACAAAGATTAGAAGTTCATTTAAAAATGAAGTCAAGAATTTGGTGAATATTTGGATAACATAATTTAGAATAACTTAAGACATTTATAGGACAATTTCCCTTCAAAATATTGAAGACAGTGGGAGGGCAATAAGCAACTATCAATAAAATAGCTAAAGGCAACAAATAAAAATCTCACTATCTTCCCTACAAGGTGGGACATGATTCCCAGGAATGAGACTTCTTAGCACCAAGGAATTATTAACGTGTGCTAATCAGCAATGTGTTTCAGAAAGAACTTGACCAAAAGGGGGAAATACTAAATAAAATAGAGTTTTTATTGCTAAGAGTTTTCAAAGTGAATAGGACTTCATTCCATAAGTTACACCTTTGCCAATCTCAGCCAGACTTCACAAACTGCCACAGAAAACAAAGTCTCAGACGTAAGTGCTCCTGAGGGACTTAGGACTATCTGGAGATCCCAAGCAAGCCACAAGGCCTTATGTGAGCTCTATTTGGGAATATATATAAATCTATTTTCCCAATATTACATAATTTATAAAATATAGCATATAACTCATATATAAATTCCCTAATTATGATTCTTCTACTCCTTCTATCTGAACCTATTCTTTTCAATTTACATGTTAATTATAGCTCTCAGAGACTGAAAGTTTCGGATTGTTCATATTCTAGTTGAGCCCTGGAACCTAGTGGATATGCAGTCAACTCCTCCTGTCTAGTCATTCAGAGCTGCCCTGGATAACTAACAAAATGATGAGGACCTGCCAGACTGACCCTAAAAAAAAAGGAGTATCTTTAACTTCAATCAAAACATTTCCACCCCTCTGTCCCATAATATCTATTTGCTTTCTCAGCCTGAAACAGTCAGAGTAGACATTGTCCCAAACCCCTAAGATTGAGGAGTTAACAAAAATGGGAGGATTGGGTGGGGCATGACCACTGGCCAGAGCAGATTACTGTTAATGTAGTTGTTAACTGAGTAAATTGTAACAGTGATATAAATGATACAATTTTTATATAAAATAGGGAAGGAGCAAGAAAAAAAATACATTTCAAGAAGGATACTAGAAATATTAATAAAAAGAAAATTCATTTATTAGAGAAAGTTATAATTTTATACTTATTGTGAATAATAAATTCCTCTTTAAAAGACTAACATTAATAGATTGAGACAAAACACAATATCCAATATATCATTCTTACCCAGTTTTTATTAAGATAAAATGATGATTTGCATTGATACAAAAAGATGCAAAATCCAATGTTACAGAATATTGTTTTTGCTATTCCATTTGTCTGAGCCTCACTTCATCTAGATATTTGTATGACTCTCTGTTTCACTTCTTTCAGGTTACTCACATGTGCTCTTGTCCTTAAAGAATTTTCTATAAAGTATTTTTTTACAGTTTTCTATTGCAATGCTGGGTTTATCACAATAGCCTGGAACCAAACCCACAATATATTTAAGGTATATCCATATAAATATTTTTAAATAATTTATTGAAGTACGTCATGAATATACATAAACTATAAGTGTTCAGTAAACATTGTGAACTTACAAAACAAACATGCATAATATCATACAGGGTTCCCACACATCACCCCCCCCAAACACCTTGTATTGTTGTGAAACATTTGTTAAGAAATCATGAAAGAGCATTGTCAAAGTACTGCCAATAACTATAGTCCATATCTTCCTCCCCTATACATTTTTTAAGGATTTATTTATTTATTTATTTATTTATTTGCATTCATCCATTTTATCAAGGCCCCCCATTTCTGCTGTTTCTGTGTCCATTCACTGGGCAGCCCTCTGTGTGTGTTTCTTTCCTTCTTGTCTCATCCTTCTACTCCTGTCTTCACTGGGATTCAATCCTCAGATTCTCCGATGTGGGAAAGAGGCTTCCTACCACCTGTGCCTCCTAAGTTCCTTGTTTTTCAGTTTGTCTTGTCTTGGCTCTCCCTTGTGTCACTCTCCTGTTATGTCATCATCTTGCTGCATGGCTCGGGGGGCCTCACAGTGCTCCTGCACACAGGGCCTGGGGGCGCACCAACACATGGGGCCTGGCGGTGTACCCGCGGACAGGGCCTGATGGCTCACATGCTCACAGGGCCTCATGGCCCATGCACCTTCTATATTTTGCTTTTTTTAAATTTTTACCAGGAGGGAAAAATTACTGGGAGGTCCCGGGGATCGAACCCAGGTCCCCCATGTGATAGACGGACACCCAACCACTCAAGCCATATCTTTCCCCCTGCTATATCTCTTAAGGTTGACCAAAGATACCCAAAGTTACAGTCTTTTCCCATACAGGATGGTGATATAATAATCCAGACTTTGTTTATCACCAGCATTCCAAAAACCAGACCTAGGGTGGAAAGCTAGGTCTGGGGACACATGCATGGTTTCTAATTTTCAAAAAATGTTTAGCCTACCCTGATTATCACAAAATCAGGGCAG
Source organism: Tolypeutes matacus (assembly GCA_026826555.1). Classification (NCBI taxonomy): domain Eukaryota; kingdom Metazoa; phylum Chordata; class Mammalia; order Cingulata; family Chlamyphoridae; genus Tolypeutes; species Tolypeutes matacus. Next base: position 470,487 of record JAKSZT010026421.1, read on the forward strand.
CGAGAATATTTGCATGTCCCTATAAAAATTAATAGTTACTCAGAGTTTAGGGGAAGCATAGGAGGGATGAAAAAGTGAATCACAGGGGCTTTTTAGCAACTGTGGGATTGTTTTCTCCTAGGAAGGGCTCTCTCTGTCTATATTTTAGCTAATTTAGATTTCTTTGTGTCATCAGCACTCTGATGATTTTAGCACTATGATAATGCAACAAAAAAGTAAGTTGCTTGTTGTTTTCTACATACTATCTGGAAGAAAAATTTCACCATCATAATGGTGATTTTTAACATAATTTTTTAATGTAATACAAAACCATTTATTGAATAGTATTAAATTTATCATAAAATTCTTTTGAGCAATTATTTACATGAAGATCATAAAATAAAAACTAAAAAAGGTTTTCCTATTATTAACAGTGTGCATGAGTGTGGTGTCTGGCTAATATTGTTGAATCAATATTATCATGAATATAATGTTAACTGACATCTATAGTATACCTTAGGATTCACTGTTTGTGTTGTACAGTTCTTTTTTTTCTAATTTTATTCTGTAAAACATATGAAACTGAAAATTTTCTATTTTCATGACTTGTCAACATACAATTTCAATTGTGCTATTACCCACAGTGTTGCGTTACCATCACCACCATCCATTACCCAAATTTTCTATCACTCCAAACAGAAATTCTATAACATTTATGCATTAACACTCCATTCCCTATACCTGGCTGGGCCCAGGCTATCTGTGTTCTAGTTTCTGACTCTATATATTTTCATTCTAATTATTTCATATTGGATTATGAAATATATGTCCTTTTATATCTGGTAAATTATCCAACCCCAATAGATATACTTTTAGTGGTTCAATCTGGGTACTTGATCCAATTTGAGTTAATTTTTGTATATTATGAAATGTAGGGACAATTTTCAAAACCATTTGTAGAAGAGGCTTCATTGTCTGCACTTGGCACCCTTTTTAAAAACCAGTTGGCTAAATACAAGGTATAAAATGCAAAATAATACACATGCAAAAAAAAATGCACAAAAAATCTTTAAAAGTTCAAACAACTCATCATTGGATGACCAAAGGCTCAATATTAGGTTAGTGTGATTCCAAAAAAATTGCACTTAATAGTATTTTTAAAAGTCTTCTTCATATTAAAAATCCCCAGCATTGTTTTATTTGTTATATTTTCTTTTCTAAATTGCTTCTTTACTTTCTTTTCTCATTTTATTCTTTGGGTGCTCAATCTCTACAATATCTTGAAAACTGTAAATATATCATTGCTTTGTCTTTGGATAAATTGATTTTTTTCTCTTTTATTAGTTTTTGTAGATATGAAGGGAATATCCTACCAGAAAACAAAACAAAACAAAACCTATTTTTTTCTTATCAGAGCCTCTCAGGGATGACCTGAGCACATACACACTTTTCTTTTCCTTCAAATCCATTTCCTTCCTCTATTTTTGTTTATTGAACAGCTTTTTAAAATATCATTTTAAAATGGCCATATTAAAACAATCCCTATGTTCACATGTCAATTAGAGGTTTAACCAAATTTTCTTGTGAGTTCTGGGAACTTTTTGTAGATCGCATGATGATTTCCACAAGCACACCATGTCATCTGCATATTATTTTTCTTTTCCAACGTGTATGCCTTTCTTTTTTTTCTTATTGTGCCAGCTGGTACCTCCAACATAATGTTAATAGACATTGTAAGAGCAGACATTTTGTTTTGTTTCTGATCTTGGGTCGACAACATTCAGGCTTTCATAGTTGAGTGTGATGATAGCAGTGGGTTTTTTATGGATGTGCTTAGTCTGGCTAAGAATGCTTTCTTCTAGCTTTGCTTTGCTAAGAGATTTTATCAGTAATGGACGTTGGATTTTGCCAAGTATTTTTTCTTCACCTATTGTGATGAACAAATGTTCATGAGAGATACTGGTATGTAACTTTATTTTCTTATACTGGTTTTGTTTGGCTTAGTTATCAGGGCCTCGTGGCGTCAGTTGTAGATTGTTCCCTCCTCTTTAATTTACTATAAACTTTTGTGCAGAATGCATATTATCTTATTATTTCTTCCTTAAATATTTGGTAAAAATAAACAAAGGAGACTTCTTGGCCTGTGGTTTCCTTATTTTTTTATTTGTTGGCTTTGTCTTGTATTTTTGTAAGAAGGTTTTTAACTACAAATTCAATTTTTTTAATAGATATTGGGATACTCAGATTATCTAGCTCTTCTTGAATGAGATTTCATGGTTTGTGTCTTCCAAGGAATTTGTCCATTTCATCTAAGTTGTCAAATTTATTGTCTTTATATTCCCTACTTATATTTTTAATGACTGCATACTTTGTGGTGATATCATCACTTTTATTCTTGATATGTGTGTTCTTTCTTATTTTCCTCATTAGTTGGTTCAGAGGTTGGTAATTTTTATGATTTTCTTAAGGAACCAGATTTTACTTTCATTAATTTTATTTATTTCTTTTTCTGGTCTTTGTGGTATTCCTTCTTCTACTTATTTTTGGTTTGTTTTGCTCTTCTCTTTCTAGTTTCTTAGGATAAAAGCTGAAGTCATTGATTTGAGACATTTCCTTTTTTCTAATATGGTATGTGACAGTTTGAGATTACTTATGAATACCAAAAAGAGGATTGTTTGTTAAACTTGTCTGCCCCTCTGGGTATGATCCCTTATGATTGTATTAGATTCAGCTGAAATGACTTTGATCAAATTATGTTAAGATTAGGGCTTTGATTTGACCACATCAATAAGGTATAACTGAGGGTTTGAGTCCCTGCCCCCTTGGTGGGCTATATAAATGGACACATACAGAAGAAGATACATGGAAGAGGAGAGAACTTGGTCATGTTACAGGAAGGAGAAAGCTCAAACAGTTAAGCCTGGGGAGAGCTGAGCCATTCGCCTTATAGTTTGCAGTTTAAGAGATGAGAGCCCTGAGCAGCTGAGAAGGCCAAGAAAGAAATGAGGCCTCCAGCCTACAAGTGAGATTGGAAGAAGTTGGGCTCATGGAACCTTAAGAGGAAGAGGAAGGCTGAACCCTCACAGAGATCAGCAAACATGTTGCTTAAACAAATTGCAACTGACTTTGGGTGAGAAGTCACCCTGGACTCTTTAGGGTCTTATATCTGCAAGCTTTTACCCTAAATAAATACCCTTTATAAAAGCCAACAGATTTCTGGTACTTTGTATCAACACCCTTCTGGCTGACTAACACATGGTGTTTAATAGTATAAACTATTCTCTAAATACAGCTTTAGACCAAAGATCAGCAAACTATAGTCCCTAGGCTGGCCACTAGATTTTATAAATAATAAAACTGGAAAATAAGCATGCCCATTCATTTATGTATTTTCTTTTTTTTTTTTTAATTAATTTATTTTTTTATTGTGGGTAAAAATAAAAATTTTCACAATACATACCAATATTTGTAAAATGATATATAAATATATATGCATATATGTGCATGTGCTTACAAAAATGTTATATATATATATATATTTTTTTTTTTTAAAGAGGTGCTTAGATTACCTAATATTACATGGAATCTACAGGAATTCCCATGTTCCCCACCTCCCACACCTCCCACCACATCCCACACAAACATCTCCCACAAGTGTAGCCCATCACCCTCAATGAACTTAAACATCCTGGGGCTTTGCCATCAACCATAGACCACAGTTCACATCGTAGACCACACTCTCTCCCACACAGTTCTGAATGGTGTGTGCTGATTTTAATTGGCCTACATCTGTTGCCACAACGGCACTCAGGACAACCTCCAAAACCTGAAGAAGCCCCTGTATTTCAATTGCACATCCCCTCCCTGCCCTGAAAGTGTCCAGTGGCCACTGATTCCACCTCACTGTTATAATTACTTCCATTGCTAGAATCACCATATATGTACAACAGAATACCATCAAGTCCACTCTAGTCCATAGCTCTTCCCCCAATCCTGAGGTGACTGGGATGGTGATGTCCATTCCACCTCCAAGTGAGAGAGGGCTTATATCCCATGGATATGGTGGGTGGGATGATCCTGCCTACAGATGCAGGCCCTCTCCATTCCCTGGGATGGCCGTTGCCCATCGTTGTCTCCTCACCAGGTGACTTGGATAAGTCCATTGAACTGTAGGGTAGGAGTTGCAGCTCCACCGAGATTCCACACACATCTGGCACATAGGTAGGCCAGAGGCTCCAGTCTCTGGAAGTATACCTAAAAACTCCAGCATCACATATAGGTTTGAATAGAAGGGACTGATGAACCATGTGCAGGGAGGACTTATTTGAGTCCAATTCTGTCACTCTCAGGAGCACAGATTCCAAAATAGAGGCCACTGATAAGGCATCAGTCTCTGGGGCTATCCCCACTTATATAGGACCTGGGTGTCTCCAGAGCATTCAGGAGCTCCTCTGTGTGGGGTGATATGCACTTTGATGTTCTATGAGCTCCTACGGAGGTGTGCGTAAGTTTTACCTCTGGGATGACCTCCCGACACTCTTTGAAGTCTCTTAGCCACTTGAAGTCATTTGTCTTTACCTTTTCCTCCTTTTATTCAAGGTCTTTTTCCAGTTGTGTTGCCAGTTGGCACTTGGTATTAATCCCTCTTTGCCAGGGAGGCTCATCCTTGGGAGTCATGTCCCACGTTGGGGGGAAGGTAATGCATTCATATGGTGAGTTTGGCTTAGAGAGAGGCAACACTTGAGCAACAAGGAGGCTCTCAGATGGCAACCTTTAGGCGCCCCATAACAGTAAGCTAAGTTTCAATTACAAGATTAAAGACTCATAAGGGTAGTCATCAATAAAAAGAACTCATCAGTGGGCCATCCTCTTTTGACAGACTCTGTCCCTACACTCAGAGGACTGTTGCTGCTCCCTTGGAGATTGTGGCAGAGCTCTCCAGGCTAGGAATTCAGATTCCCTCATTTATTGAGTGATTGTCCACCCACCATGACCATGCCCCATCCTTTGATCTTTTGAACAATTTTGTATATCTTTCATGTATATTCAGATGAACTTACTCCCATGAATCCCACCTCCCAGACACCACCCACCAATAATCCCCTGCAGTGCCCATTGTAAGCCTTCTGTGATCTAAATCTTCCATGAACATGTAGCCCATAAAATAATCAAATACAATTAATAGGAAAAAGAAACAACAATGATAAGCTTACATACAAGAGACAAACATAAGGAAACTCAGGAAAAAAAAAAACAACAAACAAACAAACAAACAAACAATCAAACAAAAAACAAAACAAAATATAATTAGCGGATTGGGACATTCAGAAAAATGGGGAAAAAGGAAAAGAAATGCCTTTAAAAAATATATATATATATATTCTTTTTTTCCTTTTATCACCTTGTTATCGGATGTCCAGTGTGCCATTGCACCTTCCCCCTCTCAATCCCCATTGTCTCCCAAATTTTCATTTAATCTTCAAAGAAGTTTTAGGTCACAGCAAAGTCACACATGGAACACCAGAGATTCCCAGATACCAAACCACCCCCCCTTTCCCACCCCATATTAAATCCCCCCCTTTTTTTCTTTGGATGTTAGCATTATTATAACTGTTTTACAGATAGCAAAATATAGCAACTAAACATTGTCAATGATTTACAGTATAGTTTACAATTTTGATGATACAGTTTAATAAGTTTTGATGATATTTACCATGTCCTGTGTCCATTACTGTAAGGTAATGAAAAACCTTTCCCATGACCACTAAATACCCCATTATATATTAACTGTTCCTTCCTCCCCACCCCCCTGGGGCATATAACATTCCCTTGTCTTGACTCATGGAATATCAAGATTCATAGTTACATGCCCTGGGTATTTGAACCTGCCCTTCCTAATCTAACCACCTGTCAATGCTGCACCACCAAACCCAGTAATATCACTACCCATCTGTCCTATCCTTCAATATGCAACTATACTCTATCCCTTTACCATAGATTATGTCCATATGGGTGATGGTTCAAAGCCTGCTCTTCTCTTTCTCTCCCTTGTTAACCTATCTTTCAGACAATGGTTCACAGAGACAGCTCAGTTTCCTCAGTTCAAATCAGTGAGGTCATATACTGTTCATCCTTCAGTGCCTGGCTTGCTTCACTCAACATAAGATCTTCAAGATTCATCCACGTTATTCCATGTGTTAGCACTTTATTCCTTCTTACAGCTGAGTAATATTCCATTGTATGTATGTACCACATTTTGCTTATCCATTCATCTGTTTATGGGCACCGGGGCTGATTCCAACTTTTGGCAATGGTGAACAATGTCGCTATGAACATTGGTGTGCATATATCTGTTTGTGTCTTTGCTTTCAGTTCTTCTGGGTATATACCCAGCAGTGGAATTGCTGGATCATACGGAAGATCTATTGTTAGTTTTCTGAGGAACTGCCAAACTGTCCTCCACAGTGGCTGGAGCATACCAGTCCCACCAGCAGATGTTGAGGGTTCCTATTCCTCCACATCCTCTCCAATATTTAGTGTTTCCTGTTATTTTAAGAGCTTCCATTCTGATGGGTGTAAGGTGGTATCTCATTGTAATTTTTATTTGCATTTCCATGATAGCAAGCGATGTTGAGCATTTTTTCATGTGCTTTTTAGCCATTTGAATTTCTTCCTTGGAAAAGTGTCTTTTCAGGTCACTTACCCATTTTTTTTAAAGATTTATTTATTTATTTATTCATTTATCCCCCCCTTGCTGCTTGTGCTCACTGGGTCAGCTAACCACGCCATGCGGGCGGGCTTCCCTTCACCCATATGGTAAACGAAAGCCCTACTGATTGAGCCACAGCCGCTTCCCACTTGCCCATTTTTAATGGGTTGTTTGTCTTTTTATTTTCAAGGTGTAAAATTTCTTTATATATGCAGGATATTAGGCTCCTATCAGATATATGCCTGCCAAATATTTTCTCCCATTGTGTAGGATGCAATTTTATTTTCTTAATAACATCCTTTGAGGTGCAGAAGTTTTTAATTTTGATGAGATCCCATTTATCTATTTTTTCTCTTGCTGCTCGTGCTTTGGCTGTGAAGTTCATAAAACCATTTCCTATTACAAGGTCCTGTAGATGCTTCCCTACATTATCTTCCAAGGTCTTTATGGTTTTGGCTCTTATATTTAGATCTTTGATCCATCTTGAGTTGATTTTTGTATAAGATGTGAGATGGTATTCTTCTCTCATTCTTATGGATATGGATATCCAGTTCTCCAAGCACCATTTGCTAAAGAGGCCATTATCTCTCAACTGAGTGGGCTTCGTGGCCTTGTCAAATATCAGATAACTGTATATGCGAGGATCTATATCAGAATTCTCAGTTCGGTTTCATTGGTCAGTAGGTCTATCCTTGTGCCAATACCACACAGTTTTGATCACTGTAGTTTTGTAGTATGTTTTAAAGTCAGGTAGTGTGATACCTCCAACTTCATTTTTCTTTTTCAATATATCTTTGGCAATTCAGGGCCTCTTGCTTCTCCAAATATATTTTGTGGTTAGTTTTTCCAGTTCCTTAAAAAATACAGTGTTGACTTTTATTGGGATTGCATTAAATCTGTAGATTAGTTTTGGTAAGATAGACATCTTGATGATGTTTAGTCTTCCTATCCATGAACAGGGAATATTTTTCCATTTATTTAAGTTTTCTTTGATTTCCTTTAACAGTATTGTGTAGTTTTCTGTATATAAGTCCTTTACATCTTTAGTTAAATTTATTCCTAGGTATTTGATTCTTTTAGTTACTATCGTAAATGGTATTTTTTTTCCTGATTTCCTCCTCAGTTTGCTCGTTAATCGTGTATAGAAATGCTACTGAATTTTGAGCATTGATCTTATAGCCTGCAACAATACTGAATTCCTTTATAATTTCTAGAAACCTTGTTGTAGATTTCTCAGGGCTTTCTATGTATAGGATCATGTCATCTGCAAATAATGAAATTTTTACTTCTTCTTTTCCAATATGGATGCCTTTTATGTCCTTTTCTTTTCTCAGTGCTCACGCAAGTACTTCTAAGACAATGTTAAATAGGAGTGGTGATAGTGGGCATCCTTGTCTAGTTCCTGATCTCAGAGGGAAGGCTTTTAGGATTTCACCATTGAAAATGATGTTAGCTTTGGGTTTTTCATATATACCCTTTATCATATTCAGAAAGTTTCCATCTATTCCTATCTTTGTACTGTTTTTATGAGGAAAGAGTGCTGTATTTTGCTGAATGTTTTTCTGCATCTATAGAGATGATCATGTGATTTTTTTCTTTCAATCTATTTATGTGGTGTGTTACATTGATTGATTTTCTTATATTGAACCATCCTTGCATACCCGGGATGAAACCCAGTTGGTCATGGTGTATAATCCTTTTGATATGTTGTTGAATGCGATTAGCAAGTATTTTGTTGAGGATTTCAGCATCTAAGTTCATTAGAGAAATTGGTCTGTAATTTTCCTTTCTTGTGGTATCTTTATTTGGTTTTGGTATTAGGGTAATGTTGTCATCATAGAATGAGTTAGGCAATATTCCTTCTACTTCTATTTTTTGGAAGAGCTTAAGTAGAATTGGTGTTAGCTCTTTCCAGAATGTTTGGTAGAATTCAGCTTGAAGCTATCTGGTCCTGGACTCTTCTTAGTTGGGAGGTTTTTGATGACTGAGTCTATCTCTTTACTTGTAATTGGGCTTTTGAGTTCATCTATTTCTTCTTTCATCAATGTCGGCTGTTTTTGGGTTTCTTGAAACTTGTCCATTTCCTCTAAATTATCATTCTTGTTGGCATATAATTTTTCAAAGTATCCTCTTATGATACTCTTTATTTCTGTGGGGTCAGTAGTGATATCCCCTTGCTCATTCCTTATTTTGTGTGTTTGCATCTGTTCTCTCTTTTTCTTTGTTAGTCTGGCTAAGGGTTTGTCAATTTTATTGATATTCTCGAAGAACCAGCTTTTGGTTTTGTTTATTGCTTCCAGTGCTTTCTTGTTCTCTATTTCATTTGGTTCTGCTCTAATCTTTGTTATTTCCTTGTTTCTACTTCGTTTAAGTTTAGTTTGTTGTTGTTTTTCTTTTTCCTCCAAGTGTGCAGTTAGGTCTTCAATTTTAGCTCTTTCTTCTTTTTTAATATATGAATTTATAGCTATGAACTTCCCTCTCAGGACTGCTTTCGCTTCACCCCATAGGTTTTGATATGTTGTGTTGTCATTTTCATTAGTTTCAAGGTAGTTAATGATTTCTTTTGAGATTTCCTCTTTGACCCACTCTTTGTCTAAGAGTGTGTTGTTTAACTTCCATTTCCTTGTGCCTAACCTGTTTCTCTGGCCCTTAATGATTTCCAATTTCATTCCGTTGTGGTCAGAGAAATTACTTTGTATAATCTCAATCTTTCTGAATTCATTGAGAGTTGTTCTGTGGCCTAGCATGTGGTCTATTTTGGAGTATGTTTCATGTGCACTAGAGAAGAATGTAAATGCCACTGTATTTGGGTGTACTATTCTGTATATGTCTATTAAGTCCAGGTCTTCTAATGTATTTTTGAGTGCGTTAGTTTCTTTATTGATTCTCTGTATAGATGTTTTGTCTAATGATGATAGTGGTGTGTTGAAGTCCCCTGCTATAATTGTAGAGGCATTTATTTCTCCTCTTAGGTTTTCCAGAGTTTGCCGCATGTATTTTGAGGAACCCCGATTAGGTGTGTAAATGTTGATGATTGTTCTCTCTTCTTGAGAGATTACTCCTTTTAGTAATATGTATTATCCATCTTTGTCTCTTACAATAGTTTTGCATTTAAAGTCTATTTTGTCTGATATTAGCATAGCTACTCCTGCCCTTCTTTGGCTATTGTTAGCTTGTAAAATGGTTTTCCAGCCATTCACTTTCAGCCTCCTTGAATCCCTGGGTCGAAGGTGGGTTTGTTGTAGACAGCATATAGATGGATCATATTTTCTTATCCATTCTGCCAATCTGGGTCTCTTGATTGGTGAATTTAATCCATTAACATTCAGTGTTATTACTCATAACGAATTTCTTACTTCAGCCATTTTTTCTTTGGGTTAATGTATGTCATATGTTGTTTTGTTTCTCTTTTTGTCTTTTCAGTTGTTTTTAAACTCTCCTCCAACTCTCTCTCCCTTGTTTTTTCATTTCAACTTGTAGAGATTCATTTAGTATTTCTTGAAGTGCTGGTTTATTATTGCAATACTCTCTTAATTTCTGTTTATCTGTGAATATTTTGAACTCACCATCATTTTTGAATGCCAGTTTTGCTGGATAGAGAATTCGTAGCTGGTAGTTTTTTTCTTTTAGTATTTTTTTTTTTTTTAAGATTTTATTTATTTATTCATTTATCCCCCCCTTGCTGCTTGTGCTCGCTGGGTCAGCCACGCCATGCGGGCGGGCTTTGCCTTCACCAGGAGGCCCCGGGAACCGAACCCGGAGCCTCTCATATGGTAAACGGGAGCCCTACTGATTGAACCACAGCCGCTTCCCTCTTTTAGTATTTTGACTATGTCGTACCACTGTCTTCTTGCCTCCATGGTTTCAGATGAGAAATCAGCAGTTAACCTTATTGTGCTTCCCTTGTATGTGATGGTTCTCTTTTCTCTTGCTGCCTTGAGTATTTTCTCTTTGTCTTGAGCTTTGGACATTTTGACAAGTATATGTCTTGGAGTTGGCCTGTTGGGATTTATACTATTTGGGGTGTGCTGTGCTTCCTGGATCTACACATCCATCTCTCTCAATAGGGTTGGGAAGTTTACAGCCATTATTTCCTTCAGCATTCCTTCTGTTCCCTTTCCCTTCTTTTCTCCTTCTGGGATGCCCATAATGCATATGTTTGTGTGTTTTGTGTTATTGGTTATTTCCCTGAGTCCATGCTAAATTTTTTCTATCTTTTTGTCTATCTGTTTACTATCTCTTTGATTTCAGCTGTATTGTCTTCCATACCACTAATTCTTTCCTCGGCCTGTTCAAATCTGCTGTTATGTGAATCCAACATCTTTTTGATTTCTTGGATTGCGCCAACGTGCACCATCATATCCATTACCTTTTTAGGCACTTTGCAATTTCTTCAGTATGTTCTCCCAGTGTCTTCTTTATATACTTAATCTCTTCCTTTACTTCTTTAAGTTGGTCCATGATATTTGTTTGGATAGCTTTGATTAGTTGTTTGATGATCTGCATCACTTCCTGGTTTTTATTTTGTTCATTGGACTGGTCCATGTTTTCCTGTTTCTCAGAGTCATTTGTATTGTTTTTGTTGCCCTTGGTCATCATATTATCTTGCTGGGTTAGTTCAGTTGATATAGCTTTTCTCTATGCTCTAGAATTTTATCTAGCTGGTGGTTCTGCATGTGAGTTAAGTTTTCTCTTTGGCACTTTTTCTTCTTATTTTATTTCCTTGCTTCTTTCTATGTTCCCTTGAAGGCAAAATATTAGGGCCAAAGGAATCAAAATATGTAAGGAAGGCAGGAGGATAATAGTAATATTGATAAAACTTAGAAGAGGGGCCAAATGAGACTTAATGAGATGAATATTTAACTTGTGTAGGCAGTGTAGAGTAATAGGAAAAAAAGTGGAGTTCCTACAATGGACTGGGAAAACAAATGGAAGAATATATATATAGTGATTTAGAAGGCTAGAATTATGATGAGGGAGAGAAATAGTAAAAAAAGGGCTGAAAGGAAAAAGTTAATACTAGTAAAAAAAAAAAAAAAAGAAGAAAACAAAATAGATGGAATAGAAATTGACACCCTTAAGTTGTGGGCCTATGAAAAACTGTTGTATCTAAGAGCCACAACAGAAAGCAGAAGGCAGAAAGATGAAGGAAGGATAAGCGATAGTTTGGAATACACAATCAATACAGACAGTTAGTGGGAAATTACCGAAGAAGAAGCACAGCAAAGAAGCGACAAGCTAGCAGCACCTAATTTTTTAAAAAATGAAAGAAAAAAGAATGGGGGGAGGAAAGAGGAAAGAAAAGCAAGAGACCAGAAATAAACAAAGATCCACACCGGCAAGCAGCCAAACAGAGCTAAGGAGGGTCAATGATTCCCCTAGGGTCCTCGTGGGTCCTCTCTGCCTGCCTGTGTTTATCAATCAATTTCCCCGCAGGGTTCTATATGCAGGTCCTGAAACAGCTTTTAGCTATTAAACTAAATTAAAAAGAATTTATTTTTCATTTATTGAAGTGACCTTCTCACTTTTTTTTTTTTTTTTTTGGCGAAATACAGGACCCTAAATAATTCCTCCTCTAGTCCAACCACCTTATGGAAGGGACCCTAGCTGGGTTTGTGGAAATTAATCGTGCACGTCACACTTCCTGGACTCCCCAGGGTAGCTGTAGCTCTGATGCTAGTCAGTGCAGAGTGCTAAAGACCGCCGACTCTGCCCCTCTGGAGCCGAGCACCAGCGTCACAATGTTGCTATGTAAATCAGTTTGACTGCAGATTCGCCTCTCCTCTCAGCCTGATGATGCTTCAGGTCAGCTTATCTGCTCCCCAAAGCTATGGGGCAGTCCAGGCAGCCAGTTCGATAGCAAAAAAAAAAAAAAAAAAAAAAAAAAAAAAATCCCTTCCCTGTCTTCCAATAGAAACCTCCCTCTTTTGGAGAGTGTCCCCTCTTCCTGGCTCCACAGTGGCCTGGGTCTTATCCCTGGGTAGCTAGGCAAATCAACTCCCTCCCCAAACAGAATCACCCCTCCCCTCCACCGGGTGCCGATTCACTCTGGCTATTCTGTTCACCCAAGGTCCAAGGGTCTCCAGGCACCCAAATCCCCAGAAAATAAAACATTCTCACCCTGCTCGCGGCTCCAACTGGCCATCTTACTTTTTTTCTCCCTAACTGCCAGGCTCAGCCATCCATGCCAACCACCACAGGCGGCTTAAAACTCACAAATCCCTACCGTTCCGTCCACGCCGTTGATCCGTGCAGATAGATGTCCCAAGCTTCTCATTCCACGCGTGCACAGCACAGACCCCCGGGCAGGACCCTGTCCACAATCGGCCTTGCTCTGGGAGCTTGCAGTGTGTGCCCTCCTACACTGATGCCATCTTGGCCCCCCTCTCTCCATTTATGTATTTTCTATGACTGCTTTTGCACTGCAATGACAGAACTGAGTAGTTGAAACAGACTATATCACCTAGAAACCTACAATAGTAACTATCTGGCCATTTAAGAAAAGTTTGCTATACCCTGCTTTAGAGGAATCCCACAAATTTGATATATTCAGTTTTCATTATAATTCAGTTCATCGAACATTCTAATTTACCTTTTAATTTCTTTTTTTTTTAAAAAAGATTTTATTTATTTATTCATTTATCCCCCCTTTGCTGCTTGTGCTCACTGGGTCAGCTAACCACGCCGTGCGGGCGGGCTTGCCTTCACCAGGAGGCCCCGGCAACCGAACCCAGGGCCTCCCATATGGTAAACGGGACCCCTACTGATTGAGCCACAGCCGCTTCCCCTTTTAACCTTGGGTTGTTTATTAGCATGTTGTTTAGTTTTCAGATATTTGAGTACTTTCCTAATATCTTTGTTATTAATTTCTAATTTATTTCAACTCTGGTCAGAGAAATTATTTTATATTTCTTGAAATCTTTCAAAATAACTAAGATTTGTTTTACAGTATAGAATATTGTTCTAATGTGATGAGTTTTTTGTGTGCATTTGGAAAGAATTCTACTATTATTGGTTGGAGGTTTCTATAAATGTTAATTAGGTCAAGTTGGTACATAATGTGCTCATATTCTATACTCTTGCTGATTTTTGTCTACCTGTTCTATAAATTATTGAGAGAGACATATTAAAATTTCCAAATATAACTTAGGTTTTATCTATTTCTCCTTACATTTCTATAAGTTTTAATTTCATGTATTTTGAAGTTCTGCCTTTAGTTACATAAATGTTTAGAATTGCTATATCCTCTTTATGAATTTACCCCTTCATCATTATGAAATGTCCCTCTTTAAAACTGGTAATATTCTTTGCACTGCCGTCTGCTTTGTCAGATATTGATATAACCACTCCATCTCTCTTGCCACTCACTCTTTGTGTCTTTATATTTTATGTGTGTGTTTTGTAAGCAGCATAAATTTATATCATGCACATTTTTTTTTGTTCATTCTCACAATCCTTGCCTTTTGTTTGGGATATTTGGTCCATTTATATTTTATAATATTATTAACATGGTTGAATTTAAGTGTTGGTGTTTGTTTTCTATTTGTATGATCCTGGAAACACACTTAATGCAATAACCTGTTTCTCAGGGATCACTCTCTTTTTTTTTGCATGATGACAAGAGAATTAATAACCATTATTGTATGTATTTTGTATGTATTTTTTTTTTTTGGTCATTTCAGTTAACCAAAACAGTCCCTGTTTTCTATTTTAACCAGAAGTTGAGGTTATGCAATCTCTCTTATTCATGTATAACAACATATAAACATTCTGGAAGTCTAGATTCCTCAAAATATTA
>JAKSZT010026421.1:537579-566896 GCA_026826555.1 Tolypeutes matacus
TCAAAGGGGGTGCTCTTGAGGGCTCCAGAGTCATATGGACACTCTAAACAAGGCATGCAATCATTTGACATCAGCACCCTGTCAGTGGGCCTTACCTTTAAATATATGACAAACTATTTCCCCAAGTAATTATAAACGAGTTAGATTCGTTTACAATTTCCCTACAGATGATTCTTCTACCCCTTTTATTTGAGCCTATAATTGGCACTGTTCCCATTAAATATATGTCTCAGAGACTTAAATATTTGGTCTGTTCCTATGCCAGTTAAGTTCTGAATCTCAGAAGAGTTGCGGCCAACACTACTTTCCAGGTCATCTGACTCACTCAGGACAACTAACAAAATGATGATGATGGACAACCCTCATCCCAAAAAACAGAGTATCTGCAATAGCAAGAAAATGGTTCCTTCCATCTGCAACATAAGATCTAAGCCCCCTCTCAGTCTGAGGCACAGTGGGCATCCCCATCTCAAAACCCTCAAGGTTGAGGAATGAGCAAACATAAGGGTGGAATGCAAACATGGACAAAGTAAACTTATTAATATTATAGTAATGGAAGAATATGTAACATTGTCATAAAGACAGAGGTTCTGAAGGGAGGGGGAGAGAATAATATGTGGAACATAGGGCATTTTTAGGGCATTGAAATTAAGTATAAACCACAATGTAAACCGTAGACCATGGTTATAGCAATGCTTCAATATTTATTCATTAATTGTAATAAAAGTACCATAAAATTGTAAGATGTCATTAATTGGAGAAGATGTGGAAGGGGGAGGGATAGGATATATGGGAACCCTTTAAACTTTTGATGTAGGATCTACTTTCCTGTAATCTAAAATCTCCTTTAAAATAAAGTTTATTATACTGAAAGAATAGCTTGGGGTTTCTAAATTGTTTTGTTTCATGTATTCATTTCCTATTCAGAGATTTCAAACTAATATTTGTTTTATTTGAGTTCTCATTTGAACATTTCTCCTTTTTTCTGACTTTACTATTTCCAACAATTTTATGAATTTTTTTGCTTAGTAATAGCAATTATATGTAATCCTGAACTTATCTTTCTCAAAAGAATGTTGGAATGGTGCTTCCTTTTCTTCCATCATTACAACTAAAACAGATGGATTTTCTTTAACAGATCCAAACCAGGATAGTAAAACTGCAGCTTGATATATTAAAAATTTAAATATTTTACAGAATATTATTTGAGAAGATTATGTGAACTCAAGACTGATTCAAAATACCATTGTGTAAGTATATGAAAAATAATAACTGTAATAAGCAAATAGCTTGCTAAATTTTTAATATCATATGAAAAATCATAGCTTTCAAACCTCATTTATTTTTAGACTATCTAATTTGTATATGCTATTTTTTGCAATTGCATTGAATAAATATTTTCATATAGAAAATTTAAAGTGGTTTGCTCAGATATTCACTTATATTAAAAGAATTCTTTAATTGTTTTTTAAAAAATTATTATGTTCCTGCTTTCTCTCCATAGGAGCAAAAACATGTTACACAAATATATTTCAATTGTAAAAAAATAATAACAGTTATAACAATGCTACCATCCACAAAGAAAAAAAAAAGGTTTTAATATGCGGTGAGGAAAGGGGAAGGAGGTTGGGTATATGAGAGTCTCTAGTATTCTGTGTGTGACTTTTCTGTGACCTAAAACTTCTTTGAAAATTAAATTAAAATTTGGGAGACACTGGGGTATGAGAGGGGTAAGGTGCCATGGTACAGCCGGACACCTGATAATGTAGTGATGAAAGGAAAAATAAAATAAAGTAAAACAATAATTTTAAAAAATTTTTTCCCATTTTTTGAATATCCCAATTTGTTAATTATATTTCATTTTTAGGTTTTTTTTTCTGAGTTTCCATGTGTTTTATCTCTTGCATTTAAGCTTATCATTATTATTTCATTTTCCTATTAACTGTATTTGGTTATTATATGGGCTTCATCTTCAAGGAAGGTGTAGATCACAGAACAGTTACAATGGGGGCTGCAGAGGATCATTGGTGGGGGTGTCTGGGATGGGGGATTCATGGGAGTAAGTTCATCTGAATATACATGAAAGATATATAAAATTGTTCAAAAGATCAAGGGATGGGGCATGTTCATGGTGGGTAGACAATCACTCAATAAGTGAGGGAATACTGAATTTCCATCCTGGAGAGCTCTGCCACATTCTCCAAGGGAGCAGCAACAGTCCTCCGAGTGACAAGGCACTGTCTGGAAAAGAGGATGGTCCACTGATGGGTTCTTGTTATTGATGACTAGCCTTATGAGTCTTTGCTCTTGTAATTGAAACTAAGCCTACTGTTATGGGGTGCCTAAAGGTTGCCACCTGAGAGTCTCCTTGTTGCTCAAATGTGGCCTCTCTCTAAGCCAAACTCAGCATATGACTGCATTACCTTCCCCCCAGTGTGGGAAATGACTCCAGGGGATGAGCCTCCCTGGCAACGAGGGATTAATACCAAGTGCCAACTGGCAATACAACTGGAAAAAGACCATCAATAAGGGGGGAAAAGGTAAAGAGAAATGAGTTCATGTGGCTAAGAGATTTCAAAGAGAGTAGGGAGGTTATCCCAGAGGTAACATTTATGCACACCACAGTAGGACCTCATAGAACACCAAAGTAGATATCACCCCACACAGAGGGGCTCCTGAGGGCTCTGGAGACACCCAGGTCCTGTATAAGGGGGGATGGCTACAGAGATTGAGGCCTTACAGTGGGCTCTACTTTGGAATCTGTGCTCCTGAGAGTGACAGAGTTGGACTCAAATATGTCCTCCCTGCACATGGTCCATCATTCTCTTCTATTCAAACCTATATGTCCTTCTCAAGTTTCTAGGTGTACTTCCTGGAATCTCAGTGGAGCTGCAACTCCTACTCTACAGCTCAATGGGCTCACCCAAGTCACCTGGTGAGGAGACAATGATGGACATTGGCCATTACAGGAAATGGAGAGAGCCTACAGCTGAAGGCAGGATAATCCCATCCATTGTATCCATAGGATATAAGCCCACTCTCACTTGGAGGTAGAGTGGACATTACCATCCCAGATTCCTCAGGATTGGGGGAAGAGCTATGGACTAGAGTGGACTTAATGGTATTTTGTTGTAGACATATTGTGATTCAAGCAATGGAAGAAATCATAACAGTGAGGTGGAGCCAGTGGCCACTAGACGCTTTCAGGGCAGGGAAGGGAAAAGCAGTTATAATACAAGAGCTTTCTCAGGACTTCGGAATTATCCTGAGTGACATTACAATGACAGATATAGGCCATTTTACATCAGCATATACCATGCAGAACTGTGTGGGAGAGAGTGTGGTCTACAATGTGAACTATGGTCCATGCTTAGTGGCAAAGCCCAGGATGTGTATATACATTGCAGGTGATGTGCCACACTAATGAAAGATGTTTATGTGGGATGTTATGGGAGGTATGGGAGGTGGGGAACATGGGAATCCCTGAAATTTTTGTGTAACATTTATGTAATCTAAGTATCTTTTAAAAATATATATATATATAAAAGAACAGTTATGTAAGCAAATGTACATATATGCATATATATTTATATATCATTTTACAAATATTGGTTTGTATTGTGAAAAAATTGATTTTTACCTACAATAAAAAAAAATAATGCTTCAATGTCCATATCAACTTTTCTCAATATGTTCCTCTTTTCAGGGTCTGGTATACCTACTATTCTCTTTTACAACTCCTCTTTTTGCACATTCCCTGTAGTGTCCTGTAATATCAAACTTTCCAGAATAAGCCTTACATTTCTTTGCCTCTTTTTCAATCTTTCTTTCTGTCTTATTCTCCAAATTATCTTGATTTCTTTCATACCATATGATCAACTCCTAGTGTCTGAAATTTGCCAGGTACATATTCATTTGGAACATGCTGATTGAAAATATCCAACTTATAATTCATTAGATATTTTAGGGTTCCAAATAATGATGGCTGTTTTCGCTCAGAATCTTTAGTTTATGGTCTATTTAGCTACCTTTATTATACTTTGATATCAGTGTAAATGAAACAACATGATAATTTTTCTTAACTAATGTTACATCAATAAATATTTCAGGATTCCAAATTTTTGGATGAAAATACAATAAATGGAATGAAATTGATACTTTCATATCATGTACATTCAAACTCACTTTTATGTTAATTAGCAATGATTAGAGGTCGATTAAAAAATGAAGTCAAGAATTTAGAGAATAATTGGAAAACACAGTTTAGAATAAGTTATGATTTTTGTAGGACAGCTTCAAAATATAGAATGGGGTGGGCAGGGGATAAAGCAACTATCTAAAACTAACTGAAGACAATAAATAAGAAAGCTGGCACAAGAGAAAAAATGTATGTTTCAAGAAGGGGCAATGAGAATGGACCAGCCCCATCCCCAAAACAAGGAGTATTTTCAACTATAAGCAAAACAATTCCATTCCTCTGCCCCATAATATCTACATCCCTTCTCAGCCTGAAAAAGTCAGAGTAGACATAATCCAAAACCCTCAAGATTGGGAATGAAATAAATGGGTGGGAGGAGCAAAAGTAACCACTGATGAAAGCAGTTCTGTTGTTACTTTAATTTTAATGGTGTAACTTGCAACATTGATACAAATAAAAATATTTTTAAAAGATAATATTAATATAATGAAATTCATATTAGATATGAATTATTAGAGAAAATTATTTTATATTTATTAAGCAGAATACATTCCTCTAAAAAAATACAGATTACTAGATTGAGTCAAAACACAATATCCAATCTTGACATTCCATGGGTCCAGAGAGGATAGTATCATGGGCCCTGGGGGGCTGGGGGGAAGGGAACATCCAAGATCTAATGGGGTGTTTGGAGGTCATGGGGAAGGTTTTTCATAACCTTACAGTAATGGACACAGGACATGATAAATATCATCAAAATTATTAAACTGTATCATCTAAATTGTAAACTATACTGTAAATCATTGACAATGTTTAGTTGGTATATTTTGCTATCTGTATAACAGTTATAACAATGCTAACATCCAAAAAAAGGGGGAGGAGTTAATATGGGGTGGGGAAGGGGGGGTGGTTTGGTATCTGGGAGTCTCTGGCACTCCGTGTGTGACTTTGCTGTGACCTAAAACTTCTTTGAAAATTAAATGAAAAATTGGGAGACAATGGGGATTGAGAGAGGGAAGGTGTCACGACACACCAGACATCCGATAACACAGTGATAAAAGGAGGAAAAGAAAAGAAAAGAGAAAGGGAAAAAAAAATGAATATATATATATATATATATTAAAGGCATTTCCTTTGCTTTTTTACCCATTGTTTGAATGTCCCAATCCGCTAATTATATTTTATTTTGTTTTGTTTTTTGTTTGATTATTTGTTTTTTTTCCTTCTCTTTTCATTTTTTTCCCCCTGATTTTCCTTATGTTTGTTTCTTGCATGTAAGCTTATCATAGTTGTTTCTTTTTCCTAGTAAATGTATTTGATTATTTTATGGACTACATGTTCATGGAGGATTTGGATCACAGAAGGGTTACAATGGGTACTGCAGGGGATTATTTGAGGGGGTGTCTGGGAGGGGAGTTTCATGGGAATTAGTTCATCTGAATATACATGAAAGATATACAAAATCGTTCAAAAGATCAAAAGATGGGGAATGGTCACAATGGGTGGACAATCACACAATAAATGAGGGAATCTGAATTTCTAGCCTGGAGAGCTCTGCCACAGTCTCCAAGGGAGCAGCAATAGTCCTCTGAGTGCAGGGACAGTGTCTGTCAAAAGAGGATGACCCACTGATGTGTTCTTTTTATTGATGACTACCCTTGTGAGTCTTTGCTTTTGTAACTGAGACTTAGCCTGCAATTGTGGGGTGCCTAAGGGTTGCCACCTGAGAGCCTCCTTGTTGCTCAAATGTGGCCTCTCTCTAAGCCAAACTCAGCATGTGATTGCATTACTTTCCCCCCAATGTGGGACATGACTCCCAGGGATGAGCCTCCCTGGCAACGAGGGATTAATACCAAGTGCCAACTGGCAACACAACTGGAAAAAGACCTTGAATTAAAGGGGGAAAATGTAAAGACAAATGAGTTCAAGTGGCTAAGAGACTTCAAAGAGAGTTGGGAGGACATCCCAGAGGTAACTCTTACGCACACCTCAGTAGGAGCTCATAGAACATCTAAGTGCCTATCACCCCACACAGAGGGGCTCCTGAGAGCTCTAGAGACACCCAGGTCCTATATAAGTGGGGATAGACTCAGAGACTGATGCCTGATCAGTGGGCTCTATTTTGGAATCTGTGCTCCTGAAAGTGACAGAATTGAACTTGAATAAGTCCTCCCTGCACATGGTTCATCAATCCCTTCTATTGAAACCTATATGTGATGCTGAAGTTTTTAGGTATACTTCCAGAGACTGGAGCCTCTGGCCTACCTATGTGCCAGGTGTGCGTGGCATCTCGGTGGTGCTGCAACTCCTACCCTACAGCTCAATGGACTCATCCAAGTCACCTGGCGAGGAGACAACGATGGGCAACAGCCATCCCAGGGAATGGAGAGGGCCTGCATCTGCAGGCAGGATCATCCCACCCACCATACCCATGGGATATAAGCCCTCTTTCACTTGGAGGTGGAGTGGACATCACCATCCCAGTCCCCTCAGGATTAGGGGAAGAACTATGGACTAGAGTGGACTTGATGGTATTCTGTTGTTCACATATGGTGATTCTAGCAATGCAAGAAATTATAACAATGAGGTGGAGCCAGTGGCCACTTGACACTTTTGGGGTAGGGAGGGGATGAGCATTTGAAATACAGGGGCTTCTTTAGGATTTGGAGGTTGTCCTGAGTACCATTGTGGCAACGGATGTAGGCCATTTTAAATCAGCACACACCACACAGAACTGTGTGGGAGAGAGTGTGGTCTACGGTGTGAACTGTGGTCTATGGTTGGTGACAAGGCCCCAGGATGTGTAAGTCCATTGAGGGTGGTGGGCCACACTTGTGGGAGATGTTTGTGTGGGATGTGGTGGGAAGTGTGGGAGGTGGGCAACATGGGAATCCCAGTGGGTTCCATGTAATATTTTGGGTAATCTAAGCACCTCTTAAAATATACATACATATATATATATATATATATATATATATAACATTTTTGTAAGCAAATGCACATATATGCATAATTATTTATATATCATTTTGCAAATGTTGGTATGTATTGTGAAAATTTTGATTTTTACTCACAATAAAAAAAAAAATGAAGTTCAAGGAAGTTTCTTTGGGGATCTACACATCAGGAGAGTGCTACACATATTCCAGGAGGGAGAGAGAAAGAGAGACAGAGAGTCTGAAGGAAAAGTGTAAGGTAGTAGACCGCAAGCCTGGGAATGACACCAATCCCCCACACTCAAGGCAAACAGTCTGAATAAAACCCATGATTCACTGCAGCCAACTGAAGGAGGAACAAACCTTTTCCTCCCTGGGAGGAGAAAGGGTGCAGTGGAAGGCAGAGAGTAGTGTCTTTTCAGTGAGTTTGGCCAGTGGTGACCGTTTTGATTTTTGGCTCTGGCCAGACTAGAATCACCAGGGAGTGGAGGTTGAAAGAAACACCTCTGAAGAAAGGTTTGCCAAAGAGCAACATCTGCTGGCAGGCTGGGAAACTACAATAAGTTAAAAAGCTGCTTGGGGACATTCATGTTCAGGCACACTTGAATCTGGTCTATGCCCCACTAGTAGGTATCAGGCCTATTTTGATTATTTAAGCTGGACAATCTTAAAAATGTAGAATAAGTTGAACCAAAAAATCAAAGAAGAGCCCTGAAACAAACTACTAGGCAAGAGAGAGAAATTGTTTCTTAGATTAAATTCACCAACATAATCAGATGTCTAGACACCAGCAAAAAATTACAAGCTATACTAAAAATGGGAAGATATGGTTTGACCAAGGGATAAAATAAAAAATCCTGATAGCATAAAATATTTTAAGTCAACTATTTAATGATGTCCACACAAATCTCCCAAATCAACTCAAGAAGTTGAAGGTAAATATAAAGAGAAAAAGGATATTAAGAAGACACTGATTGAACATGTAACAATTTGAAAGCCTGCAAAGAAAATTAACAGAGTTTATGGGGATGAAAGACACAATGGATGATGTTAAAAGTATATTAGAGGCACATAACAGCAGATTTGAATTGAAGGAGGAGAAAATTAGTGATTTGGAAGACAAAGCATCAGAATTTGAAAAGAACAGAAACAGAAATAAATGGAAAAAATGGAACAGGGTCTCAAGGAATTGAATGATAACGTGAAATGCGCAAACATGCATTATGTTTCTCCCAAAATGAGAAGAGAATGGGAAAGTGGCAGAAAAACTATTTGAGGAAATTATGATGAAAACTTCCCAAACCTTATGAAAGACGTAAGTATCAATATCCAAGAAAGACTGCACACCCCAAATAGAATAAATCCAAATAGACCTCCCCCAAGACACCTACTATTTAGAATGAAAAATATCTAGATTCTTAAAGAAGAGAAATGTAATACATCACAAACAATGGAAACTGAATTAAGACTAAGTGCTGCTCTCTCATCAGAACCCATGGAGGCAAAAAGAAAATGGTATGCTGTATTTAAAATATTGAAAAAGAAAAAAATGCCAGGCAAGAATTCTTTATCTGGCAAAACTGTCCTTCAAAAATAATGGTGAGTTTAAAGTCTTCCCAGACAAACAAAATCTGAGAGAGTATATTACCAAAAATACCAGATTTACAAGAAAGTGCTACAACCTGAAAGGAAAAACAAAGGTCAAGGGAATTGGAAATGAGTGTAGAAATGAAAATTATTCATAAGAGTAACTTAAAGGGTGAAAAGCCAGATAATAGTAAGATATAACAATGGAAGGCCAAAGGATAAAATGGGCAAAATAAGTCATGCCTTTACAGTAATAACATTGAACATTAAATGAATTGAAGTCCCCAATCAAAAGACATAGACTGACAGAATGGATTTTTAAAAATGAGCCACATATATGCTGTTTACAAGAGACTCAACACAGATGTAAGGTCACAATCAGGGTGAAAGTGAAAGGTTGTAAAAATATATTCCATATAAATAGTAACCAACAATATCTGGAGTAGTGACTCAAATACTGGGAAAAATCATTTTTAAATGCAAAACTGTAATAAGAGGTGAAGAAGGTCATTATATATGAATAAAAGGAGCAATTCGCCGAGAAGAAATAACTATAATAAATATTTATGCATCTAACCTTGGTGTCCCAAGACATGTGAGGCACACACTGGCAAAACTGAAGGAAGAAATAGTCATCTCTACAATAATAGTTGGAGACTTCCATTCAATATCTCAGCATTGAATAGAACATCTGGGGAGAGTATAAATAAGGAAACAGAAAGCTTGAATAGCATGATATATGAACTTAACCTAATGGACATTTATAAAGCATTACACCCAAAAACAGCAGGATATACATTCTTATGGAACATTCCCCAGGATAGACAGTATGTTGAGTCAAAGGACAGATCTCAATACATTTAAAAAGATTGAAATTACACAGACACTTTCTCTTCACATAAAGGAATGAAGCTGTAAATCAAAAACAGAGAGAAAAAGGGAAAAATCATGAATATATGGAACTTAAACAATACACTCAAATAATCAGTGGCTCAAATAAGAAATAGCAATAGAAATTAATAAATATCTATAGATGAATGAAAATTAGAACACAACTTATCAAAACATATGGCATACAACAAAGGTAGCACTGAAAGAGAAATTTACAGCCCTCAATGCTTACATTAAAATATATGCACTTCAATGTTCATAGCAACAATATTCACTATTGCCAAAAGTTGGAAGCAACCCAAATGACCATCAACAGATGAATGGATAAGCAAACTGTGGTGTATACATAGAATGGAATATATCATCTGTAAGAAGGAATGCAGTATTAACACACTAGATAACATGGATGAGTCTTGAAGAATTTACGTTAAGTGAAGTAAGTCAGGCACCGATATGGACAAATATTATATGACTTCACTGATGTGACTTAAGCAAATTGAGTAGACGCACAGAGCTAGAGTTGGTAAGACAGGTTTATGGGAGACACAAAGGTAGTAGAGGGTGGTGAGCCAATGCTCATATGGGGAAAATCTATGATAAAGTGAAAGGGTGTGGCTGGGCAGTGGATGGGCATGAAAGTGGTGTAGTGATGAGACTGGGTTTGGCGGTGCTGGTTTGTGAGGGGTGCAGGGTGGTGAGGTTGGGTTAGACTATCCATGGAAATGCGGGGAGTGTTAGAGGAAGAAGCAGGTGAGCTCTGTGGATTTGCAGGTCTGTGGTTCAAACTACAATGTCGGGAATGTTCTTTTGGCAATATGGCATGGGGGAGTTACTGGTATATGATGTCAGGTGTGGGGAGATATGTGGGATAGGGCACACCTAGAACATGCTTCTATGGAATACATAAGTGTTCATCTTGTAATAGTGTATTATCTCAGTGGGTGGAGACCCACACAATAAAGAAGATAATATTAAACTCCCATCCTGGGGAGTCTGTTATGTTCTCAAATAGAGGGAAAAGAATCCCTGGAGAACATAGGTAGTGCCTAATAAAAGAAAGCAGACCAATATGTTAAGTGCTCAATATTATTTCAAGTAACTATGATTCTTTTTCTTCCAAAATTAAAACTTACTGGTTACCATAGATTCTAAAGGGAGGGGGAGGGAAGAATAGAATAGATAGAACATAGGTCACTTTTAAAGCATTAGAATTATTCTGCATGATCTTGCAACAATGTATGTAGGCCATTTTAAATTACATCAAAACCTATAAAAGTGTATGTGCAAAATGTAAGCCAAATGTAAACCATTGAACATGGTTAATAACAATGTTTCAATATTTGTACATCAATTGTAACTAATGTAACATCAGTATGTAAAATGTTATTAATAGGGGATAGCAGAAAAGGGGGAGGATGTTGGGTATATGGGAATCCCCTATATTTTCTATGTGATTTTTCTGTAAACTAAAGCTTCTTTGAAGATAAAGTGAAAAAAATAAGACACTGAGGTAATATACAGAAGAATTTTTCACTGTTCATACACAACAAGAGATCTTACAGTGACGAAAGACACAAGGTCTAAAATTTTTTATATTATTTCAAATTTTTAAAATTTTATTTTTAAAACTATTATTTCATTTTCTTATTAAATTTTTTTTTGCTTCATTTTTGGAGAGGTTTTTTATCACAGAAGGGCCACAACTGTGGCAGGTGAGGATCACTGGTGTGAGGTGTCAGTGTTGTGAATATGTGTGGGGAGAGGTGAATGTGAGGCATGCCTATAAGGCATATGAATATGTTCAAGTGTTAATAGGGCATAGTTTCAGTGGATAAGACTCATACAATAAATGAAAGAATAATAAATTCCCATCCTGGGGAGTCCTGCTACATTCTCTAACAGAACAGCAAGAATCGCCTGAGTACAAGGGCAGTGCCTAGTGAAGGAAGACAGACCAATATGCCAGGCCCTTGATACTGATTATTATACTTATGAACCTCTACTGATGAATTTGAAACTTAGCTAATATTATATTTTGGCTAAGAGTTACCTCCTGAAAGCCTCATTGTTGCTCAAATGTGGACTTTATATAGTGCACTACCTTCCCCCCAGTATGGGACATGACTCCCAGAGATGAACCTCCCTTGCACTGAGGGATTATTACCAAGTGCCAATTTGCACTGCATCTGGAAAAAAACCTTGACCAAAAGGGAGAAATATTAAATACAAATGAGTTTCTATGGCTGAGAGATTTCAAAGATAGTTGGGAGCTCATTCCAGAGTTTCCGCTTACGCACGTCTCAACAGGATCTCATTGACATGCATAGTAAACGATGCCTCAAAAAGTGGGGCTCTTGAGGGCTTTAGACACATCAAGACACTATGAGGATGTCAGACAGGTGCAGGAATTTAGTACACTGAGAGTGGGCCTTACTTTGGAACTAACAAGGAAATGATGATAGACAACACCCATCCTAAGGAACAGAGAATGCCTGCAACTTCAAGCAAGATAGTTACATCCACCTACCTCATGGAAAATAAGTCCTGTCTCAATTAGAAACAGTAAGCATCATCATCCCAAAGTCTTCAAGATTGGGAATGAAAAATGGACTAAAATAGACTTTTTATTATTCTATCAATGGAAGAACTTTTACATTTATATAAAGGTAATGGTCACCAGATGTTCTGAGGAGAGGGAGAGGGAAGAATAGATGTAATATGGGGGCATTTTTGGACATTTGAATTGTCCTGCATGACATTGCAATGGCATGGGCCATTATACATTTTGTCATAACCTATAAATTTGTGTGGGAAAGAATGTAAATTATAAATTAAACTATAATCCACAGTTAGTAGTTATGCTTCAATATGTGTTTATCAATTTTAACAAAGGTATCACACTAATGAAAGAAGTTGTTAAGGTAGGAAGGTGTGGGAGGGGAGAGGGAAGGGCATATGAGTATTCCCTGTATTTTTCATGTATCATTTATGTAATATAAAGCTTTTTTAAAAATTAAAAAAATTAAAAGTAATTAAATGAATAAAAAAGAAAAAATCACACAAGAATTATTAAATAAACTATATTATAGAAAAAAGTAGAAAGAGCTAAAATCAGAGATGTAAGTGCTTACATGGAGTAATTATGAAAAGAACAGAAAACTAATCCCAAGGCAAGCAGAAGTAAAAAAATAATAAAGGTTGGAACAGAAATTAATGATATTGAGGACAAGAAAAAAACAAAAACAAAGAATCAGCAAAACCAAATGTTAGTTTTTGAGAAGATCAAAAATATCTAAAAAAACTTAGCTAGACTGACAAAAGAAAAAAGAGAAAAGATGCAAATACATAAAATAAATAATGAGAGGTGGCATTAACGTTGACCCCACTAAAATAAAAGAGATCATTAGAGGATACTATGATCAACTGTATGCCAAAAAATTAATCAACATAGACAAATTCCAGTAAACACATGAATAACATACACTGAACCTAGAAGAAATAGAAGACCTGAACAAACCAATAACAGGAAATGAGATTGAAATAGTAATAAAAAATGAAAAGCCAAGGACCAGATGTCTTTACAGGTGAATTCTATGGATCATTCAAAGAAGATCTAATACCAATCTTGTGCAAATTCTACCAAGATGTTGAATAGGAAAGAGTACTGCCAAACTCATTCTCTGAAGCTAGTATCACCCATATACCAAAGCCTGAAAAAGATACTACAAAAAAAAAAAAAAAAGACTTTTACAGATCAATTTCTTTAGTGAATATAGATGCAAAATTTTTAAATGAATTACTTGCTAACCAAGTCCAAAAGTGCATTAAAAGAATTTTTCTCCTGTAAATGCACAGTCAATCTGGTTTTATATCAGGTATGCAAGGGTGGTTCAACACAAGAAAACCAATTAGTATAATACACTACATTAATAAATTGAAGAAGAAAAATCACATGATCATCCCCATTGATGCACAAAAGGCATTTGACGAAATCCAGCTCCCATTCTTGATAAAAACGATAGGAAAAGAAGGAAGGTTTCTCAATACGGTAAAGTGCATATATGAAAAACCTACAGCTACCATTGTACTCAATGGTGAAAGTCATAAGCTTTCCTGCTGAGATCAGGAACAAGATAAGGATACCCACTGTTACCACTATTATTCAATATTGTGCTAGAATTTCTAGCTAAAGCAATTAGGCTAGATAAAGAAATAAAAGTCACCCAAATAGGAAATGAAGAGGTAAGACTTTCACTATTCGCTGATGATATGATCCTATATCTAGAAAATTCTGAAAAATCCACAACAAAGCTGCTTGAATTCATAGAGGAGTTTAGCAAAGTGGTGAGATACAGGATTAATATGCAAAATAAATCAATAGCATTTCTATACACTACTGATGTGCAATCAGAGGAGGAAATCAGTTAAAAAATTCCATTTATAATAGCGACTAAAACAATCAAATATTTAGGAACAGACTAAACCAAGTATAAAGGACCTGTAATCAGAAAACTACAAAATATTGCTAAAAGAAACCAAAGGAGACTTAATAAATAGATGGACATTCTATGATCATGGATTGGAAGACTAACTATCATTAAGATGTCAATTCTACCTGAACTGATTTACAGATTCAACACAGTCCCAATAAAAATCCCAACAGTCATTTTTGCAGAAATGGAAATCCAATTATCATATTTATTTGGAAGGCTAAATGGCCTTGAGTTACAAAATATGTCTTAAAAAATAAGAACGAAGTTGCAGAACTCTCACTTCCTGACTTTAAAGCATATTACTTATCTACAGTGATAAAAACAAACAAACAAACAAAACAAAACAAAACAAAACAAACAAAAAATCCCAGCATGGTACTGGAATAAAGACAGACACACTGAACAATGAAACAGAAACAACACTCAGAAATAGACCCTCACATCTTCAGTCAAGTAATTTTTGCAAAGGCTGTCAAGCCCTCCCCGCTGGGCCAGAACAGTCTATTCAAAAAATGGTGCTGGGAGAACTGGATAGCCATATCCATAAGAAAGGAAGAGGACACCTATATCACACCTTATATAAAAATTAACTCAAAATGAATCAAGAACTTAAATATAAAAGCAACAGTCATAAAACTCCTAGAAGAAAATGTAGGAAAACATCTTCAAGATTTTGGGGTAGGCAGTAGTTCCTTAAACCTTACACCCAAAGCATGAGCAAGAAAAGAAAAAAATAGATAAATGAGACCTTTTCAAAATTAAACACTTTTGACTTTGTCAAAAGGATGGAAAAGCAGCCGACTCAATGGGAGAAAATATTTCACAATCACATATTTGATAAGAGTTTGCTATGTATGATACACAAAGAAATCATACAACTCAACAATAAAAAGACAACCTGATTCAAAAATGGACAAAAGACTTGAAAAGTCAATTGTTCAAAGAAGAAATACGAATGATAAAGAAAGACATGAAAAAATCTTCAACATCACTAGCGATTAGGGAAATGCAAATCAAAACTACAATGAGATATCATTTCACATCTTACTGGCCACTATTAAAAAGTCAGAAAACTGTAAATGTCTGAGAGGATGTGAAGAGATAGGAACACTTATTCACTGATGGCTGGAATGTAGAATGGTGTAGCCACTGTGGAGGACTGTTTGGCAGTTCCTATGGAAGTTGAGTATAAACTTGCCGTGTGACCTGGCAATACTATTACTAGGTGTATACCCAGAAGAAATGAGAGTCATTAAATGAATAGGTATCTGCACACTGATTTTCATAGTGGTGTTATTCATAATTGCCAAAAGTTGGAAACAACCCAGGTGACCACCAACTGATGAATGGACAAATATTGGTTTATACATACAATGGTATATTATGCAGCTGTAAGAAGAAATGAAGTTGTGAAATATATGACAGCATGGATGAACCTGGAGGATATTTTGTTGAGTGAAGCAAGCCAGACACAAAGGGACAAATACTGTATGATTGCACTTTTATGAACTAAATATATTGTGCAAACTCATGGAGTTAATAATTAGAATAGATGTCACCATAAAATAGAAGGAGGATAGAGAATGGTAAGATAAGTATTAATCTGTGCAGAATTGGTAAAAAGTTATTTGTAAATCTTTGGAAATGAATAGAAATGGGAAAAGAACATCATAGTGTTTCTAAATAGCAGATCTATTTTATAGGTATGACAGTGGTTGAAAGGGTAACTCTAAGGTCATGTATATTACTAGAAGGAAAGCTAAAAAATGTAACATGGGACTGTATAACACAGTGAAACTGCACATAGAATAGGAATATGGACAATATTGCATATATGATAGTTTTTAGAAAATAAAAATAGAACTAAACTAGAGAATGGAAACGGAATAGCAGCTATATATGGCAGGGGTAGCATAGAGAGATTGAGGTGTGATGATTTTTTTCATTATTATTTTTATTGGAATAATGAAAATCCTCTAAAAATGATTGAAAATTACAATGCACAAATATGTGATTATACTGAATGCCACTGATTGTACCCTTTGTGAGGATTTATACTTTATGAATATGTATGAATAAAACTGATTTGTTAAAAAAAGTTAATAGAAATAAATTTCAAGATGAACCTAAAGTTAAATTAGCAGCCAAGTATTTTAAAACAGTTTTAAACACATGTTAATGGCAAAGAATAGACGATCCTAATGAGGAAATATATATATGAGATCACAGCAGAAAAAAAGCATATTAAAATAAAATAAACTAAATAGAAATTCTAGAAAGAAAAAGTAAAATACAGGATAACATGAAATTTGCCAGAAGGACTCAAGAGCAGATTGGCAGCTAATGAAGAGAGTATCAGCTGTTCTGAGTAAAGCAGGGCAGCTGTAAAATGAAAACTTCCCAGCAATCTGAGAGGGATAAGTCAGACCAAAGAAAGACTTGGACAAGTCCAGCTTGGCAAGCAAAAGTATGTTTAATAGGGGGCTTACATGGGGAAGCTCATCACACAATGATGAGTGGTAGATCCAAGCTTTGTCATGGCCTAAATCCTCATCTGTGGTGGTGAGTGGATAGCATGGTGCTTCTGAGGCTTGAATTTGCTTGCCACAAAGCAAGAAGTGTCTTTTATACCACATGTCTATTTGCAGATGGGGAGGGCATGTGAGGAGGAGCATGATTAAGAAATGCAGTGCTCAGGACAAATAGTAAAGGGACAGACATTCACAATGTTTCTTAGCAGGGCAGAAGTTATACTTTTACAGTAATTATTTAAAACTAGCATTTACAATGATTGTTAGTAGGATTGAAGTTACTTATTTACAGTAATTACATAAGGGATCTATTGAAATGAAGGTAGTCAAGCAGTTTACAGAATGATTATTCTTTAGAGTTCCTGGGAAAGAATTCCAAGTATACAAGATTTACTTGTATCAGTCATGAGCTCACAAACAGTTTTTTCTCAAGGCTTGCTGTGTAACTTTTAAGAAATGAAATCTGCTGTGATTAGAAGGTGAAATAACTAGAAGGGTTGTGGGAAAAGTGCAAAGCCATATAAGCTACATCAGTAAACTTGAAACCAGATGAATAATTGTTTTTCAAACTGAGGAGGTGAGAGAAAAGCAACAATAACAGCAACAGTGTTTAAATAAACAAAAACAGAACCT
This sequence comes from Tolypeutes matacus, assembly GCA_026826555.1. Lineage (NCBI taxonomy): Eukaryota > Metazoa > Chordata > Mammalia > Cingulata > Chlamyphoridae > Tolypeutes > Tolypeutes matacus. The sequence continues at coordinate 554,849 of JAKSZT010026421.1, forward strand.
ACATGCTTCAAAAACATTGAATAAAAAGTGACTGATATAAATTTTGGAGAAAAATATCAACCTAGAAATCTAAGAAATTCTGAACTTCCCAAACACGTTAAATCCAAATACATCAAAATACACACACCACTCACCTCCTTCCATGCAGAATCACATCATAAAGAAACAAAAAATATATGTAAAGAAACACTTCAAAGTAGATAGTGGGGCAGAGAGATAACATGGCAGGAAGGGAGAGAAAAGGGAGAAAGTTTGGGAGAGTGTGGAGCAGGGAACATATCAAGACTGGATTCCCATAAAAAGCAATAATAGGAAGAAAAAGTGTGAGAAAGCAAAAAGAAAAATAATTCTATATTTTGTGAAAATTTATGTGAAACTCAAGTGTGATATGGAGACATCTAAAATAAGTGAAATCTCAAAACATTTCTTGCCAAATGCCCTTCAGCAGAAGAAAAACTAAAGTTCCCCAGCATGAAGAAAATAATATGAAAGGAAAACTGAACCTAAGATAATTTTGAGAAGTGACGAATTTTTGTTTTTTGTGTTTTTTAAAATTTATTATTATTGTTGAAGTTGGCATGATGAACATGTCCTACGAATGATTGGATTGATGAATGTACAACTATGTGATTATACTGAATGCCATTGATTATACACTTCGGATGGATTTATGCTTTGTTAGTTTGTATCAATAAAATTGATTTGTTAAAAAAGATATGAAGAGTGCAATTCATGGAAATATATGAAATATCTCTCAAAGTCAACTGTGTACAACAAAAATACTTGCACTGTATTTTCAGATTTGTAATATACAGGAAACAATGGCTGGAATGACTAGGAACACATGAAATTAGAGATGTACAAGGTTCTTATACTTTTATATGAAGAGGTGAGATAATATTTTTCCTTTTATATTAGTGAAGTTAAAGATTTAGAAAAAAAAAAACCATGTAGAAGGTAGAGAAGTCCCACGTACGCCTTCATAAACACAACTTACCTATTATTAAGGTTTTGTATCAGTGTGGTGCTTTAATTACTATTATTGAAACTATGTTATTAGAAATATAATGTTAAGTGTCATCCATAATTTACCTTAGATTTCACTTTTTCTGTTGTAAAGGTTTTTTTTTTTCAAATTTTCATTTTCCTTTCCCTCTGGGCTTCCAGTGTTCTCTCTCCTGGTGTAGGGCTCATTTCATCCAGTCTATCTATATGAGTCTCAGCTGTTCTGTTCTGTTTTCATCCCATGGTCAGCTGCACACTATCAGGCAAATGGCTCATCTCTTCCTGGGGCCCCAGGATAAAAAACAATCTCTCTTCCCATGTGTCTGTATCAGTCTATCATAGTCAGTTTTTCTCTATGACAACATTTATATTAGACCCAGCAAGAGGATGGAGACTCGACCTGAGTTATCCCTTACTGATGTAGCCCAATCAAAAGCCCTAAATTGATTTTATCAAGTAATCTCAATAAAAGGCCCCTAAACTGAATTTAATACAATCAAAGGGTTTCACACCCAGAAGAATAGCTTAGTTTACAAACACAATCTTTCTCTTTTCGGGATTCATAAAAAACTTCAACCTGTTACAGTGGGTGTCCCTGATCATGGAGAAAGCTTTGTTTATCACCATTGATTATGTTGTTAGCTGTTGGAGTTTCATTTATGACCTTTATCATATTGAGTTAATTTCATACTATTACTAGTTTTCTGAGTTTTCTTTTTATCATTAAGGATTTCTATTTTACCAAATAACTCTTCTGCATCAAATGAGATGAGTATGTGTCTTTTTTTAAAACTTTGTTGTATTAATGTGATGTATTATATAAGTAAATTCTTACATTTCTTCAACAATCACCATTGCCTATCTGGAATAATTCCCACTTGATCATGGTGTATAATTCTTTAAAAGTGCTGGTGGAAAAAAAAAGTGCTGGTGGATTACATTCCAAGTATTTTGTTGAGTATTTCTTGCATCTATACTCATAATAGCTATTGGTCCATAATTATATCATCATATCATTATCTGACTTTGGTATTAGATTGATGCTCACCTCATAGAGTGAATTAGGAAGTGTCCACTCTAACTCAATTTTTTGGAGTAATTTGAGAAGGATTGGTGTTTTGTAATATTTGGTGTAATTTAACAGTTAGGCCATCTGGTCCTGTTATTTTCTTTCTTGGGAAGTTTTTAATTACGACTTTCATCACTTTAATTATTATTGTTCTGTTGAGATCTTCTATTTCATCTTCATTCAGTGTATATAGCTTGTGTGTTTCTAATACTTTGGATATTTCATCTAGGTTAACTCATTTTAGAGGGTACAATTATTTATAGTATCCTCTTAATATATTTTTTATTTTTGTGGGATTGATGTTAATGTCCCTCCTCTCACTTCTGATTTTAGTTATCTGTGTACTTTCTTATTTTTTCTTTGTCAGTGTATTTAAAGTTTTGTTGATTTTATTGATATTTACCAAGAAACAATTTTTGGTTTTGTTGAGCCTTTCTATTGAGTTTTTATTCTATTTCATTTATCCTCTCTAGAATCTTTATTTCCTTCCTACTGCTCTCTTTCAATTTATTTTGCTCTTCTATTTCTAGTACCTTAAGTTGAGAGGTTAGGTCTACTTGAGATCTTTCTGCTTTATGTTGTAAGAGTTCAGAGCTATAAATTTCCTCCCACAACTGGTTTTGCTGCATCCTATATGTTTTGGTATTTTGATTTTCTTTGTCTCAAAATTTTTCCTAATTGCCTTTTTAATTTCTTCTTTGATCCACTGGGTCTTAAGAGTGTCTTTTTAAATTTTCATATATTAATGAAATTTCCTTTTATTCCTCAGTTAGTGATTTCTTTCATCATTCCAGTGTTGTCAGAGAAGATTCTTTATATGATTTCAATATTGTTAACTTTATAAATAATTGTATTGTGATCCAGTATATGTTCTATTTTAGAGAGTGATCAATGTGCACTAGAGAGGAATGTGTATTATGTTCTTATTGTGTGAAGAGTCCTACATATATCATTTAGTTCTAGTTTATTACAGTATCATTCAGCTCTTCTATTTCCTTATCAATCTTCTATCTAGATGTTCAATCCATTATTTAATAAGGTGTATTGAAATCTCTTACTATTGACATAGAAACATCCATGTCTCCTTTCATATTTGTCAATATTTTCTTCGTTATTATCTGACTGGTTTTTGTGCTTATATATATTTATAATTATCTTTAGGTTACAATTTTCTTTATATATTTCCCATCATTTCCTGTCAACCTACTATGTCTTTGCATGTAAAGGGAGTTCATATTAAACAACATATACTCAGGTCAAATTTTATAGCCATTGTACTAATCTCTTTGTTTTGATTAAAGAATTTAGTCCATTTATATTTAAAAGAGCTGCTATACCTGCAAGATTTTCTTATTCCATTTTTTTTCTTTTTGTGCTTTGTAAGATTTATACATTTTCTTTCCCCTTAATTCATCCATTAATATCTACTTTGTGTTCTTTGGTACTGTACCATTTTTCATCTCTTTTCATTTCCTTCTGTTTATTTCTTTGAAAGATATTTTCTTGGTGGTTATCACAAGACTTAAATACATCACCAAAATATGTAACAATTTTGTCTGATTTAAAGACAACTTAACTTCAAAAAACATATATAGACAATGTTTGTTTGTTTTTTCTGCCAGTTTATGTTCTTAATATTTTAAAAGAAGCTTTAGAGTCCACAAATGTTACATTAAACATATAAAAGATTCCCATATGCCCCCCTCCGCCCTCCCACACTTTCCTTTATTAACATCCTTCTTTAGTGTGGTACATTTGTTACAATTGATGAGCCCATATGAAAGCATTGTTACTAACCATGGACTACACTTTACATTATAGTTTACACTGTCTTCACACAATTTTGTAGGGTATGACAAAATATACAATGGCCTGTATCCATCACTGCAATGCCATGCAGGACAAATCCAATGTCCTGAAAATACCTGCACATTACACCTATACTTCCCTCTCTCACCCCCTCAGAACCTCTAGTGGCCACTGCTTTTATATCCATTATAAGAGTTCTTCCATTGCTAGGATAATAATGAGTATAGCAGAATAATAATGTCTATTTTAGTCTATTGTTAATTTCCCAATCTTGAGGATTTGGGTATAATGATGTCCACTATGATTCTAATTGAGAGGAGACTTAGATTTCATAGGGGCAGATGGATGGAGCTATCTTGCTTTCAGTTGCACACACTCTCTGTTCCATAGGATGGGCATTATCCATCATCATCTCCTTGTTAGTTGTCTTGTGTGAGTCCAATGAACTGGAGAGTAGGTGTTGCAACTTGCCTGAAATTCAGGGCTCAGCGGACAGATGGACAGACCAAAGATTTATGTCTGTGCGACATATATTTATCAAGTATCATGATAATTATAGGTTCAAATCAAAGGAGCAGAAAATCCTTGTGTAGGAGACCTATAAATGAGTCTAAATCTTTTGCACTGGGGAATATAAACTCCAAAGTAAGGCCCACAGACAGAGTGCTGCATTCCTGAGCTCTCTGCTTGCTTATAGTTTCTGGATATCTCAAGAGCCCTCAGGAGCACTGCTATTTTAGGCACTGTTTACTGTGACAGTCAATGAGATCCTGCTGAGACTTGCATAAGCATAACCTCTTATTTTGTTGACTTCATTTTTGGAGAGGTTTTGGATCACAGAAGTGTCACAGCATTGGTGGGAAAGGATCACAGGCTTGGGATGTCAGTGATGTGGGGATGCATGGGAAGAGTTTCACCTGGGGCATGCCTCTAAGACATATGAATTTGTTCAAGTGTTCATGGGGCATTGTCTCAGTGGGTGGAGATCCAAAAAATAACTGAATATTGAATTCCTATCCTGGAGAGTTCTGCTACATTTTCTAATAGGACAGTAAGAAACCTCTTAGTGCAAAGGCAATGTCTAATGAAGGAAGATAGACCATCACACCAAGCCCTTGATATTTATGATTGTACTTAACCTTTTCTTATGAAATTGAAACTTAACCTAGTATTATATGTTACCTAAGAGTTACCTCCTGAAAGCCTCCTTGTGTTCAAATATTGTCTCTGTCTAAGCCAAACTCACCATATAAACACACTATCTCCCCCCTGGTGTGGGACATGACTCCTGAGGATGAACCTCCCTGGCACCAATGGATTATTACCAAACACCAATTAGCAATGCATCTGGAAAAAGATGTTGACCAAAAGGGGGAAATGGTAAATACAAATGAGTTTTTATGGGTAAGAGATTTCAGTGAGTTGGGAGATCATTCCAGAGGTTATGTTTATTCAAGAAGACAATGTTTCTTTTTTAAAAAATAATTTTTATTTTTATTTTTTAAAAGCTACTTAGATTACATAAATATTACACAAAAAATATAGGGATTCCTATATGCCCCACTCCCCATACCTCCCACACTGTCCCACATAAACATGCTTCATTAGTGTAGCACATTCACTGCAATTGATAAACACATTCTGGGGCTTTGTCATTAAGCATGGACCATAGTTCATATTACATCTCCATCCCCCTATCATTTGGCTTTATTGTTTCAAATTATATCCTTACATATTATATATCTTTAACCATCAATTTATCATTTTTAGGCATTTGCTTTTTAGAATCTGTATATTTAAAAGGGGTGGTATGAAAAATACAATATAATAATACAGGGTTTTATAATTTCCATATGTTTACTTTATCCAGAAATCAGTATTACTTTATACTACATCAATCTGTGTCCACTGTCTTCTCCTTTTAGTCTGAAGATCTCCATTTCACTTTGCTTAACAGATCTACAGGTGAAAATTTCCCTCAGCATTTGCTAATCTGGGAATTCTTAATCTCACCTTCATTTTTAAGACAATCTTGCTTCATATAAAATTTTTTATTGAAATTGTTTCTCTCAGCGCTAAAATATTTCATCTCACTACCTTTTTGCTTCCATTTTTCTGATGGGAAATTGGCACCTCATTTTATAGGGACAGTATTTTATATAATGTGTGTCTTTTCTCTTGCAAGTTAAAGAACTCTTCCTTTACCTTGTATTCTACAGTTTGACTATGTTGTGTCTGTGCATAGTTCTCTTCATGTTTATATGTTTGGTGCTCGTAAGTCTTCATGAATATGTGTATTCACCTCTTTCATTAAATTTGAGAAGTTTTCTGCAATTATGTCTTTGAATATTCCTCTTATTTCTTTCTCACTTTCTTCTTGTAGTATACCTTTTATGAATATATTGGTATTTTTAATGTATCCTAAAATGTCTTAGACTTTTTTCACTTTTTTCAATTTTTTTCCTGGTCTTCAGAAGAAGTCATTCCAATTGCCTAATCTTCAAGTTCAATGATTCTTTCTTCTGTATATCCAAAGCCTGTGATTCTTCTTTTATGATTTCTAAAGTTTTACCTTGTTAAATAGGTGTTTCAAAATTTGCTGTGTCTTTTTATTGAAAACATTTGTTGCACACTGTATATTTTATATTTTAATGTTTTAACTATGAGACTTAATCCTTGAGCTATATGTTTCTCAAATATGGGCCAGCTACTGATAGACAGTATATTTATTTGAGTCTTGGTAGCTAACAAATACATACAAAACTTGTGCTAAAATAAGCTGTAACTGTCTTTGAAAATCAGTTCTGTATTGGATGGACCTCCTATTCATGCTTTAGCTCTCCTATCAAGAAGTTCAGCCTGAGGCAAAATTTGGAGTCCTCTCCTTTTGGAGGCTCTGTCTTATACTGGGTTTGTATCCTGACCTTAGAAATCCCCCTGTTTATGGGAACTGAAAAACCTCCTCTAGCCTTATGAAATAGACTCCTCAAGGCACTATATTAGATGTCATAAAGCCAGGAATCCTTTGCCTGAGGATGATTTGTTGATTGTTCATATCACTATTCTTACTTTCTACAAGCTGTTTCTGCCTGCATGGCAAGTTCTAGGAGACAGAGACAGAGATGTATATCCTGGATCTGGCTTTCAGGCTGCCACTAGATAGATTAAAACTTATATGCACCCCACTGTGCACATAAAGATTACTCTACTCACTCTAAATCAGGACCAGGGATCCATTATTGAGAGCACAGGGGAGAGCTGAGGAATAGGCCAGCAATTGGTAACAGTTTTAAGTCGCATTTTCTTGGTTCATTGCTATCCCAGTTATGGGAATTATTTAAGCTTTCTGGAGTTTTTATATGGAGGGCTTGGCCAGTTTTTGCTAGTCATAAAAGATTCTGTGGGCATACAGAAATTTGAAGGGTCTTACACTGCTGTTTTGGTTGTCTAGAAGCAATCATATTAATATTAAATGCACTAAAATATTTTAAGTAGACAAATTTTTTTTCCTAGAATATTTTAGATATATAGGAAACATAATGGAAGATAATGAAATGAGGTATGTTTAAAAAATCCCCCACAAAGAATAAAATTTCATATTTAATATTTTATTAACCAAAAAGAAGCCAGGAAAGAAGAATCAGAATATCAAAACTATATGAAATAAATTGAAAATAACACAGAATTACTTAAGCAATTTTGTTGAAATGTAGTTCAAAGAAGTTGTTTCCTTTCTGTTTCATATTCCTGATCTTCTTCCAAAATTGTTTTAATATTAGAGATGAAATATTGGAATCCTACCAATAAAGATTCACATTAAAATGATGTCATAAAATTAGTTTTGAGAATTATCTTTTAGATTTTACTTATATTATTTGAAAGAACAATTAACAACTATAAAAAATTAAATGCTGTGGTGAGAAATTCATTTTGGTGATTTTGCAAGGAGTTGGCATAGCTAATTGGGTTAGAATTGACATAGAAACTATCCATCAGTATCTACTTTGGCTTAAACCACATAGTCAACTATTGAGAAATAAATTGATGTTGGCATTTTGATCTTCAAGTAAGCTTTTCTCAATATCAATGCATTTTTAATGAAAAAAATAATTCTATTTTCAAAATTCATGAAATATATAATAGAGCATTTGTAACACCTTGGTCCATAATATATTTTCTCCTAATATTGTGAAGTATAAACAGTTTTTCTTGTATGAGTTGCTTTTAAAGCTACTTAAAAATTGTTTTTATTTTCATTAATTATTGTAAGATTCACAATACATTGCACTTGGTTATAAAAAGGGGAAGTGAGGTTTTGGCCATTAAATTAATTATAAAAGGTTTATTCAACTCAGAATTGTTTTTAACTTTCTTCTCTCATGTATCATTAAATGCAATAAATGACAAAACACAAAAATAATAAAACAAGTTGTGCAAACATTGCTGTGCCTGAATGCAATAAACCTGCTATGTAAATCAGTAAGGTGACACTGCCAAAACTGAATGATGAAACTCCAACATGTTTTCCTTTTGGTGCCTCTCAAATGTCCATACATCAGCTGGTGCACAATCCTAGAATGTTAGTTACGAGGCACCATCTAATGCAAAACAGATGAAACTGTAGGCTTTACAAAACTCTAGTATAACAAAGATCAAAGTGTATAATAAATATTTAATAACAAAATCATTGTAACTGAAAATATAGTGTGATAAAAGTATGTAAATTCATATACCTTAAAATCAGCATTACATGCTCAAAGGAAAATAAGTGGATGAAAATACATCTAAATATTAATAACAATAGGAATGAATTTCATTTTCCTCTTTGAATTTTGTTGTGTCATAATGTTTGTGCAATAAACAATGTTTATTACCATAATAGTGCCACATTTTTAAATATAAAATTGTGTCATTGTGAAAAGTGTGCTACTCCATCCCTGGTCATTTATGAGCTGGTTTTTCTGACAGAGATTAATTAAGTATATCTCTAGAAATACTTTGTTTTTATCCAGTCATAAATTTGAAAATCAGATAAAATCCTAAGATATGATGCTTAACATTATATGGTTTCTATGGGGAAAACAACGCTCTCATATCTCACATGGATGCATTAATCATTCAACTTTTATTCCTGGAATCATGCCAAGCAATTTATCTTTGAAATTGGTCCCAGAGATGACCAAATGTTGCATTAACATGAACATGCAATATTTATTATAAGAGCTGCCATGGCATTATCAGGTAAAAGGCAAGGGATAATCTGCTATGCTTGTGTTCACAGTAGTTCTCTGATATACTTGTGAGACATAATTTCCAGGTAAATTTTCTATTTAACCAGGATCTGAAAAAAAATTTTTGGTAGATATTGTTTATCTCAAAACAAAACAGAAATGCATGCACAAAAATTAAACATATGTTATCTCAAAAGAGTAAAAATATTACATCACAGAAATTTCAGGCTCCTTAAATAATTTTCATATTTTATGTGTGAGAAAACTTGAGGTTGACATTAATAGGTAATGCTGGAATTGTTTTTTCAATAATTACAGTTCCTGGGAACTATTATTCTCAGTTGAAGTGTTTTAGTTTATTAAAAATAATATTGGTATATTATTAGAAAAGTTTGTGTATGCATACTCATATCATGTAGCTTTTACCTAGGTAATGCCAGGATTTGTAGAAATGGAAAAGTAGAATTGACAGAAATCAGAGTCATCAAGCAACATATATATATTTGATATATAATTTTAGGAAGAAATTTGATTTTAAATAATCACATAAAAACATATCTTCTGAAAATTAATACGAGTGTGTTCTATAATATTAATACTACCCAGTAAAATAACCTATGAATTTAATTTCTGATCTATCTTTTCTAATAAATAATATGATTTAAATGAAAAGTAAATAATGCATAAATCTCTCTATCATTGTTTGTTATATACCTAGTACTTTTTCCTGTTTTTCTCAAGTTAATTTTAAACAGGAATATAATGTTATCAGCATGATATCCTGACCCACTGAATCTTGGTACAATTACAGATCCAACAACACTTAATGGTTGTGACTGGATAGGTTAAATTTCTGTGCCCTTTTTATTATTAGTACAGGGCCTCTTAACCTTTGTTGTTCCATGGACCCCCTTGCCAGTCAAGTGAAATCCATGGACCCCTTCTCAGAATGTAGCTGCAGATAATTTTGACACTCAACATTAGTATGTCTTTAAATTAAAATTTAAGATTACTCAAAATTATGTTTTACAACTTTCCCATAATTTCAATACCTGATAACCTAACACAATTCAACATCTGTTCAAATGGTCATTTTCGGCAAACATTTAGAAATTCAAGTTTTCCCATGGTGTCATAAATCTATCTCTGTCATCCTTACTAACCTTTTTGGAGGCAGTTATCCAATGTACTCAGAACACACTACATCAAAATAAAAATCACACTAAGTCCACATTGTACTGTTTATTATTAATAAATACATCACACCCACACCAACACTTCCCCACAGGAACAATGGGGTTTTTTTAAATTTTCAGTTTAAGCTTACAGACCCCCTGAAATTGGACCCTGTGGACCTCTGTTTAAGAACCCCTGATCTAGTATATTGGTTTAAGAGTAATACCTATGGTACATTATTTTATTTTCATCTGGATAACCACCTAAAAAAAAAAGAAAGTATTTGTAACAGTGTTACATTCCTTTTAATTGTGCAATATATAAGGGCTTCTACCATATAACATCAATTGATGATTTATCCCTGATTTATACTTGGCAGTCATTCTCTAATAATTTTTAGTCATATTTTGTAAACTACTCATTATTGTGAAATTCTAGAATCATTAAATTAATTTTTTTAAATCCAGATCTTTCATTAAAGCAAATATCATTTTGAAGACATCTATACTAAGTATCACCTGTAATTCCTGAACAGTTGAACACTATGGGAAGTAGGAATAACACAAGAGTGCCTGACTTCATCCTTATGGATTTGACAGACTCTGAAGAAATCCAGCAGGTCCCCTCTATGCTATTTCTCCTGATATACCTGCTAATGATGCTGGAGAATGCAGGGATGATACTGATAATTCACCTGGATCCCCAGCTTCACACCCTCATGTATTTTTTCCTGAGTCACCTGTCATTCCTTGACCTCAATTACTCAACAGTCATCATACCTAAAACTTTAGAGAACTTGCTGAATTCCAACAAGTATATTTCATTCAAGGGCTGCTTTACACAGATGTATTTTCGTGTGTGTGTCCTTCTGCATCACTGAATTTTTCCTTCTCTCTTCAATGGTCTATGACCACTCTGCAGATATCTGCAAACCTCTTTAGTATCCAGTTATCACGTGCAGGAGGCTCTGTGGCACCCTCATCACTGGGTCGTATATGATTGGCTTTGTGGAATCCTTAGTCAATGTTCTTAACAGTTTGCATTTCTGCAAATCCAATGTAATCTATCACTTTTTCTGTAACTTAAACCCAATGTTAGTCCTGTCTTGCAGTAACACTCGTGACACTGAAGTCGTGATATTCATTGTCACTAGTTTTAAAGTAATGGTGTCACTTATCACAATCTCTGTGTCTTATGTATCCATTCTACTATCCTGAAAATTAACTCCAATTCAGGAAAACGCAAATCCTTCTCTACTTGTGCCTCCCACTTCCTGGGATCACCATTTTTTACAGCACTATGATTTTTACTTACTTAAAAAGAAAGAATTCCTACTCCTTGGGAAGGCAGCAAGTGACCTCTGCGTTTCATACTATGGTGATCCCCATGCTGAATCCACTCATTTACAGTCAACATGGGAATCCCAGTGGGTTCCGTGTAATATTTTAGGTAATCTAAGCACCTCTTAAAATATATGTATATATATATATATATATATAAATAACATTTTTGTAAGCAAATACACATATATGCATATATATTTATATATCATTTTGCAAATGTTTGTATGTATTGTGAGAATTTTGATTTTTACCCATAATAAAAAAATAAATAAAAAAATAAAAAAAAAATAAAAATGCTCTCATTAGAGTCATGCAGAAGAGAGAGGGCCCAAGGCAATTGAAATCAAGGTGATGTTGAACACTTAAACTCATCCTTTCTTTTTTCATATTTGGACATTTACTTAGTTACTCTAAA
>JAKSZT010026421.1:591610-630093 GCA_026826555.1 Tolypeutes matacus
ATTACCTGCCTTCACCTTTGGACATAGAAAAATGGAAGAAAAAAAAAAAGAAAGAAAGAAAAAAGAGAAGTTATCACATAACTCCTTTCTAAGCAAAAGAAGCGAAAATACTTATACAGCTCCATCTGATTTTTTGGTGTTTTACATTCTATAACTCCATTTTTTGTAAAAGCATAAATAACTTTTCCTTTGAACAACATGAGTACTTAGATATGTGCTTTATTTTTCTAGGTGATCGTTGTAATACTAGGCTGAAAAGGCTGGGACTCAGGTAACTCTTTTCCCAGTTGAACTGACTTCTCATTAGGAAGTGGCCTAAGAAGCAATGTTCCCAAACTTATGTTTGGGTCAGTGTAAAACTCAGAAGATATCTGGAGTTTGAGAAAAACCTTTAAACAAGAAAAAGAGTTCCAACAAAAAATATGGATCTTCCTTTCCTTCTCTTAAAAAAATATGCTGTATGATGAACAGACTGTAGTGGAAAGCGCTCCTTGCTTCTGAATCAACAAAAGACCATTGTATGGATTATCAGGTCTTTACATAAGAAAAAACTTACTCCTTTGTGAGTAGAGAAAGAATTTAAAACTTGAATGAAATTAAGAACAGATAAATCCTCTCTTTGTTCTAGGGATTGCTTGCCTAGATTCATGCTTGCTTTGATGCTGGGAATTTAGGGCAGATATTCCAAAATTTAATAGTAATAGAAATGGCCAAAAATGGGAAATGTTGAGCACTCTAATGACTAGCCAAGTTGGTCAACCAGTTTGAATTGTGATAAGTTAAATAATTACATAATGTAGATGAAATATCATTTACTTAGTGGTAAAGCATAATAGAAATCTTTGGTTAAAAGTTACTTAAATTTTCCTCTAAGTGACTTTCTGGCCACATCTTGATGTTTCCCTTTCGTATTTTGGAATTGTTGAAAGACCGAATGGAGCCTCCATACATGGGTCCCACTGGGGTGTTGAGAATATCATATGGAGAATGTGCATCTTTCAAATGTCTGTTACCCATCTTCTCCATGTCCTTTTGGCCACTTTTTTGGGTAGGATCATTTGGCAGGGGATAGAATACCTGTACTCTGAGCACTAGTGAAACCAGCTCTCACCCACTTGTTTGAACAGGTTTTAGACCCAGCTTCTCCAGTGCTTTATGGTTTCAGTTCACAGCTAAATGAACCACTTTTTTTTTTTTTTACCGGGAGGTCCCAGGGATCAAACCCGGGTCCCTCCATATGGGAGACGGACGCCCAACCAGTTGAGCCACATCCGACCCCCTAAATGAACCACTTTTAATGTTTCCTTTCAAATTGTTCCTGCATCCTCCATAGTTACCACCTGATGACATTTAACAAAATGGGATTATTGCAGTTGTACTTGCCCAGTGTTTACTTAATACATCTAATTTTATTTTTCTTCTGGCTTTATTTTAGTTCTCTTCCTGGTGGTAAAAGCTATAATTTTAGGAAGGGCTATGCCTCACTGTAGCTGTGCCTACTTCTTTTTTTTGCTCATCTTTGTCAGCTGGCAGTTTTTCGTTTGAAAAGTTAAACAAAACGGGACATGTGCAATAGAAATATATATATGTATATTTTAATACTTGTGGACAAAATGTTACAAGTTGTTTAAGAACAACAAAATCACCAATGTCTTCCATTTTGAGATGTGTATAGTTTTGTAAGCATTAGCGCTTGGTAGCAAATAGTAGTGACATGTTAGGGGTTAGTGCATGATCCTAGTAGTAATTTTAAACTTCAGGATGAATTATTGATAATAACGTGTAAAAAAAAAAAAAGTGGAATATTTAGACTTTTACTTTTTTCATAAATATCTAAACCTGTGATATTCTCCTGGGGAAAGGAGATTAAGGCCAAAAAGACTCACTTTTGAATAGAAATGTGGGTTCATGATCTGAAATATCTTGAGGATATTTAAGCTTTCCATGAGGTTGTGAAAACTTAGCTGCCTTTGACAGTCTTATGAAACCTCAAATTAAAATAAGAACCCATTCCATGATACTGCTTTTGCTTTCTTAGTTTGAAGTGAGATTATTCTTAGTCTCTTCGCATTGAATGCCTTTTAGGTTTGTTTTTCCACTCCTTTTGCATCAAGAAATTATTTAAATTTTGTCGTCTTACTAAGATGCTTTTGTTAATTGCTTTGGTGAGTGCTTTTTAATCTCCAAACCATTTACATTTCCTGTCTACAGCATCCTATGAATTATGCAAGGAACACTTTATCAGTAGGTTCAGTATGTCCTAGATTATGAATTAATTTAGGCTCTTATTTTCAAATCTGAATTGTTTATTGATGACATTCCAGGCCTTTACATGAGAATTGGAATTGTAACTAGATGGAGCCCACTTAGGTTGCCATGCATAAGTGGACTCTTCCTTGGCTATCTAAGCCTCAGACACCTTTCACTTTTTTTCTGCTTTCCTTGTGGAAAAGCAGTTGTTTTGAAAGCATAATAAAGCTTTCTATGGAAAAGGAGTTCCAACCTGGAAAAGCTGATTTGAGAACTTGGCCATGGCAGTTTCTGAGGTGATTTTAAAATCTCACTATTGAGAGTCCAGAATTTATTGACATAGATTCTATAGTATGATAGAAAATACCAAAAAACAACACTTATAAGTGTGATAGATTAAATGTGTGAAGATGCAAGCTTGAACAAATAGACCCTTTGGCAATAGCTCTCCAGGGACCCATGTTTCTCATAGTATACTTAAAGTAGTTGTACTCTTGGCTCAAGTAGTTTAGTGCCTCAGAGAATCCATTTCTGAAAAGCATTTCTAAAAATTTTAGATACCTCTGAAAAGGTAATAAATGTAAAATAACATAGTTTACAGGAAAGGATATTCCTGTTTGGAAAAAAAAAAAGCCATAAAATGAGTTAATTTTCAAGAGGTAGAATTTTAGCAGCAATAACAGTTTTACATATTTAGTAAATTGCATTAGCAAGGTTGTACAGTAATATAAGTGTCACCACTTGAGTTTGTGGGCCTCTGATCAATAGTTGTATAAAAGGAAAAAGATATTCTTGTTAAAGAACATATAAAGATATTTTTTTCTTCATTTTAAAACTGAATGTTTATGAATGTGATAGTTTGTGTGAGAAATACCAACTTTTGTAAGTTAAAGTCTAAAGATCCTATGTTCTAAGAGAGGGTTAGAGCTGTTGAAATGAAACCTTTCTAGTGCTTAACCTGGAAACAGGTGTACTCTAGTGCCACTGAAACAATATGTGGGGGTTTTGCTTAAGATGTTCCTTTTAACAATAGACATGTACTCTATAGAATATCATTATTTTTCTGCTTTAGCTCATTCTCCTTTGGTTTCCTGGGTGCATTTTTAAAAACAAAAAAAATCTATTGTGTGTTTAGGGTTAAAAAAACAAACAAACCAAGAACTTAGATAGCTGACTTTTATTCATGCTTATGGTTGGAGTTAGCATTTAAAGGTGAAACTCAGTAGGACTGAAGGGAATAGCCAAATAGTGTGTGTTGTATTATTACTATTATTTTAAACATAATGTAAGCTTTCCAGGCCTATGGCCTATGACTGCATATTCTTTTAACAAGGAGAACCTAGCAAACTAGTTTTCTTTATTGATCTGAGGAGTCACACAGCTCAGCTCAAATCAGGATATAATAGTGTAATGCGTGACTTACTCCCTTTACTTTATGTCCATTTTGGCCACTTAAAACCTTGAACATGGTTAAAATTTTTAAACAGTTGGATCTACGTCCCCTTGTTTACCCAGGTAAAATCTAAAAAATATCTGGTATAGATTTCAGAAAGAGGTGCCTCTTGAATATTTCTTACTTGGCAACTCCAAAGGATAGGAAGAAGGCTTTATTAAATTGGTTATCGCTTCTCTTTAATTGTCCTCTGCTATTGGTTGGTGTTAGAGACCTTGGAATAACAAGCAATATTCAAACATCTACAAGGTCATGGAGACACCGCTGCATATTACATTGATACGTGGAGAAATTTAAAGGTTACCCTTAGCAATGATGTTGATATTTCTAAATGCTAAAATATGCTACAAGTTTTTGTAGTCTCAGTGTGCAATTAATTACTTTTCAGAGTTACTGTGGTATCATGTTTACTCTTTGTGCACCTGATATGCAAAATATGAAGAGACCCTTGGCCTCAGGGAGTTAACATTCTTATGGTGCTGCTGGTGCAAGCAAATTGCATCTAAGCTTATTAGAACATTGCTTGGCTATTAATTATACCATATTTGGAAGGATCCCTTGGCCAACAGTTTTCAAAAGCAGAGGGCTATGCTACATTTCAGGGCATTGATGTTTGAGTTTATATGTTATTAGCTCTTCTGTTAATAAACTCCTTTTCCCCAGGGAGCTGTGCAGGTAATGCTCATTAATGTGAATCAGATGAGAAACCATTCTGCATAAGAGCATCTTCATCATCCCTACACCACCTATGTGTGCTCTTCTGTGATACAGCTGTCAAGTGATGGCCCAAGAATACTTACTGTGCTCCATAAGACTGTACATCTTTCAATTTTCTTTCTCTTTTCCCTGGACCCAAAAGGACCAGGATGTGCATATAAGCCTTTTATAATTGAGTAGTGATCTTAATTTCAATCTCTGTATAGGACTTTTGTACCTCTATTCTAAATAATTGTGATAAATGTGGAGAGCTTGCCTGCAGTTCTAAGCAGCCACTATTAATCCACATTTTCAGTTGAAATTTTGCCTGTACCTAGTAATTTCCCATAATTTCTCTGAATCAAGGGGTTTACTTTGCATGTTTATTAAAATGGATCTAGTTGAAAGTGCAAGTAATAGTATCAGGCCCATAATTCTGATTTTAGAATACTAATATAATGCATGAACAAAAATGTCCAGTGTTATGTGGTAAGTAGTAATTTTATATATGCATTTATTAATAAGGAAGCAATAGAAATGTAAACCAATAGCTTGAATTTATTGTTTGGATTATCAATTTTCATTTTCTTATTAAAAGATTATCTTACTTCCATTGAAAATGGGAGGTAAAAGATAAACAGGGGCAACCACATGACATTCAAACTGTCAGGAATAGGGCATAACAGTGCTTACCTTCTCTTAACCTCTTCCTGGTTCCATTAGTCCCCAAGCAAGCATGTTTAAAAATAAAACAAATGGTACAAACTAAAAGCATGTTGAATAAATAAATAAGCTGCTACAGCTATAATAGAAAGGTGCAGAGTTTCAAGAAAGGGTTGGAAAAACCAGTGTACGGTACATAAAATAACTATATGGGGTTTGTCTAATAAAGTTTCCAGGTAACTAGGCAACTATTATGGACGGTACTTGTATTGACCAGCAATAAAGGACCCCTTCAGCAAAGGAGACTATTTCATTTCATGGGAATAGTCCTAGAAATAATGATATATCTGTAGTTTTCTCTTTTGTTATTGTATTGCATGTTAAGATTTTTTGTAATGAGAAATTATACAACCTTAATGGTTTAGTCAGACTGCAGTTTTTTCTGGAAAGAAATTGGGTGGCTGAGGAAGGTTTGAGAGAGACTGCTTTTCTCATTTAACCTTTTGTACCATTTAAATTTTGAGACTGCACAATTTCTTGCCTAAAGCTTTTGATCCAAGTAAAAGAAGATAATATAAACTTTGCCATTTATTTTCTTATTTGTTGGGGGCGGGAAGATCTCTCCAATTCCTTGTGGTGGCTTAAAATTTTTCTAAGAAGATAGATTCCTGGCTTTGAAGTAACCTTTATAAGTATGCATGATCGTGACAAATAATGTACAAATGGAATGCATTTGCAAAAAAGCCCTAAATAGAGAAATCAGGAAAGACCTCCAGTTTCCATGTTTTATAATTGAAAAACATGTTTTCCAAGATTATTTTAACCTCACTTTCTTTACCCTGGAACTTAACTCCAAATATCTTTGGGAATGTTTAAACAGGTTGGTAACTTTCCATTGGTTCAGAGTTGAATTAGACTTCTTGTCACTTCAGAGTTTGGTCTCCACTTATGTACAGAAGTTAAGATGTCATGCCCTTATGTGTAATTTCTCTCTTTGCCACTTACTGATACCATGTCTGTCAACCAGCAAAACTAATAAAGGACGGTTTCTCTTCCCATTATTCCTCTAAGGCATATCAAAAGAAATAGTACTAGAAAACAAAACATCACATATTTCTCCAGGAACCTATACTCTTAGGCCACCTTTAAAGTCAGAATAGATAAGTATGGGTACTGACCATTTTCAAAAGATTTTGCCTCCCTTGGTGATAAGCCATGCCATGCCATTGGTTAAAATATATTTTTCTCCCAGGAGTAAGAATGAGATTCCTGCAATACATTATCATCAGTCTCTAAAGAAACAACAGTAATAATCTTGGCACTACCTTAACATTACCTATCTCTTGTCATTAAGAAGACTGATATTAGAGTGCCTGTCCTTCACATATAGTCTCCTTTTATTTACTTTTAAGTTGCTTGCTGTTCTGCATCCTTTCTATTGCACCATTGCTATATATTATAATGTTAAATTGAATATGTTTGTATTACAAAAGGCAGCTTTTTAAATCTATGCATCTGAGATTTATGAAGAAGAGATTTTATTCTTTGATGTAAAAAGGAAATGTAAGAGTTGGAAACTCTGCACCTATGTATAAAAAAATTTTTTTTAAGCAATAAAGGAGCATGGGCTGAGAATGCATTAAAAAAAATATATATATATATATATGCATATATGTGCATTTGCTTACAAAAATGTTATTTATGTATATATATATAAATATATTTTAAGAGGTGCTTAGATACCCAAAATATTACACGGAACCCATTTTTTCATTTCTTATTTAAAGTATTTTATCTCTTTCACTCTCTATTCCTCCCTTAATGCCTACTTTCAAATTTATTTGATATTTACCATTAACTATTTTGAGTCCCTTCTCATTTCTTTATGTATATTTTTGAATATTTTTGTTGAGGTTACCATGGGGCTTAAGTATAACACACTAAATCTATAACAATCATTTATGATATGATAACAATTTAACTTCAATTACATACACATACTGCTCTTGTACCATTCCATTCCATCACCTTTTTGTTGTACATTTTATAAATTTTATCATTACATGTGATATGTGATAAGCTATAGATTTATCATTACTTTTATGCATTTGCATTCTGCAATTCCTAACAATAAAAAGTGGAGTTACGTAGATAAAATACATTATAATAATAGAGTTTATGATTACCTATATACATAATCTTATTACTCTCTAACATAATCTTATTACTTTATTCCCCTCAATCCATTGTCTAGTATCCTTTGCTTTCAATCTGAAAAACTCCCTTTATCATTGTTTATAGGGCAAATCTACTGGTGACAAGTTCCCTGAATTTTTGTTTACTTAGGAATGTCTCTTAATCTCTGTGACATTTTGAAGTTTCTTTTTGAATACCAAAAAAATAATTAATCCATTCCTGTGAAAACTCTTTGATTGCACTAGATTCACTTTGTATAGATCATTTTCAATTAGATCACTTTAGGGCTTTTGATTGTGCCACATTTGTGAGGTATGATGCATGTTAGATCTTAGCCATCTTGCTGGGACTTATATAAACTGAGAACAAACAGAGAGACTCAGAAAGAGAGCCACTGCCATCTTTAACCTGCCATAAGTGAGAATGGACTTATTGTGAGCAGCCAAAGTTGAAGAACAAAGCTTCCAAGAGGCTGGGCCCACAGATTAGCTTAAAGATGAAGAGACAAACTGCGTGCCTGAATGCCCACAGCTGGGCTTTGGTAGATGGTGAGTCCAAAGGGGAAGGGTGACCTCAGCAGAGATAGGCTGCCATCTTGCTTCGCCATGTGGCAGGATGACAGGATCATCAGATCGCTGATTTGGCTGAGATGCCTTGATTTGGACATTTCATGGCCTTGGAAACATAAGCTTTTACCTGAAATAAAGTTCCCATTATAAAAGCCAACCCGTTTATAGTACTTTGCATTGGTAGTCAGTGGCAAACTAAGACAATCTCTCTCATTTTTAAGAAAGTCTTCCAAAATATAAAATTCTAGTTGACAATTTTCTTTAACATTTAAAATATGTTGTTCAAGTGATTTTTTCCCTTAAACATTTCTGATGTGAAATCTGAACTTTACTTCTCATAAAATGTTGCTTTTTTCTCGCAACTTCCAGAACTCTCTCTCTCTGTGTCATCTGTATTTACCACTTAAATGACAATGCATCTGGGCATACTTATGTACGTGTTTATCCTGTGTTGGATCTGCTGAGTTTCTTGAATGTCTATATTAATGTCTTCATTAACTTTGGGAAGTTTTAATCCATTATGTCTTTCAATATTCCTTTTGATCCATTCTCGCCTTCTTTTTCTGAGACATACGTTATGCATATGTTAATATAATTGATGGTGTCCCATAAGTCTCTTAGGCTATATTCACTTCTTTTCAGCCTTTTCCGTTTTTGCTGCTCAGACTGAATGATTTCAATTGTCTTATTTTATAGTTCATTGGTTATTTCTTTTATCAGCTCTAAACTGCTCATGAAATCCTCTAGGTAATTTCTCATTTCCTATTGTGTTCATCAATTCCAACATTTTTCGTTGGTTCCTTTTTAAAATTTCTATCTCTTTAATGAAATTCTACTATTGTACATTCATTGTTTTATGGGATCTTTTAATTCTTTCTTTGTTTTTACCTTTCTCACTTTAAGCATATTGAGGATCATTTATTCACGTCATTGAACAGAATGTCCAAAATCTGGTTTTCTTCATTGATTGTTTCTGGACTTCTATCATGTTCCATTCCATGGGCAATCATTTCTATTTCATTGTTTTTTGGTAAACACTTTTCTAGCACACTGTACGTTTTACTATTTAATGCTTTAACTCTGAGGTTTAGTCCTGAGCTGTGTGTTTCATAAGTTTATATCCAGAAAAGTTGTGTGACATGTATCATATTAAGTAACTGGAGATAACAAAAAGCATACAAACAAATGATAAATCACCTAACATTATTTTGAAAAATTCGTTCTTTTTTGTATAGTCCTCATATTCAGAGTTTAGCTCTCTTATCAAGAATATCAGACTGATGTGAAAATGTGGGGCACTCTTCTTCTTTCCTAAGGCTCTGTTTTGTCCTGGTATGGTGCTCATGGTCTTAGAAATTCCCCTCTTTATGAGCAGAAAAATGCCCCTCCAAACTCCTAGGTATTCTATTGTGTGTCATAAAGCCAGGGATCCTTTGCTCCAGGCCTCTTTTGTGAGTACCCTCTGATCTTTACATCTATGAAATAACTTGGAGGCCTGTTTCTCTGCTTACACAGAGAATTCACCATATCAGTTCCTGCCATAAACAGGAATTTTCCTGCTTATCTTATCCCCCTTATCCCCCACCCTATCTCCTATGTATATCACTAAATGTTTCTATACTCTTGCTTCCCCATAATCAGCCTGGAATTCTTATGATGTGATTTACATGCCCCATACCCACCTGCTCCCCTGCACCTGCATGCTGACTTTGACTGTAAAAAAATCCTGAATAAAAAGCATGCTGGAGATCAGCTCAAGAGAAGAGCTTCTTCAGCTGTTCTCTCCCTGACATTTCTCAACCTCCGTGTTCAGAGTAATTTCATTGTGCCATTGCAGGCTCTGCTGGACAAACCCCGCAAGTCTTTGCAGGACAGATTCCTGCAAATGGTGACCCTAACAGCAGAACCAATTCAGGTATTAAGATTACAAGTTAAAGTGCTGCCCCTCAGTCCAAAGAGAAAATAATAATTTGTTGTTGCCTATGCCTCAAGCTATACAAAATAGATAAAATAAAGTCATTTTAATCTTGTTATTAGCCTATATAACCTCACTGGTTAGAAATCTGAACCCATAAAAAATAAAACTTTATTCATTGGATATCAGCTAGTTAAAAGTCTTATTGTTGCTTGTTGTTATATGATCTACTCTAGTTGTGAATTTTATATATAAAATGCTTAAATACTAATCAAAACTTTAACAATACAATATATTACATACTTAAGTAATTTGATAATTACACATAAATCTATATTATTAAATGTAGATGTAGTTATCTTCTTTTGAGTTTGAACAATCCTAAAACTGAATGTATTAAGAAAAAACAGTAGGTATTATTCAAACGTAAAAATAAAACATCATGCAAAAAACCTTGTTAATCAGCAAACCAATGAAAACTAAAACTGCAAGCACATCAGGGATGTTTTATAAAAAATAAAAACAGGTAAAGTGCATTCCAAGCAGTGTTGTGTTCCTGAGAAGGCTGGCCGCTTTCTTAGGGACTGATGCATAAATCTTGGAATGTACTCCCCAGAAAGTGTTGTGTTCCTTCCTGAGGAAGCTGCCCACTTCCTTGGGAATTAACACAACGCTTGCAAGATAACATCTGTAATATCAAGTTCATTAACCATGAACACAGTTAAAAAGATAGTCCCTAGTCAAACCAATTAAATTCCCACCCTGGGAAAAAGTGCTCAACACAAGTGTTTTCAATCAAAACTCTAGTATCAGCTACTAATTCAAAAGTTCCCAGCCAAAAGCTAGATATTGGTGAGTTTATATGTAAAACTGCTCTATTTATCTATCATTCTATAACTTTGTTCAATATTAATTTAATATTTCAATTGATTATATTATTCTTGTTTCTTACTCTAATAATCAGTATAAACTTATTAAACTAAATATACATATTAACATTTACCTTGTATCTATCCAGTACTCTAGGCAAAAATAAGCTAAGTATATCAATGTGTCCCTAGTTTAGTAAGCATGTGAATGTGTGTATACCTATCATAAAAGATTGAAATATAACAGTTAAACCCATGTTTATAAACAATCCTTCACTTATTATATATTCTTTCATTTATTGACAAAATTCACTAACTAAATAGCAATAAAAGGTCTTGCCACAAGAAATGCTCAATAGCCCCACCTTTTGTCAATATTATGTCTTTCAGGATTTGAGCCCTACTTGTTCTGCCTTCCAACAAGCATGTATTTATCATTACATGAATAATATCCTCATTGCAGCCCCCTCAAAAACACTGTTAGCACAATTCTATAAACATCTTGCATTCTCTTACCCAAGCTGGTTTCCAGATAACCCCTAATAAAATCCAATTAACTCAGCCTTGAAAATATTTAGGATGATGTATCATGTCATCTAAAGCAAAAACAAAAAATGAAAAAAGGGGGAAGTATGGATACCTCCCCTAGAAATTCAATAGCCCTAGCAGTATGTACTTTAAATTTTTTAAAACTGTAATAAAAACAGCCTCTCAAGAGCTGAAAAACATTTTCCCCCTCATGAGGAGAGTCATCAAATACAAGCTAAAATTCTGTACAAGGAAATGTTAGGGAATAGATCGAGGAAAGGACCCTGTAACCTCATAACGTGGGGGAGAGGGTATGCTTGTGTGCTTATTCCAACAGGGCCCTGGTGGCTGCAAGCAAAGAATATGAAGCTATACCATGAGCTGGAAAGATCACCTGTTCAACCCAATACCACAGATGGAGAAGATAATGATGGAGGAACAAAGAAGCTCCTGGACAAAACCATGCTGTAACGTTATCCGAACTCAGGGAGTAACTTGGGGAAGTCTTAAACAATTAAACCTAAAAGATTCATTGGTATGCTTATTACTTTCATTATTTCATCCATTTTCATAGCTGCCACTGCCACCACTGTGGCAGTCGCCCTAACAGAATCTATTTAAACTGCTCATGTTGTTAATCAAATCATGACCAATGTCACCGAAGAACTTTTAACTCAAACTTATATTGATAATAATATTCTTACCAAACTTGATGCTTTAGAAGCCTCTATCCTCCGGATAGGTTAAAAACGACAAGCTCTGCTTATCAAACAAGATTTGTTTTGTGATTGGGATCATGTAAAAATTAGTGTCACCCCTTTGTCTTGGAAGAGCTCCCAACTTTCTTGAGAACAAGTTAAACCTCACTTTCAAGGAGCCTTCACCTCCCATTTACAGGGAGAAGTACTGGCTCTCCAGCAATGCCTGGTACATTAACTATCTATAATAAAACTTCTTGCTCAGCAAAATCTGTTTCAAACACTTAATGATAATTTATAATGGTTAAATACCTCAAATTTGTTTCATGGCCTAAATATATGAATCTGATAATATCTCTTATTGGATTAATCATGCTTCTTGTTTTAATATCAATTCTTAGGTTAATCTGCCAGGCACTTTCTGAAGCTTATCATGCTGAACAGAAAATCATCTCCCTGGCCATTGCTTCATCTCTCTCCACTCCCACATCCAGAAATCAAGAACAAAGAGACAAAGGAGAGGGGAAGACTTAGGGGCCTTTTGGTTAAAACACCTTTGAATTCGTTTTTTACCCCAAGATCCCCCTTTCCTCCTTCTCACCTGCCTACCTATTTGCATGAATCCGTGATCCCTTTTTCTTCCTGCACATCATTTTTTCTAGTCCCTCCCCCCATTCCCATTGTTCCTATCATAACTTGGAGGTGTCCTGTACACGTCCCACTGGTAAGGTTGCCTTGTGCCACAAGCCTGGCATCCCTAAGTTGAGTAAGCCTTCTAAGAGCTGGTGTTGAATTGTCTGTCTCCTGCCCAATGCTGGGCCTTCTTTGCATTAGTTACCTGGGTTCCCTGAAACCAGTGACCAGAGCTTGGGCCCCACCTATGAGTGAGGAAGCCCCAAGGTTTGTGCTGGGTGTGGAGACCATGGATGCATAAACTGTTGAAGAACACTTCACCCTGCTTGGCCCTGGACGATGGCTGGTAGCCAGAGATGGGTAAGATTCCTCAGGGAGGACCAACCTAAGACAGGCACAGTTGCAGAGGGGCCATCGGGAGAGAATTTGGGGGCCTACAGAGGTAGGACACTGACCCTCACCCCACCCAAGGGAGGTCTCCTGACACCATGGCTATTTTGTTTCCTCTGCACAGCTCAGTTCGGAACCCAGATTGCAGACGGCGACTTTGCCTTGCTATTACTATTAAAATATGTCTCTCATTTATTTACTTTGAACTATTGGGAAGGGGGCAGTTTTTATAAAGGACTGTGTCAGGATACTTTTCCCTCTTCTTTTTCTCCTTATTTAAACAGAAAATGGGGAGATGTGGTAACTCTCTTACCTTTACATCTAAGAAATAACTTGGAGGCCTGTTTCTCTGCCCAGACAGAGAATTCACCATATCAGTTCCTGCCATAAACAGGAACATTCCTGCTTATCTTTCTCCCTTACCTACCACTCTATTTCCTATGTATATCATTAAATGTTTCTGTAATCTTGCTTCCCCATAATCAGCCTGGAATTCTTATGATGTGATTTACAAGCCCCATACCTGCCTGATCTCCTGCACCTGCACCTGCACCTGACTTTGACTGTAAATAAAATCCTGAATAAAAATCATGCTGGGAATCAGCTGGAGACAAGAGCTTCTTTAGCTGTTCTTCCCCTGATATCTCTCAACCTCCGTGTTCAGAGTAAAATCATTGTACCATAGCGGGCTCTGCTGGACAGACCCTTGCAAAACTTTGCAGGATGGATTCCTGCACCTTTGATGATTGTTCCTTACAGTGCTTCAGCTGTACAAGAGTGGTAATGCAATTTTGAGAAGGTGACTGAGCAATGAATGTTTTGGATTACTCTTTCATACTACCACGGATGGATGGGAAACAACATACATGCACTCCAGACACACCTAGACATTATTCTGCTTCATTCAGAAAAAAGCCAAGGACCCACAATGAGAGTGAAGGTCTGCATTCTATTTATGCTTAATTTGTTTTTCAAGGATTCTTTGGGCAGATGAAGCATTGCAGTGTCTATGCTTTCATCTTGAATGAATATGAGCAACAATAATAATTTAAAGTACACTAAAATAATTTGAAGATGAAAATTTTATCTCCAAGAGAAATCCCAAACAATATAATGAAAAGAGGTAGGATTAACAAATGCAATAGATAAAATTAAATTTAATATTAAAATTTTATTAACACAAAATAAGCCAGGAGAGAAGGATCTGGAGTCCAAAATTTGATGACATATTGAAAATAGCACATCAATAATTCTTTTATTTTATTTTTTAAATAAAAACTTTTTTTAAATTCACAAAAATAAAACAACAGAAAAATACAGCTGAACAAGTTGTGAAAACATTACTCCTAAAATGTTTCTTTTCAGGCACTTTTATCTCATCTATTTCCACCTGCTAACTTAGTTATTCCTCTAATGTTCATAAAGATACACAAACAAATACATTACTTAAATGACATGGTCAAAACCTCTTTATTAAAGAAAAAAAAAATGAAGAAGAGAAAGAAATGTTTAATCGTATTCATATCTCACATAACCCAACCCCATATTCTTTTTTTTACCTTTAGAATTAATGTAGTACCAACTTTGCTTTGGCTACAAAAACATTAAAATGTTATTGTTAACAATATTTCCTAAATTTCTTTAGTTAATTTTTCCCATGTCTAACCATATTCTTAACACTCTATAAGAGAAGAATATTCCTGTATTTAATCATTAACCACAATCCTCATTTACTTCCAAAATCATTGTTAGACATTCCTAATATTATTCTCCAGCTGTCTTTCAACTAACATTAATCTTCCTAGAGTACTCATTTCAGCCACCATCACATCCATAATCAACAGTGTTTGTTATGTTCATTATAATATGATATCAGTAAGCCCAACCATTACCACATATTTACATTTGATCCTCTTAAAGCATCCAGAATCTTCTCTCCTTTCTCATCCCACCTTCCATCTCCCACTTAACCTACACTTCATAGTCTAACTCCATAAATCTACTCATTGTACTTAGTTCATATCAGTGAGACCATACAATATTTTTCCTTTTTATATCTGGCTTATTTCACTCGACATAATATTCTCAATGATCCTCCATGTTTTCATGTACTTCCTCAATTAATTTCTTCTTACAAATGAATAATACTCCATCATATGAATATACCACATCTTATTTAATCATTCATTGGTTGACAGACACTTAGATTTTTTTCCATCACTTAGCATTTTGAATAATGCTTTTATGAACATTGATGTGCAAATATCTGTCCATGTACATCCTTTCAGTTCTTCTGAACATATTCCTAGTATCAAGATTCCTGGATCATATGGAAGTTCTATACTTAGGTTCCTGAGAAACCACCAGATTGGTGTCCCAAAATACATGAGACACACACTAGCCAAATGGAAGGAAGAAATAAACATCTCTAAAGTAATAGTTGGAGACTTCAACACTTGACTCTCAGCATTAGAGAGAACATTGCGAAAGAGGATAAATAAGGAAACTGAGAGCTTCAATAATATGATAAATTAACTAGATATAGTAGACATTTATACAGTGTTACACCTCAAAAACTGAAGATATACATTCTTTCAAGTGCTCTTAGATCTTTCTCCAGGGTAAACCATATGCTGGGATATAATTCGGATCTCAAAACTTTTAAAAAGATTAAAATTATGCAAAACAATTTCTCTCACTATAATAGAAATAAGTTGGAAATTAATAACAGGTAGAAAAAGGGAAAATTCATAAACATGGAGATTAAAGAATACACTCTTAAATAATCAGTGGGTTAAAAAAGAAATTACAAGAGAAATTAGTGAATACGTAAATACAAATTGAAAATGAGAATACAGCACAGTAAAGGCAGTGCTGAGAGGAAAATGTATAGCCCACAATGCTTATATTAAAAAAGAAGAAAGAGCTAAAATCTAGACAAAACTTCACACCTGGAAGAACTAGAAAAAGAACAGTAAATCAAACCCAAAGGAAGCAGAAAGAAAAACAATAATAAAAATTAGTGCAGAAATAAATGAAATAGAGACTAAAAAACAATAAATAATAGAGTATCAACAGAACTAAAAGTTGATTCTTCAAGAAGATGAACAAAATTGGTAAATCCTTAGCTATATTAACAATGGAAAAAGAAAGGAGATGTAAATAAATAAAATTAGAAATGTGAAAAGTGTCATTACCACTGACCCAGAAGCAAAAAATTTATTTTAAGAGGATTCTATGAACAACTGTATACTAAAAAAATAGAAAACATTGATGAAATGGACAAATTTATGTAAACATATAAACAAACCATACTGACACTAGAAGAACTATAACACCTCAAGAAACCAATCATAAGTAAAGAAATTGAAACTCATCAAAAACCTCCCCAAAATGAAACATCCAGTGCCAGATTGCTTCACAAGAGAATTCCTCAAATGATTTAAAGAAGATCTAATGCGAAGTTTGCTTAAATTCTCACAATAAATTGAACAGGAAGGAACACTACTAAATTTATTCTGTGGAGCAAACATCATCCTAATACCAGAGTCAAATAAAGATATTAGGAATAAAAGAAAATTACAGACCAATTTCTTTAATGAATATGGATGCAAAATCCTCAACAAAATACTTGCTACCAAATCCAAAAACACATTTAAAAAATCATCATGATCAAGTGGGCTTTATACCAGGTATGCAAGCATGATTCAACATAAAAAAATTGATCAGTGTAATACAACACACTAATAAGTAGAAGATGAAAAATTACTTAATCATTTCATTGATGCAGAAAAGACATTTGACAAAATGTAACATCCTTTCCTAATAAAAACACTCCAAAAAAGGCAGGAATATTAGGAAACCTTCTCAATATGATAAAGTGCATATTTGAAAATACCACAGCTAGTATTATATTTAAAGCTTTCCCACTGAGATTAGGAACAAGACAAGGATCTATGTTCCCCACTGTTATTCAATATTGTGCTAGAAATTGTAGCAAGAACAATTAGGCAAGAAAAAGAAATAAAAGGCAGCCAAAAACAAAAAGAAGAAATAAATTTTTCATTATTCACTGATAATATGATCCTATACTTTAAAAAGCCCCAAAATTCAGCACAAAACTTGATGTCAGCAAAGTGGTGGGATACATGATTAATATGCAAAGATCAATAGCACTTCTATATACTGTTAATGAGCAATCTGAGGAGGAAATCAGCAAAAAAAATTCCATGTACTAGAGTGACTAAAAGAATTAAGTATTTGGGAATAAGTTTAACCAAGGACATAATAGTATAAAACTTTGCTAAAATAAATCGTTGATGATATAAGAAAATAGAAGGATATTACATGTTCATGAGTTGGAAGACTAAATTTCATTTGATGTCAATTCTACCTAAACTGATCTACAGATTTGACACAAACCTGAAAAATATTCCAATATCATATTTTGTCGAATAAAAAAAAACAAATTATCAATATTATCTGATAGGGTAATGGCCCCCAAATAGCCGAAAATATCTTAGAAAAGAAGAATGATGTTGGAGGACTCTCCCTTTCAGTCTTTAAACAATATTATCTAGCTGCAGTGGTAAAAACAGCATGATACTGGCATAAAGATAGATTGACCAATGGAATTGAATTGGGAGTTCAGAAATAGACCCTAATATCTATGGTTAAGTAATTTCTTTCTTTACGTCTCACTGTAAGATACATATGTCCACTTAAAATATGTTTGTTTGTTTTTTCTAAAGTACTGGGTGCCGGGGATTGAACCCAGGACCTCATAAATTGGAAGGCAGCACTCAACCACCGAACCACATTAGTCTCCTTTAGTTGGTTTTTCATTTGTTTTTTGTTTGTTTTTGTTTTTCCTGGAGGCACTAGGAACTGAACCTGGGGCCTCCCATGAGGGATGCAGGTACTCAACCGCTTGAGCCACATTCTCTCCCTGGTCAAGTGATTTTTGACAAGTCTGCTAAATGCACTCACCAGGGTCAGAACAGTCTATTCATTAAATGGGAAAGTGGATACAAACCTAAGAGAAAAAAAGAGGACCCTTATCTCACATTTTATACAAAAATTACTTCAAAATGGATCAAGGATCTAAATATAAAAACAAGAACCAAAAAACACTTAGACTAAGCAAACCTCTTCAAGATCTTGTGTTTGGTGTTTGTTTCTTGGACTTTACACCCAAAGTATGAGCATCAAAAGAAAAAATAGATAAATGGGAATGCCTCAAAATTAAATACTTTTGTTCTTAAAAAGACTTTGTCAAGAAAGTAAAAATACAGCCTAACCAATAAGAAAAAACTTAGGATAACATATATTTTAAGGTATTGATCTCCATGTTATATAAAGAAATCACACAATGTCAAAATGACAAGCAACTTCATTAAAAATGGGCAAAAGAATTGAACAGACATTTTTCCAAAGTGGAAATACAAATGGCCAAAAGACACATTAAAATATGTTCAACATCACTAGCTCACTAATATAAATAGGGAAATAGAGGGAATGTGAAAACTGTCTGCTGTTTTCACCTTTCACAAAGATTATATTATATTCAGTTAAAAATATCTTTAATGTTTTCTAGAATAACTAAGGATAGGGTAGTCAGAATTTATTCCAATCTGAAGCATGCCCTGAACTTATTATTGTCCCAAATATTGGAGGATATGTGGACCACTGCTGAGAATACAAACCAACAGGATATATTTTCAAAATCAAGAACATATACATAAATGAGATAAGACCAGCATAAAGACCATAAAATGAAGAGAGCCTAAAATATGAGTATAGACTCATTGCATGTACATGATGAGAGATTAGTTTAAAAATTATATTATTAAAATAAATGCTTAACAAAGACTTCTCTAATTGCAAACATAAAAAAGCATTTGCATTAAAATTAGATTCTAGACAAGCTAGAGTTCAGAGCAAAAATAAGATTTAATACAGTAATTTTTATGGATATTATATATAAGTTAAAATGTTCACATAAATTTGGGACGTAGAAGAATATATTACATTTTTAAATTATTTGAATAAATTAATGAATAGTGAAGAACTAGTAAAAAGTCACAAACTATTTATTCCAGAAACAGAGGTTAAATTTTATTTTAATCATTCAAAAATACTTTTGGACAAAAATAAAATCAAATTCTACAAAAAAGTAACCTAATTAATAAAAGAAAAAACACTTGAAATTGAATATATTTATGTATATATATATATATATACATATATATATGTATATATACATATATATATAAAATAAACATGGCTAAAGTTAAAAATAAAAATAATCAAATCCTGGGAAAACGGAAAAACAGAACACAAACTTTCTTAAACATATATTGAATAGCAGAGAAAACTAAAATTGAAAATCCAGGTTATGTAGATTAATTTTTAAAGGAAATTTTAGTAACATACCTGGCTAAAATTTATGGGCTGACACAAAATTTTGTTTCATTATTCATTTGTAGGTTTACAACTTTTACCTGTTAAACATTTTAAACCAAGAATTTTAACTCAATAATTCATTTTTTTAAGGAACATAACAAACTTATGGAAATCTTTAAAAAGGAAATGATTTTTTTAAAATTATACTTAAATTTAAACCAGGAAATACTAATTAGTGAAAATTGTTGACATCAAAGAATGATACTTTTCAAATGGTTTTCAGGTAGACATTGAAGTAATGATACTGCTTGCAATTTTTTTTAACTGCATACACTTGAATTTACAAAACTTCAAGACTTAAAGCATTGCAAGAGGAGATTATTGATTTCAATCATGTACCAAGAAAAGATTCATCTCCCACATTTAAATGACAAAGGAAATACCAAAGTTTATAGTCATGAGTAGAAACTGAAAAGTGCAAAATAGAGATAGGAAGTGTCAAAAATTTTGTATGTATATATAAGTAATATATATGGGCAAATACATAAGATTAATTTAGAAGACAATGAACAAAAGTATTAATAATTCAAAATATTTTCAAAACATTCTTCACTGTTCACATACACTTATTTCTAGAACATAGTTCTAGAACAATATTTTATTTTGCTCTAAGACCAGATATTGAAGTGCTATTTTTCCTTTTTAGCTGTTTATTTATGAATTTGATTAATCATAAGTATTTATAAAACATCAGTGAAATTTTCAAAAGAAAAGCAGTTGTGTATGCAAAATTTTGCAAGGATGCAAGTATTCTGATGGTTGTGACAAAAATTTATTACTAATGCATTAAATCTATTTTTCTTCTGATTTAATCTTTATAATAACTCTATTGTTTTAGAATTACTATTTTTCTTGTATATTTGAATAAACTACATTTAAAGCTTCAGTGACTTATTAAGGGATACACAGCTAAAAAGATGGGATATCTATATCCTAAACCCTGGATTGTCTACTCTAATAAAGCTTCACTCTTTACACCTGTGCTATATTTCTTCTCTACAGAGTGAATGGAATGGAATCTAAAAATGCTCTCTATAATAAAATTCTGTGAATTTGGAACATGCATGATGTTTTCTGTGATACAATTTGAAAAATAACACTACATATTTGTTCACATTACTTGACCTATAAGATGCTTATATTTTAACGAAAGATTTTATGTATATTTCATGGCATCAAATGACCATGCAGATTTTAAAAACATATTCTTGGAAATGTTTCAGATCATGATTGGTCAAATAGAGGATGGTGCAACAGAAATGCAAACTAATTAAAGGATGTTTCTTTATTTAGAAAGAGATCAAGTAATTACCCATTTATGAACAAAAATATGAGATTCAATAGTATCACTGAGTCACTTTTATTTCAATTGCCTCTTCTTCACAACTCTAACGAAAGCATTTTTTACTTCTTTATTTGGAAGACTATAAATGAATGGATTCAGCATGGGGATAACCATAGTATAAAACACAGAGATTACTTGACCCTTTCCCAAGGAGTAGGACTTCTTGGGTTTTAAATAAGTAAAAATCATGGTGCTGTAAAAGATGATGACTCCCAAGAGGTGGGAGGCACAAATAGAGAAGGATTTGTGCTTTCCTGAAGTGGAATTAATTTTCAAGACAGTAGACAGAATGGATCCATAAGATACAGAGATCTTGATAAGAGATACCATTATGTTCGAGTCAGCAAGAAAAAATATCATTTCAGTGTCATGAGTGTCAATGCAAGACAGGGCTAAAATTGGGAATATGTCACAGAAAAAGTAATAAATTACATTGGAGTTGCAGAAATGCAAACTGTTCATATAGAGAACATTGACTAAGGTTTCAAAAAACTCAGTCATGTAGGAATCAGTGATGAGTGCACCACAGAGCCTTGTGCACATAACTGGGTAAAGAGGATTGCAGGAAGCTACCTAGGTGTCATAGGCCATTAAGAGAGGAAGAAAAATTCAGTGACCCACAGTAAGGCCAAAAAAAAGCCATTTGGGTGAAGCAGCTGATAAATGAAATATACTTGTTGGAAATCAGTAAGTTCTCTAAGGTTTTAGAAGGAATAACTGTTGAGTAATTGAGGTCAAGGAATGACAAGTGACTGAGGTAAAAGTACTTGGGGGTGTGAAGTTGGAGAACCGGGTGAATTATCGGTGTCATACCTGCATTCCTCAGCACAGTAATCAGGTATGTCAGAGAAATAACATAAACAAGACATAGTGGATCTCTTCAGAGTTTGTTTATCCCATAAGGATAAAGTCAGGCACATTTGTGTTATTCCTACTCTCTGTAGTGTTCAACTTTTATAATTTGTTGAGAAATCTAAGGTGTTAGATTGAAATTGAATTGAAATTGAATTGAAAACAGTTTTTGTTTATATAAGCGATCTGGCATTTTAAAAAGAATTGTTTACTGATCCCATAAATACATGATAAAGAGTATTTGTAACTCCTTTGCTACAAGTCCTATGGCAGAAAACATTGTATGCTCCTGCTAGACACTGTCCCTTTGGCAAATGATCTGTTGTGACTGTCAACATAGCACAGATTTTACTATTTTTCTTTTTTGCAACATTTTTTAATATTTAAAATAAGCCATTTTGTGTTTCATTTGTAACTTAAGGTGATGTGGTCTTGGTTGTATTGTCATTTTTAGGAGAACTTTCTAAAATTGGTTGTTTCCTCCAAACTGTGTTTCCTGTGGTCCTGTAAGTTTTAATGTGAGTGGAGTGAGGAAAGAAAATGTGTTTTGCTCATCTAGTTGTACAGACTGACTGTCACTGGTTCGGCCTCAATGGATCTGGTGGTAAATTTCGAAAATGATTTGGAGTTTTCTCTCTTCTTGACCCTTCTCTTTAAAGGATGAAGTATTTATATTTAGAATGGAAAGAGGAACTATTGTTATCTAATGTATGCAAGCTTAAAGGAAAAACAAAACCAAACAAAACTCACACACTTCCTGATGAAAAAATTGGGGAAAAACTAGTACATGGTTTTATTCATTTCATCCTTCCTGTCTGTGTTATGTTGATGGTGATGGTTATTTCATATTTAATTACTGTTTTGCTTTCTCCTTTTTACCTGAAGTAACTTTAATTTATTTAATATCCTTTGTTCAACTCTGCCATTTGGAGAAATTTTTGGTTATTAGTATTTATGTATATCAAGAATGTGCATTTACTGTTTAGTATGTTTAATTTGCAGTAAACTGTTCTCTAATGATTTCCTTTTGAAACCTCCACCCCTCCTTAATTTTTACATTCCTTATTGTTTTACTAAATATTATGTGTTCTTTAATAATTTTGGTGCTCATGTGTATAGTGGCACAAATATAAAATGAATCTGTTATTATATCAGAAAGTTTGTTTAAAACTCACAGATCAAATGTGCCATAATCAATTTTTTTTCATTTAGATTTCAAACAATGATAGGAGTGATATTTTAATATACGTCATTGGAAATCTGCTTATTTATAAATAGCCTATTGCTCATTTGGAAAAATGAACCAGTGAACAATATTTTTCTATTTTATTTTCAGAACAATTTTATCTCATTTTTCATGTTTTAGCTGATGAATTGTAATCCATTTGTTAAGTAAACAATGTAAACACTGAAAAAATATTAGTTTGCAAAATATGACCAAAAACTTAGACTATGAAATATAAATTTGTTATAAATCATCATTTGGATGTTACGCAATAGTAAATTATAAATTGCATAGTTAAAATGAACTTGACACTGTTATAAATGCTTCCATTTTTTAACATATTTATCCAGGTAAAATATCACACCATAGGTATTACTATTCTACACATCTTAGATTATAAAGAGAGCACAGAAAGTTAAGTAACTTATCCAGATTCATAACCATTAAGTGTTGTAGACTTTGTGATTCTATGAAGATTGGTTAGTACAGAGAACATTCTCAAAACTCTATATTCCTACTTATAATTAATTTCAGAAAAGCAGTAAAAGGTACTAAATTTATAATAAAAAGTGATAAAGAGTTTTAATGTATCGCTTACTATTCTTTTTTTTTTTCAATATTCTATAATGCAAATGAAAAATTAAAACTTGAAGCTACCTTACTGGTAATCACACATTACTATTAATTTTCAGAAGGTATGTTTTTATGTGGTTATTAAAACTGACATTTCTTCCAAAAATATATTTTCTGTATATGTACATTACCTGATGACTTTGATTCCATGATTCAATATTTCCATTTCTACAAATCCCGGCATTACTTAGGTAAAGGTCTACATGATATATATATATATATATACTCTTATACTCTTCTAATAATATTTTTTGAGATAAACTAAAACTCCCTAGCCTTGAGATTAATACTTACCAAGAGCAAAAGTTGGTGAAAATCCATTTACAGCTTTTCTGTCTAGAAATGTCTCAATCTTGAGTTTGTCTCACAAATAAAATACATACATAAACCAGTTAAATAGCCTGAAATTTTGGCTCTACAATATTTTTTTCCTTGGAAATAAATTATGTTTAGTTTTTCGTTCATGAATTTTCATTTTGTTCTGTGGTAAAATAAAACAAGCTAAATATTTTTTCAATTCCTAATCAAATACCTGATCACCTGGAAATTATATCTCATAAGTATACCAGGGAGGTACTGTGAACATAAGCAGAGCAGATTGTCTCTTGCCTTTCAACCTCAAAATCCCACAGCACTTCTTATATTGAGGATTGTTGAGAACGCCACATTTGTTAATCTCTGAGACTAAATTCCAACGAAATTAGTTTGGCATGATTCCAAGGACAAAATTTCAAGGAGTAATGCATCCATGTTATTTTTTAACAAAGAGTTGCCTTCCCCTTATAAGCCAAAGAATGTTAAGTAGCATCTTTTTTTGTTTTTCTTTGTGATGCTCTAATTTATGAGTGTGTAAAAGAGAAGGTATTTCTAGAGAAATAATCTGTGTCTGCAAGGCCAGATCATTAACCAACAAGGATGGTATAGCACATTTTAAACAATGAAATATTTTTATATTTAAAAGTATGACACAATCATTGGAGTAAACATTGTTCAATATGCAAAAATTAGAATAGAACAAAATTTAAAGAATACTAAACTCATTCATAAATGTTAATCTTTAGATGTATTTTTTCCATTTATTTTCCTTCTTACATAATGCTTATTTCTATGTACACTTAAGTATTCACATATTTTTTATCGCACTGTATTTAGTAACATCCTAATTTCATTATTAAATATTTATAATACATCTTTCTCTAGGTTATATTAGAGATTTTTTAAAAGCCACAATTTCATGTATTTTTCATTGGATGCTCCTCTATATCTAAATTCACTGTAGGAGTAAGCATTTTCTGATGAATGGGCATTTTGTGGCATCTCAATTAAAGCATGTTGGAGTTTCTCAATTAAGTGTTGGCAATTTCACCTAATTCATCTACATAGGAAATGTTAAAACAACATTAAGAGAAGAAGGTAAAACTCAGTGCTGATATTACTAAAGATGAGTAAAGATTTTATAATTAATTTATAATTAATTTAATGCCCCAAACCTCAAATCAAGTGAAATGTTTTCTTCCGAATCTTGCATTTATTAATGAGAATGGAATCAATTTTCATGTGATTAGATGCAACTTTTAACAGAAAAAAATCTTCCTACTCCATAATTTCAGAAGCCATTTTGATGGCATGGATCAAGGAATTACAAATTAATGTATTGTATATTTGCTTACCTTTTGGAACTACAAGTCTTCTCTTCATCAATAATTCAGTCATACTAAGGAAAGCTTTTTTGGAGATTAAAAAGCCAGCATCAATTTATTTCACAATAGTTGACCTTATGGCTTAAGCTAAAAGAGAGATTAATGGAGATTTCCTAGATCTGCTTGCTCCTTTCAAAATCACCATGAATGAATTTTTCTTCACAGCATTGAAATCAGTATTTTATAGCCTTTAAGTGTATTTCCAAATAATATAAGTAAAATTAGGAGAAATGATAACTTACAAAACTAATTTTGTTACTGACCTCTTTTGATAAATGTTTATTAGTGGGCTTCCAATATGTTATCCCTAACAGTAAAATAATTTTGACAGAAGATCAGGAATAAGAAACAGGAAAGAACATTTCTTTTTCCTACCTTTGCAACAAAATTAGAACTTTATCCCTGATAAGTTTTCAATGCAATTGCTTTTTTAATATATATATATTCCTCCATTTAATCTGCCAAATTTTGTTTTGTGTGTTTTGAAACTGTTAAAGATTTCTATAATTTCCTGAAAACTTGGGTCTATTGTTGTTTTTTTTTACTGTGCTTCATATCTATGGAATATAAAGGAATAAAGACCTCTGATGTATGTAGCCATATGGTTATGCACTAAAACAGCAGAGATCCACAGTAATGAAACTTATTGATACTTATGAAGAGAGAAATAGATGGTTCTCTAACCTAGTAACAAATTTCAAGACACAACATTTAATAATGGATAAAATATCTAAATAGAAGTTTGATAAGAAAATGAAAGACCTGAAAGATGATGTAAAACAACTAGAGCTCATAGACATACATAGAACACTACACACACAAGAACCAAATAAATATTCTTCTCTAGTGCACGTGGATCATTCTTCAAGATAGATCAAATGTTAGGTCACAAAACAAGGCTTAATAAATTTAACAAGTCTGAAATTATACAATTTATCTTGTGTGTTCTGACAACATTGAAATGTGCTGGAAATTAATAACACAGCACAACTGGAAACTTTTTTGATTTGTGGAAATTGAATAGTATATTCCTATTATATAACAAAAAGAAGAAATGAAGTCATGAAGCATATGACAACAACATGGATAAACCCAGTGGACATTATATTGAGTTAAGCAAGCCAGATACAAAAGGACAAATACTGTGTGCTATTATGAGCTAAATATATTGTGTAAACCTATGGAGTTAATAATTAGAATATTGGTCACCAGAAAATAGGAGGAGGTAGAGAATGTTAAATTAAGGGTTAATTTGTGCAGAATTGATAAAAAGGTTGTTTGTAAATCTTTGGAAATGAATAGAAATAATGAAAGTATATCATGGTGTTTGTAACTAGCAATAATATTGTATGGTATGACTGTGGTTTTAAGGGAAAGTCTAAGGTCATGCATATAACTAAAAGGAAAGCTAAAAATGTAACATGAGACTCTATAAGATGGTAAAACCTCATGTAAAACATGAATGTGGGGATATTTCATATATAAGACTGTTTTTACAAAATATAAATACAAATATACTTGAGAGAGGGTAAAAGCAGAGCAGCTATGGATGGCAGGGAAAACATAGAGAAATTTGTAGGTGATGAGTTTTGGTTGTGTTTTTTTTTTGTTTGTTTGAGCTCATTTTTTACTTTTTTTATTTTTAAAGAAACTTTAGATTACATAATTGTTACTTCAAAATTATAGGGGATTCCCATAAACCCCATCCCTAGCACTGCCACAATTTCCCCCATTAAAAACATCTCTAATTAGTGTGGTACATTTGCTACAATTGTTGAACTCATATTGAGGCATTGTTATTAACCATGGGCTATAGTTTTCATTATAGTTTACATTTGCACAACACAATTTTATAGGTTGTGACAAAATGTATAATGGCCTGTATCTGTCATTGCTATGTTGTGCAGGACAATTCCAATGTTCCCATATTACCCTATGTTATACCTTTTCTTCCTTCTCCCTCCCATTAGAACCTATGGTGGCCATTGCCTTTATATCAATAATACAAGTTCTTCCATTGCTAGAATAATCATAAGTCCACATAAGTCCATAGTTGCATTCCCCCCTTATATTTGTTCATTTCCTAATCCTGTGGCTTCTGAAGTGGAGTTCTGACACCTTCTCTAAAGTTTGTTTTTTGTTTATAATTTATTATTATTAGTGGAATAATGAAAATGCTTTAAGAATGATTGAAGTTATGAAAGCATAAATATGTGATTGCACCAAATGCCATTGAGTGTACACATTGGATGGATTTATGCTTTTTAAATTCATATCAGCAAAATTTATTTGTGAAGAAAAATAGAATATTCTTAAAGAAACAATGGATCAAAGAATAAATAATAAAGACAATTAAGAAATATCATGAAATGAATGAACAAAAGAAAACATGCAAAATCTTACAGATGTAATAAAAGTAGTGATGAAAGGGAAATTTATAATACTGAATTCTTATAACATAAAAAGAGAAATATCTCATATAGGAGTCCTAATTTCACAACTTGAAGTACTAGAACTAGAAGAGCAAAACAAACCCAAAGCAAGCAGTTGGAAAGAAATAACAATGATATAGTGGGAGCAAATAACATACAGAATAAAAACACTATTGAGAAGATAAATGAAACCAAATGTTTCTTTGGAAAGATCAATCAAACATTAGCTAGACTGATGAAGAAAAAAAGACAGAGGACAGAAATAATTAAAATCATAAAGGAAAGGAGTGACATTACCATTGATCTCATGGAACTAAAAAGGAGTATAAGTGGACACTATGAACAATTGTGTCTTCCCAAAATTAGATAAAATATATGAAATTGATAAATTCCTGGAAAGTCACAAAATTCCTAAACTGAATAAAAAAGAAATAGAACATTTTACAGAACAATAACAACTAAAAAGATCAAATCAGTAATCACATATCTCCCACCATCAAAGAAAATCATAGGGCCAGAAAGTTTCACCAGTGAATTTCAGCAAACATTCCAAAACACAATTCTGTTCATATTCCTCCCAATAACCTGAATTGGGAGGAACACTTCTTAACTTGGTCTATTGGTGAGCATCACCCTAATACCAAAGGCAGATAAAGATACCACAATAAAATTATAACCAATATCCCATATGCATATAGATATTAAAATACTCAACAGAATTCTAGCAAATAGAATCCAAAAGCACATTAAAAGAATTATACATGATCAAGTGGGATTTATCATAATATTCAAGGGTGATTTAAAATAAGGGAACCAAATAATGTAATATACCACATTAAGAAAATGTAGTAAAAAACTAACAGAACAAAAAAAGAACATGACCTTTTAAGTTGATACCAAAAACCATTTGGCAGAAGCATGCACCCTTCTTGTAAAAACACTACAAAACTAGAAATATTTAGTCTCTGCCTATCTTTTTATTTTATATTTGAAGCACATAACTTGTTCTCTAGGCATCACAATCCACAGAGAGAGAGAAATTGTGCCCCAGGGCAGACCACACCCATGACTGATTTTGATGAGGCTGTCTAATTATCATTTTTAATGAAATGATTTAAAGCTTTCAGGATATTGTGATGGAATGAATGAACTTTGCAAAAAGAAAGAATATATCTTTTTGGGGTTCAGAAAGTGCAGTATGATGATTCGAAGCTTTTTGTATCCCAGAAAAACATGTTCATGAATCCAATCCTTTCCTGTGGTGTGAACCCATCTCTGAGTTTACCACAGTTAAGGTGTGCCTCAGCCCAGTCAGGATGGGTCCTAATCCTATTATGGAAGTCCTTTATATGTGGAAGAAATTCAGACAGCCTGAGAGAAAGCTACAGGAAACAAGAACTTGAACATCAACACAACCCAGAAAAGAAGGGAGAGAGCAGGAGACACCTCCATTTGCTTTGCCATGAGGCAAATTGAAGAAGAAAGATCACCAGAAGCCAGTTTTGAAAGCCAGTCTATAGGAAGAAAACATCATCTTGATGATGCCTTCCTTTGGACTTTTTCCTGCCTCACAACATGAGTTAATAAATTTCCATTGCTCAACAAGAATAGCCCAGGAAACTAAAACAAAGTGTAATTTCAGAAATGCCTAGGAAATTTTGATATAGAAGAAATTGGAACACTAACACTTCCCAATTTTAAATTCATTACAAAGCTACAGTAAGAAACAAAATTATTAAATCTGTTGGAGATTGAATAATGCACCAGCAAAAAGAAGTTTTTAACATTGTTCCATTGCTGTGAGTGTGAATCCATTTTAAATAGGAACACTTGAATAAGGCATTTTTAGTAAAGGTGTGGTCAAATGCATCAATTTGGGCTTTAATCAAGTACCTGAAGCCCTTTATAAGCAGGATGAAATTTAGATAAAATGCAAAAGCTACAGAAGAAGATAGAAGTCAGTGGAATCCAGAGAAGCAAGAGAAGGGCATGGCCATACTCATTGTCACATGACAGAAAAAATAAGGTGAAGGATCACTGGGAGCTAGCCACAGAACACCACAGTGTTTGGGGAGAAAGAATCACCTCTCTGTCACTTTGGTTATGGACTTCTGCCAGCCTCAAACCCATGAACCAATAAATTCCCATTGTAAAAAATCATATTTTGGTATTGCTTCAGCAACCAGGAAACTAAGACAAACTCCTAGGGCAACATAGGAAACCAAAAGTTCAGAAACAAAAGAAAAAGTAGATAAAAGATGCTTTGTCATAATTAAAAACTCTTGTCTATCAAAACATGTTATCATGAAATTAATTTTAAAAAACGTACAGAATGGTAGAAAATATTTGGAGATCTCATATCAGATAAGTGCTTATTATCCAGTATATTTTTAAAAACTCCTATAAGTTGACAACAAAAAGAAAAACAACATAATTTAAAAATGAGCAAAACTTGAACACAGTTTTCCAAAGAAGATATATTGGTCAGTAAGCACATTAAAAGATGCACAACATCATTACCAGTAGGGCAATGAAAATTGAAAGTACTATGAAATAACAATTTCACACCCACTAAAATGTCTACTATTAAACACAGAATACAACAAGAGTTGGAGATGATGTGGAGAAATGGGAATAACTGTTCATTATTGGTGTGAAGCTAAAATTATGCTGGTGCAGCTGCTGTGGAATAATTTGGAGTTTCCTCAGAACAAGTATAGAAATAGCATATGACCTAGCAATCCCACTTCCAGGTATATACCTTAAAGATGTGATCTCATGGACTGAAACTTATATTTGCACACCAGTGTTCATGGCAATGCTATTTACAATTGGCAAAAGATGGAAGCAACCCAAATGTCTATCATCATATGAATGGATAAGCAAAACTGATATATGCATAAAGTGGAATATTTTTCAACCATAAACAGGAATGAAGTTCTACAGTATTCAAGAACTTGAAGACATCATGTTGAGTCAAATAATAAAAACCCAAAAAGACATTAGTGTATGATCTCAAAGACAAGAAATAATGAGAATATGCAAATGAATAGAACCATAAACTGGTATATGGGTTACCAGGATCAGGGTTGAGGTTGGGGTTGGGAATGGGAAGTTAAAGCTTAATTGCTACAGGTTTTTGTGTAGGGTGATGGAAGAGTTTTGTTAATGAACCACAGGATGACGATTAACAGCACTAAATTCTATATAAGTGGTTAAAATACAAAATTTTAGGTTTATATATGCTACAAAATAAAAAAATTTAAAACCACAGAACTTTACAACATCACTGTATAACCTAAAACAATCTGCAGTACAGGTAACAGTTTATTTATAATAATGTTTTTAAACAATTGTTACAAAATAAATTTTAATTACCATATATTTTACTTTCCTTTCTAGAATTTCTATTTGCTCATTTTTTCTTTAATCTGCATTTTCTTCCTGATGTGATTCTTCATATAATTTCTCATTGGATCATCTTTTCTTTAAGTGTTGTTTTAATGTCCTTGTCTGCTAATTCAAACTTTAGTTTCATCTTTTTTTTTCTTTTTTTATGGTTTTAATATTTTAAAAGATGCTTAGATTACATAAATGTTACACAAAAATTACAGGGATTCCCATGTTCCCCACCTCCCACACCTCCCACAACCTCCCACATAAATATCTTTCATTAGTGTGGCACATCACCTGCAATGGATATACACATCCTGGGGCTTTGCCACTAAGCATGGACCATAGTTCACATTGTAGACCACACTCTCTCCCACACAGTTTTGCGTGGTATATGCTGATGTAAAATGGCCTGTATCTGTCATTGTAATGTCACACAGGATAATTCCCAAGTCCCGAAAAAGCCCCTGTATTACAACTGATTTTCCCTCTCCCTACCCCCAAAGCATCCAGTGGCCACTGGCTCCACACCAATGTTGTAATTTCTTCCATTGCTTGAATCACAATATGTCTACAACAGAATACCAGTAAGTCCACTCTAGTCCATAGCTCTTCCCCCAATCCTGAGGAGTCTGGGATGGTGGTGTCAACTCCAAGTGAGAGGGGACATATATCCCATGGATAAGATGGATGGGATTATCCTGCCTGCAGCTGCAGACTCTCTCCATTCCTTGGGATGTCTGTTGTCCATCATCATCTCCTCACCATGTGTCTTGGGTGAATCCATTGATCTGTAGGGTAGGAGTTGCAGCTCAACCAATATGACAGGCACAGCTGGCACATTGGCAGGCCAGAGGCTCCAGTCTCAAGAAGTACACCTGCAAACTCCAGCATCACATATAGATTTGAATAGAAGGGACTGATGGACCATGTACAGGGAGGACTTATTTGAGTCCACCTCTATCACTTTCAGGAGCACAGATTCCAAAGTATATCTCACTGATAAGGCATCAATCTCTGGAGCTATCCCCCATTTTATAAGACCTGGGTGTCTCCAGAGCCCTCTGTTTGGAGTAATATCCACTTTGATGTTCTATGAGATTCTACTGTGGTGTATGTAAGCATTACCTCTGGAATGACCTCCTGACTCTCTTTGAAGTCCCTTAGCCATATGAACTCATTTGTCTTTACCTTTCCCCCCTTATATTCAAGGTCTTTT
This sequence comes from Tolypeutes matacus, assembly GCA_026826555.1. NCBI lineage: Eukaryota > Metazoa > Chordata > Mammalia > Cingulata > Chlamyphoridae > Tolypeutes > Tolypeutes matacus. Next base: position 623,735 of record JAKSZT010026421.1, read on the forward strand.
TCCAGTCGTATTGCCAGTTGGCACTTGGTATTAATGCCTCATTGCCAGGGAGGCTCATCCCCGGGAGTCATGTCCCACACTGGGGGGCAAGTAATGCATTCATATGCTGAGTTTGCCTTAGAGAGAGGCCACATTTGAGCAAGAAGGAGGCTCTCAGTTGGCAACCTGTAGGCACCCACAACAGTAGGCTAAGGTCCAATTACAAGAGCGAAGACTCGTAGAGCTAGTCATCAATAACAAAAACCCATTAGTGGACCATCCTCCTTTGTGAGACACTGCCTCTGCACTTAGGGGACTGTTGCTGCTCCCTTGAAGAATGTGGCAGAGGTCTCCAGATGGGAATTCAGTATTCTCTCACTTGTTGAGTGGTTCTCTACCCACTGTGACCATACCTCACCCTTAGTCATTTGAACAATTTTATATATCTTTTCTGTATATTCAGGTGTGCTTCCTTCCATGAATCCCTGATCCCTGACACCGCCCCCCCAGCAATTATCCTCTACCTCCTCCATTGTAACCTTTCTGTGATCCAAACCTTCCTTAAAGATGAAGCCTATATAATAGCCAAATACAATTAATAGGAAAATGAAATAATAATGATAAATTTAAATGTAACAGGTAAAAATACATGGAAACTTTAAAAAAAAAAACTAAAAATAAAATTATATTAAAAGATTGGGATATTCAAAAATGGGAAAAAACAAAAAAGAATTTTAAACATTTTTCCTTTTGTCACTACATTATCGGGTGTCCAGTCTGTACTGTGGCACCTTCCCCCTCTCACTCTCCAGTGTCTCCCAAATTTTCATTTAATTTTCAAAGAAGTTTTAGGTTAGAGCAAAGTCACACACAGAATACTAGAGACTCTCATATACCCAACCTTCTCCCCCTTTCCTCACCCTATATTAAAACCTTTTTGTATGTGGATGGTAGCATTGTTATAACTGTTATACAGGTGGTGAAACATAGCTACTAAACATTGTCAATGGTTTAAAGTATATTTTACAATTTACACGGTACAATTTAATAATTTTTGATGATATTTACCATGTCCTGTGTCTGTCATTGTAAGGTAATGAAGAACATTTCCCCTGACCACTAAATTCCCCCTGTTTGATCTTTTCTGTTCCTCCCTCCCCACCCCACCCCTTGGGGCCCATGACTACCCCCTGGCTTGACTCATTGGATGACAAGATTCATTGTTACATGCAACAAGAGGTCTTGACATGCTGATTGTCCTCCCCTATTAGGATCCACCATTGCTCATAAGAGACGCCCACTTGTCTCTTTCTGGGTGAACTGGTCCTCCCAAAGATGGGGGACCATCTCCTTCTCATTCACAGTATGGGTCTCCACTCATCAACAAGACACATTATGACAGGATGAACACTCACACCCTCCCAAAGCCTACTCCAGATGTGACCCTTCCTGAATGTCCCCCAACCAACACCATAAACCAGTGACACTACATTGTCGTATCGCCATAAGCACATTCCCACTCCTGCACTTTCGTCCTCATACCCACAAATCCCGTGATCACCTGGTCTCTCTCCTATCTCTCCCCCCATATCCTGGGTATTCTAACCCACCCTTCCTAATCTACCCACCTGTCAACACTGTATGACCAAACCCAGTAATATCACTAACCACCTGTCCTATCCTTCAATATGCAACTCTACTCTATCACTGTACCATAGATTATGTCCATATGGATGATGGCTCACAACCTTCTCTTCTCTTTCTCTCCCTTGTTAACCTATCTTTCAGACAATGGTTCTTGAAGAATGCTCACTTTCCTCAATTCAAATCAGTGAGGTCTGTTCATCCTTCAATGCCTGGCTTGCTTCACTCAATGTAAGGTCTTCAAGATTCATCTATGTTATACCATATGTTAGCACTTTGTTCCTTCTTACTGCTGAGTAATATTCCATTATGTATATACCACATTTTGTTTCTCCACTCATCTGTTGATGGGCACCCGAGTTGATTACAACTTTTGGCAATAGTGAGCAATGCCACTAGGAACATTGGTGTTCATATATCTGTTCATGTCTTTGCTTTCAATTCTTCTGGGTATATACCCAGCAGGGGAATTGCTGGATCATATGGAAGATCCATTGTTAGTTTTCTGAGAAACTGCCAAACTGTCCTCCACAGTGGCTGGACCATTCCACAATCCCATCAGCAGTGGATGAGGATTCCCATAACTCCACATCCTTTCCAACACTTACAGTCTGCTGTTTTGTTAGTGGCCGCCATTCTAATAGGTGTGAGATGATATCTCATTGTAGTTTTGATTTGCATTTCCCTAATAGCTAGCGATGTTGATCATTTTTTCATGTGCTTTTAAGCCATTTGTATTTCTTCCTTGGAGAAGTGTCTTTACAGGTCACTCGCCCATTTTTTAAATAGGTTTTTTGTCGTTTTAATTTCTGGGTGTAGGATTTCTTTATATATGCAGGATATTAGGCTTCTATCAGATATATGGTTGCCAAATATTTTCTCCCATTGGGTAGGCTGCCTTTTTATTTTATGATAAAGTCCTTTGAGGTACAGAGTGTTTAATTTTGAGGAGATCCCATTTATATATTTTTTATTTTGCTGCTCGTGCTTTGGGTGTGAGGTTCATGAAACCATATCCTATTACAAGATCCTGTACATGCTTCCCTATATTATCTTCCAAGGTCTTTATGGTTTGGGCTCTTATATTTAGATCTTTATTCCATCTTGAGTTGATTTTTGTATAAGGTGTGAGATTGTGTTCCTCTCACATTATTTTGGATATGGATATCCAGTTCACCAAGCACCACTTGTAAAAGAGGCCATTCTCTCCCAACTGAGTGGGCTTGGTGGCCTTGTCTATTGTCAGATGATTGTATATGTGAGGTTCTATATCAGAACTCTCAATTCGGTTCCATTGGTCAGTATGTCAATCCTTGTGCCAATACCATGCAGTTTTTAGCACTGTAGCTTTGTAGTATGTTTTAAAGTCAGGTAGTGTGATACCTCCAACTTCATTTTTATTTATCAATATGTCTTTGGCGATTCAGGGCCTTCTTACCTTTCCAAATATATTTTGTAGTTATATTTTCCAGTTCCTTAAAAAATACAGAGTTGATTTTTATTGGGATTGTATTAAATCTGTAGATTAGTTTGGGTAAGATAGACATCTTGATGATGTTTAGTCTCCCTATCCATTAACAGGGAATATTCTTCCTTTTATTTAAGTCTTCTTTGATTTCCTTTATCAGTGTTGTGTAGTTTTCTGTATATAAGTCCTTTGTATCTTTAGTTAAATTTATTCTTAGGAATTTGATTCATTTAGTTACTATTGTAAATGTTATTTTTTCTTGATTTCCTCCTCAGATTGCTCATTATTGGTGTACAGAAATGCTACTGATTTTTGAGCATTGATCTTATAGCCTGTAACATTACTGAACTCCTTTATAAGTTTTAGAAGCTTTGCTGTGGATTTTTCAGGTCTTTCTATATATAGGACCATGTCGTCTGCAAATTATGAAACTTTTACTTCTTCTTTTCCAATTTGGATGCTTGAATAGGAGTGTTGATAGTGGGCATCCTTCTCTTGTTCCTGATCTCAGAGGGAAGGCCCTTAGGATTTCACCATTGAAGATAAGGCTAACATTGGGTTTTTCATATATACCCTTTATCATATTCATAAAGTTTCCTTCTATTCCTATCTTTTGCAGGGTTTTTATCAGGAAACCGTGCTGTATTTTGTCGAATGCTTTTTCTTCATCTAAAGAGATGATCATGTGATTTTTTTCTTTCAATCTTTTTATGGTGTATTACATTGATTGATTTTCTTATATTGAACCATCCTTGCATACCCAGGATGAAACCCACTTCATCATGGTGTATAATTCTTTTGATAGGTTGTTGAATGTGATTAGCAAGTATTTTGTTGAGGATTTTAGCATCTAGGTTCATTAGAGAAATTGGTCTGTTATTTTCCTTTCTTGTGGTATCTTTGTTTGGCTTTGGTATCAAGGTAACGTTGGCATCATAGAATGAGTTAGGCAATATTCCTTCCACTTCTATTGCTTGGAAGCGCTTAAGCAGAATTGGTGTTAGCTCTTTGTGGAATGTATGGTAGAAGTCACCTGTGAAGCTATTTGGTCCTAGGCTCATCTTATTTGGGAGGTTATTGATGACTGAACCTCTCTCTTTACTTGTAATTGGACTGTAGAGTTCATCAATTTCTTCTTTCGTCAATGAAGGCTGTTTGTGAGTATCTAGAAATCTGACCAATTTCCTCTAAATTATCATTCTTGTTGGCATATAATTTTTCAAAGTATCCTCTTATGATATTCTTTATTTCTGTGGGGCCAATAGTGATATCCCCTTGCTCATTCCTTATTTTGTGTATTTGCATTTGTTCTCTCTTTCTCTTTGTTAGACTGGATAATTGTTTGTCAATTTTATTGATCTTCTCAAAGAACCAGCTTTTGGTTTTGCTTATTTTTTCTAGTGCTTTCATTTAGTTCTGCTCTAATCTTTGTTATTTCCTTCTTTCTACTTCCTTTAGTTTAGTTTGTAGTTGTTTTACAATTCTTCCAGGTGTGCAGTTAGGGCTTCAATTTTAGCTCTTTCTTCTTTTTAATATATTTATTTATGGCTATGAACTTCCCCCTCAGGGCAACTTTTGCTGTATCCCATAGGTTTTGATATGTTGTTTTGTCATTTTCATTAGTTTCATGGTAGTTACTGATTTCTTTTGAGATTTCCTTCTTGATCCACTGTTTGTCTAAGAGTGTGTTGTTTGACTTCCATATCTTCGTGCCTAATCTGTTTCTCTGGCCCTTAGTGAGTTCCAATTTCATTCCATTGTGGTCAGAGAAATTACTTTGTATAATCTCAGTCTTTCTGAATTCATTGAGAGTTGTTCTGTGGCCTAGCATGTGGTCTATCTTGGAGTATGATCCATTGCACTCGAGAAGAATATAAATCCTGCTGTATTTGGGTGTAATGTTCTGTATATGTATATTAGGTCCAGGTCCTCTAATGTATTATTCAGTCTTTGTTTCTTTATTGATCCTGTATCTAGATGTTCTGGCTAATGGTGATAATGGCTTATTAAAGTCCCCCACTATATAAATGTAGAGGCATTTATTTCTCCACTTACTTTTTCCAGTGTATGCCTCATGTATTTTGAAGCACCCCTATAAGGTGCAGAAATGTTTATGATTGTTCTTTCTTCTTCAGAGATTACCACTTTTACTACTCTTTAGTGTCCACCTTTATCCCTTACAATAGTTTTGCATTTAAAATCTATTTTGTCTCATATTAGGAGAGCTTCTCCTGCCCTTTTTTGGCTCTTGTTTGCTTGTAAAATTGTTTTCCAGCCATTCACTTTCAGCCTTCTTGGATCCCTGGTTCGAAGGTGGGTTTCTTGTAGACAGCACATAGATGGATCATATTTCCTTATCCATTCTGCCAATCTGTGTCTCTTGGCTGGTGAATTTAATCCATTAACACTCGCAAAGAATTTCTTACTTCAGCCATATATTCTTTGGGTTAATGTATGTCATAAGTTGTTTTTATTTATCTATTTGTCTTTTTAGTTGTTCTTAAACACTCCTCCAACTCTCTCTCCCTTGTTTTTCCCTTTCAACTTGTACAACTTCCTTTAGTATTGCTTGAAGTGCAGGTTTCTTATTTGCATACTCTCTTAATTTCTGTTTATTTGTGAATGTTTAGAACTCTCCATCAATTTTGAATGCCAGTTTTACTGGATAGAGGATTCGTGGCTGGAAGATTTTTTCTTTTAGTACTTTGACTATGTCATACCACTGTCTTCTTGCCTCCATGGTTTCAGATGAGAAATCAGCACTTAATCTTATTATGCTTCCCTTGTATGTGATGGTGCTCTTTTCTCTTGCTGCCTTGAGTATTTTCTCTTTGTCTTGAGTATTGGACATTTTGACAAGTATATGTCTTGGAGTTGGTCTGTTGGGATTTATACTGTTTGGGGTGTGCTGTGCTTTCTGGATATGTATATCCATCTCTCTCAGTAGGGTTGTGAAGTGATCAACCATTATTTCCTTTAACACTCCTTCTGTTCCCTTTCCTTTCTTTTCTTCTTCTGGAATGCCTATAATGCATTAGCTTGTGCATTTTGTGTTGCCGGTTAAAACCCTGAGTCCCTGCTGGATTTTTTCTACCTTTTTATCTATCTGTTATCCTATCTGTTTGATTTCAGATGTATTGTCTTCTACACCACTAATTCTTTCTTCTGCCTGTTCAAATCTGCTGTTATGTGGATCCAGCATCTTTTTTATTTCTTGGATTATGCCATTGATCACCATCATATCCGTTATCTTTTTGCATATGTTTAC
>JAKSZT010026421.1:630193-653664 GCA_026826555.1 Tolypeutes matacus
AATGCACTTATTAAATGGGAGTAGATACAGATTATAGCAATATCATATTACTATTATGTTAGTGGAGAAGAGAAGGCAGCAAATAATTATTATATATATATATTAAAATAAAAAGATCTCAAAAACGTATCTGAATGAGAACATTAGATATCAAATGACATGTATAACAACATATGAATGCTCATTTAAACATCTGTTATATTTGTTACATAAAGATTATGCCTTTTTAAGAACATATATCAACCATTGAACAGGTGCCTATATAACAAGGAGAATTGAAGATGGGATCAAGATGGCATCAGTTCAGGAGGGCACTCAATGACTAGTTCTCTGAGGACAGCTGATTGGGGATGTCCAGGGGTCTGTGCTGTGGGCGCACGGAGCGAGAAGCTTGGGACTTCTTAGTAGCTGGATGGCGTTGATTGCTCAGTAGAGATTTGTGAGTTTTAACCCTGCCCGTGGACGTTAACACAGATGACTGAGCCCCACCCTCGGGGAAAGAGGCTGGTTTGAGCCATGACTCCTGAGGCAGCCTGGTGAGAGGGAGCAATCTCCGAGAGTGGGAGGGTTCTGACAGAAGGTGGAGAGGGGTTTCCTTTCTGTCGATTTGGCTACCTGGACCCCCTCATAACTTTGGGGAACAGATAAGCTAGCTTCAAGCAGCACCAGGCTGAGGGGAGAGGTGAATCTACTGAGGAAGCCTGATCTACCCAACAGCCCGGGGATACTCAGGCTTGGCTTCAGAGGGTTCAAAGTCAGCCATTTTTATCATTCTGCACTGACTAGCATCAGAGCTTCAGCTCCCCTGGGGAGGCCAGGAAGTGGAAGTGCTTGATTAGTGACAATGAGCCTATTTAGGGTCCCCTCAGTGAAGGGGGTGGTCTAGAAGAGGACATATTTTGGGTCCCTTATTTCACCAAAAAAAGAAGACAATCACTTTAAAAAATAAAAAATGAATTTTCCTTTTTAATTTAATTTAATAGTTAAAATCTGCCTCAAAACCTGCAGTTAGAACTTTGCAGGGCAATTGATTGATAAATACAAGCAGGCTGAGAGGTACCACAAGGGTCCAAGAAGGAGCAAAGTTCTTTCTCAGCTTTGTTTGACTGCTTGCTGTGTGGTTGTTTGGTTTTTCTTTGTTTATTTGTTGTCTCTTGTTTTTCTTTCCTCTTTCCTCTTTCCTCCTACCCTTCTTTTTTCATTTTTTTTTTAAATTAGGTGCTGATAGCTTGTCTCTTCTTTACTGTGCTTCATCTTCAGTGATTTCCCATTCTCTGTCTATATTGATTTTGTAAACCAAGCTATCTCTTTTACTTCCTTCATCTTTCTTCTTTCTACTTTCTGCTTTCTGTTGTGGTTCTTACTTACCATGTTTTTTCATTAGTCCACAACTTAAGGGTGTCAAGTTCTATTCTATCTATTCTGTTTTCTTCTTTTATTAATATTAATTTTTTCCTTTCAGCCATTTCTTTACTCTTTCTCTCCCTCCTCACCATTCTAGCCTTCTAAATCATTATATATATATTACTCTACTTAGTTTCCCATACCATTGTAGTTACTCCACTTTTTATCCTATTACTCTACACTGCCTACATGAGCAAAATATTCATTTCACTAAGTCTTAGAGGGCCCCACTTCTAATTTCTATCAATATTACTATTATCCTTCTTCTTTTCTCACATCTCCCCTGGCCCTAACCATTTGCCTTCAAGGTAACATAGAAAGAAGCAAGGAAATAAAATAAGAAGAAAAAGTTACAAAGAGAAAACTCAACACACACACAGAACCACCAGCTAAATAAAACTCTAGAGCAGAGAGAGAAGCTAATTAACCAAATAAACCCATCAAGATAAAATGATGACTAGAGGGCAACAAAAAATTTACAAACCACACTGAGAAACAGGAAGACATGGACCAGTCCAATGAACAAACTAAAAACCAGGAAGAGATGCAGAACATCGAACAACTAATCAAAGCTTTGCAAACAAATATCATGTACCAACTTAATGAAGTGAAGGAAGATATTCAGGATACAACGAGGACACTGGGAAAACATACTGAAGAAATTGTAAACATACGCAAAAACATAACAGATGGTGCTCAATGACACAACCCAAGAAATAAAAAAGATGCTGGATTCACATAAGAGCAGATGTGAAAAGGCAGAAGAAAGAATTAGTGATGTGGAAGACAATACATCTGAAATCAAACAGATAATAGAACAGATAGGCAAAAAGATGGAAAAAATCCAGCAGGTACTCAGGGATTTGACCAACAACACAAAACGCACAAACATACACATTGTGTGCATCCTGAAAGGAGAAGACAGGAAAAGGGAACAGAATGTGTGCTGAGGGAAATAATGGCTGAAAACTTTCCAACCTTTTTGAGAGAGATGGATGTGCAGATCCAGGAAGCACAGTGCACCCCAAACAGTATAAATACCAACAGGTCAACTCCAAGATATATACTTGTCAAAATATCCAATACTCAAGACAAAGAGAAAATACTCAAGGCAGCAAGAGAAAAGAGCACCATCACATACAAGGGAAGCACAATAAGATTGAGTGCTGATTTCTCATCTGAAACCATGGAGGCAAGAAGAGAGTGGTGTGACATAGTCAAAGTACTAAAAGAAAAAACTTCCAGCCACGAATTTTCTATCCAGCAAAACTGGCATTCAAAAATGATGGAGAGTTCAAAATATATGCAATAAACAGAAATTAAGAGAGTATGCCAATAAGAAACCTGCACTTCAAGAAATACTAAAGGAACTTCTACAACTTGAAAGGAAAAAACAAGGGAGAGAGAGTTGGAGGAGAGTTTAAAAGCAACTGAAAAGACAAAAAGAGCAATAAAAAACAACATATGACCAATATTAACTCAAAAAAATATATAGCTGAAGTAAGAAATTCGTTGCAAGTAATAACACTGAATGTTAATGGATTAAATCCACCAATCAAGAGACACAGATTGGCAGAATGGATAAGGAAATATGATCCTTCTATATGCTGTCTATAAGAAACTCACCTTCAACCCAGGGATTCAAGGACACTGAAAGTGAATAGCTGGAAAACATTTTTACAAGCTAACAATAGCCAAAAAAGGGCAAGAGTAGCTATTCTAATATCAGACAAAATAGACATTAAATGCATGCAAAACTATTGTAAGAGACAAAGTTGGACACTATATATTAGTAAAAGGGGTAAACTCCCAAGAAGAGAGAATGATCATAAACATTTATGTACCTAATCAGGGTGCCTCAAAATACATGAGGAAAACTGGAAAAACAAAGTGGAGAAATAAATGCCTCTTCAATTATAGTGGGGGACTTTAATACACCATTATCATCATTAGACAGAACATGTAGACAGAGAATAAATAAAAAACAAAGACTCTGAACAAAATATTAGAGGACCTGGACTTCGTAGACATATACAGAACACTACACCCAAATACAGCAGGATTTACATTCTTCTCGTGTGCGCATGGATCATACTCCCATATAGACCACATGCTAGTCCACAGAACAACTCTCAATGAATTCAGAAAGACTGAAATTATACAAAGTAATTTCTCCTACCACAATGGAATGATATTGGAAATCACTAAGGGCCAGAGAATCACATTTGGCACAAAGAAATGGAAGTCAAACAAAACACTCTTAGACAAACAGTGAGTCAAGGAGGAAATCTCAGAAGAAATCAGTAACTACCTTGAAACTAATGAAAATGAAAATACAACATATCAAAACATATGGGATGCTGTGAAAGCAGTCCTGAGAGGGAAGTTCATAGACATAAATACATATATTAAAAAAGAAGAAAGCTAAAATTTAAGACCTAACTGTACACTTAGAGGAATTGGAAAAACAACAACAAACTAAACTTAAAGGAAGTAGAAAGAAGGAAATAACAAAGATTAGAGCAGAGCTAAATGAAATAGAGAATAAGAAAGCACTAGAAAAAATAAACAAAACCAAAAGGTGGTTCTTTGAGAAGATCAATAAAATTGAAAAACCCTTAGCCAGACTAACAAAGAAAAAGAGAGATCAGATGCAAATACACAAAATAAGGAATGAGCAGGGAGTATCACTACTGACCCTACAGAAATAAAGAGTAACATAAGAGGATACTTTGAAAAATTATATGCCAGCAAGAATGATAATTTAGAGGAAATGGACAAGTTTCTAGAAACTCACAAACAGCCCATATTGATGAAAGAAGCAATTGATGAACTCAGCAGTCTAATTACAAGTAAAGAGATAGACTCAGTAATCAAAAACCTCCTAATTAAGAAGAGCCCAAGACCAGATGGCTTCACAGCTGAATTCTACCAAACATTCCAGAAAGAGCTAGTACCAATTCTGCTAAGTTCTTCCAAAAAAATAGAAGTAGAAGGAATATTGTTTAAATCATTCTATTATGCCAACTTTACCCTAATACTAAAACCAAAGATACCACAAGAAAGGAAAATTATACACCAATTTCTATAATGAAACAAGATGCTAAAATCCTCAACAAATACTTGCTAATCAAATTCAGTAACATATCAAAAGGATTATACACCATGACCAAGTGGGTTTCATCCCGGGTATGCAAGGATGGTTCAATATAAGAAAATCAAGCAATGTAATACACCACATAAACAGATTTAAAGAAAAAAATCACATAATCATCCCAAAGATGCACAAAAAAACATTTGACAAAAACCAGCACTCTTTCCTTATAAAACACTGCAAAAGAAGGGAATAGAAGGAGACTTTCTGAATATGATAAAGGGTATATATGAAAACCCTAAGCTAACATCATCTTCAATGGTGAAATCCTAAAAGCCTTCCCTCTGAGATCGGGAACAAGACAAGGATGCCCACTATCACCACTCCTATTTAACATTATCTTAGAAGTACTTGCTCGAGCACTGAGGCAAGAAAAAGACATAAAATGCATCCAGATTGGAAAAGAAGAAGAAAATTTTCAATATTTGCAGACGACATGATCCTATATGTAGAAAGCCCTGAGAAAATTTAGTAATGTCACACTCTATAAGATCAATGCTCAAAAATCAGTACCATTTCTGTACACCAATAACAAGCAATCTGAGGAAGAAATTAAGAAAAAAAAATACCATTTACTAATTTAATGGTATTCTTTTACTAACTAAAAAATCAAATCCCAGGAATAAATTTAACTAAAGATGTAATGGACTTATATACAGAAAACTACACAACACTGTTAAAAGAAATCAAAGATGACTTAAATAAATGGAAGAATATTCCCTGTTCATGGATAGGAAGACTAAACATCAACAAGATGTCTATCCTACCCAAACTAATCTACAGATTTAATGCAATCCCAATAAAAATCAACACTGTATTTTTTAAGGAACTGGAAACAATAACTACAAAATATTTTGGGAAAGGTAAGAGGCCCCAAATTGCCAAAGACATATTGAAAATGAAAAAAGGAAGGTGAAGGTATGACATTACCTGTCTTTAAAACATATTACAAAGCTGCAGTGCTCAAAACTGCATGGTATTGGTACAGGGTAGACATACTGACCAATGGAACCAAATTGAGAGTTCTGATATAGATCCTCGCATATACAGTCATCTGATAATCGACAAGGCCACCAAGCTCACTCAGTTGGGATAGAATGGCCTCTTTAACAAGTGGTGCTTGGCGAGCTGGATATCCATATCCAAAAGAATGAGAGATGAATACCATCTCATATCTTATACAAAAAATCAACTCAAGAGGGATCAAAGATCTAAATATAAGAGCCAAAAGCATAAAGACCTTGGAAGATAATATAGGGAAGCATCTACAAGACCTTGTAATCGGAAATGGTTTCATGAACTTCACACCCAAACATAAGAGTCAAGAGAAAAAATAGATAAGTGGAATCTCCTCAAAATTAAAAACTTCTGCACCTCAAAGGATGTTATTAAGAAAATACAAAGGTAGCCTACCCAATGGGAGAATATATTTGGCAATCATATATCTGATAGGAGCCTAATATTCCACATATATAAAGAAATCCTCCACCTCAAAAATAAAAAGACAAACAACCCATTTAAAAAATGGGCAAGTGGCCTGAAAAGACACTTCTCCAAGGAAGAAATACAAATGGCTAAAAAGAACATGAAAATATGCTCGACATCGCTAGCTATTAGGGAAATGCAAATCAAAACTACAATGAGATACCATCTTACACTCATCAGAATGGCAGCTATTTAAAAAAAAGGCAGTCTATAAGTGTTGGAGAGGACGTGGAGGAATAGGACCCTCATCCACTCCTGGTGGGATTGTGGAATGGTCCAGACACTGTGGAGGACAGTTTGGCAGTTCCTCAGAAGACTAACAATAGATCTTCCATATGATCCAGCGATTCCACTGCTGGTTAAATATCCAGAAGGATTGAAAGCAAAGACACGAACAGATATATATATATATATACACACCAATGTTCATAGCAGCATTGTTCACAATTGCCAAAATTTGGAATCAGCCCCAGTGCCCATGAACAGATGAATGTTTAAACAAAATGTGGTACATACATACAATGGACTATTACTCAGCTGTAAGAAGGAGTAAAGTGGGAAGCCGCTGTGGCTCAATCAGTAGGGCTCCCGTTTACCATACGGGAGGCCCCGGGTTCAGTTCCCGGGGCCTCCTGGTGAAGGCAAGCCTGCCCGCACGGCGTGGTTAGCTGACCCAGAGAGCACAAGCAGCAAGGGGGAGATAAATGAATAAATAAATAAAATCTTTAAAAAAAAAAAAAAAAGAAGGAGTAAAGTGCTAACACACGGAATAACATGGATGAATCTTGAAGACCTTATGTTGGGTGAAGCAAGCCAGGCATTGAAGGATGAACAGTATATGACCTCACTGATTTGAATTCAGAAATGTGAGCAGTCTAAGAGAACCATTGTCTGAAAGATAGGTTAACAAGGGAGAGAAGGAGAAGAGAAGGTTGTGAGCCATCATGCATATGGACATAATCTGTAGTAAAGTGATAGAGTATAGTTGCATATTGAAGGACAGGACAGGTGGGTAGTGATATTACTGGGTTTGGTGGTGCAGGGTTGATAGGTGGGTAGATTAGGAAGGATGGGTTAGAATATCCAGGATACTGGGAGGAGAGATGGGAGGGGGATTGGTGAACATGGGATTTGTGGGTATGATGTTGAAAGTGCAGGAGTTTGAATGTCCTTATGGCAGTACTACAAGGTAGTGTCATTGGTTTAGGGTGTAGGTTGGGGGGGCATTCAGGAAGTGGTGCATCTGGAGTAGGTTTCTGGGGAGTGTGTGAGTGTTCATCCTGTCATAATGTGTTGTGTCAGAGAGTGGAGACCCACACGGTGAGTGGGAAGGAGATGGACCCCCATCTTTGGGAGGACTGATTCACCCAGAAAAAGACAGGTGGTGGTCTCTTAGGAGCAAGGGTGGATCCTATTAGGGGAGGACAATTAGCATGTCAAGACTTCTTGTTGCATGTAACTATGAATCTTGTCATCCAATGAGTCAGGACAGGGGTATGTCATGTGCCCCACGGGGATGGGGAGGAAGGAACCAAAAAGATCAAACAGGAGGTATTTAGTGGTCAGGGGAAATGTTTTTCATTACCTTACAGTGATAAACACAGGACATGGTAAATATCATCAAAAATTATTAAACTGTACCACCTAAATTGTAAACTATACTGTAAACCATTGACAATGTTTAGTAGCTAAGCTTCGCTATCTGTATAGCAGTTATAACAATGCTACCATCCACATAAAAATGGTTTTAATATGGGGTGAGGAAAGGGGAAGGAGGTTAGGTATATGGGAGTCTCTAGTATTCTGTGTGTGACTTTGCCATGACCTAAAATTTCTTTGAAAATTAAATGAAAATTCAGGTGACACTGGAGAGTGTAAGGGGGCAAGTACCACAGTACAGACTGGACACCCGGTAATGCAGTGATAAAAGGAAAAATGTTGAAAAGAGAAAAAAAAATTTTTTTTATTTTTTTGTTTTTTCCCATTTTTTGAATATCCCAATCCTTTAATTTTATTTCTAGTGTTTTTTTAAGTTTCCATGTATTTTATCTCTTATATTTAAACTTATCTTTATTATTTCATTTTCCTATTAATTGTATTTGGTTTTTATATGGGCTTCATCTTCAAGGAAGCTTTGGATCACAGAAGGGTTACAGAGGGGGCAGGAGAGGATAATTGGTGGGGGGTGTCTGGGATGGGGATTTCATGGGAGAAAGTTCACCTAAATATACATGAAACATATAAAAAATTGTTCAAATGATCAAGGGGTGGGGCATGGTCACATTGGGTAGACAATCACTCAATAAATGAGGGATTACTGAATTCTCAGCCTGCAGAGCTCTGCCACATTCTCCAACGGAGCAGAAACAGTCCCCTGAGTACAGGAGCAGGGTCTGGCAAAGAAGTAGGTTCCACTGATGGGTTCTTGTTATTGATGATTAGCCTTACAAGTCTTTGCTCTTGTAATTGAAACTTAGCCTACTGTTATGGGTGCCTAAGGGTTACCACCTGAGAGCCTCCTTGTTGCTCAAATGTGGTCTCTCTCTAAGGCAAACTCAGCATATGAATGCATTACCTTCCCCCCAGCATGGGACATGACTCCAAGGGATGAGCCTCCCTGGCAAGGAGGGATTACTACCAAGTGCCAACTTGCAATATGACTGGAAAAAGACCTTGAATAAAAGGGGGAAAAGGTGAAGACAAATGAGTTCATATGGCTAAGAGACTTCAAAGAGAGTCAGGAGGTCATCCCAGAGGTAACGCTTATGCACACCTCAGTAGGATCTCAGAGAACACCAAAGTGGATATCACCCCACACAGAGGGGCTCCTGAGGGCTCTGGAGACACCCAGGTCCTATATAAGGGGGGATAGCTCCAGAGATTGATTCCTTATCAGTTGGCCCTACTTTGGAATCTGTGCTCCTGAGAGTGACAGAGTTGGACTCAATTTGTCCTCCCTGCACATGGTCCATCAGTCCCTAATATCCAAACCTATATGTGATGCTGAGTTTGTAGGTGTACTTCCAGAGACTGGAGCCTCTGTTCTGCCCATGTGCCAGCTGTGCCTGGAATCTCGGTGGAGCTGCAACTCCTACTTTACAGCTCAATGGACTCACCCAAATCACCTGGTGAGGAGATGATGATGGACAATGGCCATCCCAGGGAATGGAGATAGCCTGCAGCTGCAGGCAAAGTAATCCCATCCACTGTATCCATGGGATATAAGCCCCCTCTCACTTGGAGGTGGAGTGGACATCACAATCCCAAACTCCTCAGGATTGGGGGAAGAGCTATGAACTAGAGTGGACAAAATGGTATTCTGTTGTAGACATAATGTGATTCAAGCAGCGGGAAAAAATTACAACAGTGAGGGTAAGGCAGTTGTCACTGGACACTTTTGCGGCAGGGAAGGGAAAAACATTTGTAATACAGGTGCTTTTTCAGGACTTGGTAGTTATTATAAATGACATTGCAATGACAGATATAGGCCATTTTACATTAGCATATAACATGCAAAACTGTGTGCGAGAGAGTTTGGCCTATAATGTGAACTATGGTCCATTCTTGGTGGCAGAGCTCCAGGATGTGTATATCCATTGCAGGTGATGTGCACTGATGAAAGATGCTTATGTGGGATATTGTGGGAGGTGTGGGAAGTGAGGAACATGGAAATCCCTGTAATTTTTGTGTCACATTTATGTAATTTAAGCATGTTTTAAAATATATATATAAACAAGGAGAATTGAAGAAGAATTGGGAATGAAAACAGATAATGATTAAGGAATAAGGAATTCAGGTAGGATTAACTCAATTTTGTTTTGAAAAGAAAGAAAAATAAAAGTAACACATATTCATAATTTGTATTCTTCTTAATCTTTTAAAAGCATTATAGGACATGTGGAAGAAATCTAATTTCACCCTCAGATATAAAACTTGGCAGAAGTCTGTGGAGAATACTAAATATTGAATAATTTGGGGGAGATTAAAGTATGTATTCAACAAATAATATATTTAACTCAAGGTGATTGATAGGCGATAGTACAAAGCAATACAATAGAGCAGGGAAATTTTATGTGACACAATGTTTCTAAATAGGGAAATCAATGGTAAACTGGATAATTAACAAAGTCCCAGTGGCATAATTTCTGGGTATCGGATGCATTCAAGTACCCAGGGTTATGGCTGAAATAGGAGAGACACTCATAAATTCCTATCATCTTCCGTGAGGCTAGCAACCACTTTTGGAAGCAATAACACATTACTCATTTGAGGTAAGAGCCATAATCTCCATGATTATCAGATTAGCTCCAATGACAATTCTTGACTCATATTTTCAATTTAAATTATGGGAATGACAATAGTACAAATTCCAGGCTCAGCACATTATACTATATATATTATTATTCTCATTTTATACCAACATTTTTTGTAGAAACTTGGTATTTTTAGCAGCAATATGCTGTTTGAAGAAAGCAAGCAATCTATTTCAAATTTTTAGGATTTCTATATTGATATAAGAAATCTAAATAATGAAAATTCTAGAGGAGAAAGGAGTAAACACTGTTTGAAAGCTTCATCTAGATGGGGATGGTCAAGTCAAGGTTATTGATTGTGAATAAGTATTTATATTTCATATACTAATATTTTCCAATGATAGCTTCCAGTTATTCAGTAATATGATAGTAGCATTATCATATTAATCATAATAATCTCCTATTAATTGCATTTATGGAATTTCATTTTTTCTGTGGATATCTGTGCCCTCATTTTACCAATACCATATCCGAGACAGGTATTTTCAGACTTTAAGTTCCCCCTTAAGCAGATCCTTTTACAAGGATATGGGTATATGTTTACCTGGTAGGTGATTCCAGGAAGCATAAATGAGGAAATGGCGAGAGGGAAGGGAGAAATGCTAACAGTGTGAAATAAAGAGCAAGTTACTTCTGTAAGCAAGTAAGAAGCAATCACTTGAGATGCTTTGAAGTGTCCTGCAGAAATCTCGGAATTATCCCAAAGAAGATTCTAGGTGCTGTAGCTTGTACACACCTGCAGGCTACATCAGAGTTGGCCCATTGTGATAGGAAGTTGGGAGATAGATGTTTGTGCAACAGTGATATTTACACTAATAAATGGATAGCAAAGTCATGATAAAATATTACATTTTAGCTGAGGCTAATATATTCATCAGAGCACAATAATAAAAGGCCTTGGACCCTACTATTTTTGTGTTAAATTTACTGGATTTTCCTATAGATAAGCCTTGGAAGCGTCTCTGAATATATTTCTAATGAGTGCCAAACTTAGCTAAAAATCAACACAATTAAAGGATCATGAAGGTTCATTCACCCTTAGAAGAATTATGTCAGATATGTATTTTCTGATTTCAGTATTAGTGAACTTGCCTCACCTTAAACATTCCAAAGCTTTAGACTTAGGTATTTCCTTTCTCTTCTCAGAAGATACCCAAATGCATTAATGGAAGTGTTCATTCTGATCTGTAATCCATGTTACAAATCTCACATATCACAAGCAAAAAGGAAATATATGTTTAGGGATGGAAAAAGGATGAGACTTTCCCATACATGTCCACAGGCCTGTTATATGGCACAACTGCAATGGAAACTGTGTATCTCAGGCAATATGATATTGTCCATGTATTTGAGAATATGGCATAATGGTATATAATTATATTGAAGCACAACTAAAAAATATCTTCAAAGATTATCACAAGCTGCAAAATAATGATTTGTCATACATCCCCAAAAGGTATATCATTCACTGATGTCCCTGTATTGTGAACTTAGTGTTTCCCTACTGAGATAATGCATTGTATTTTACTCAATAAGGAGTGGAACATTTATAAAGGGTCATGACCCCATTAGCTGTGTTTATTGAAAAGACTATGAGTGTTTATCCTTTTGGTTTTTAATTTTAAAATAATACGTGTACATATCTCTGCTGATGCAAAATCACCCAAAGTCCCATTCCTGATGTATTTTTATAGTCGTTCAAGATTCTTCCTTCCTTTCTACTTTTCTCCCTCTTTTGTTCTTTTTCTTCTTTAAATGTGAGCATGTTGATGTTACTCTGACCAATCTATTAATACCAGAGGGGGAGGTGGATGTGGCTCAAATGGTTGGGCATCCGTCTTCCATATGGAGGGACCTGGGTTCGATCCCGGGACCTCCCGATAAAAAAAAAAAAACAATAAAAACTTTATTAATCTCGGTTAAGGATATTTGTATATGAAATATCTAGAATAGGCAAATTCATATGGATAGAAAGTCAATTATAGGTTTCTTTTAAAGTTGATATTAATGATATGTTAATTTGGGGGGGATTTTTGCATCTATATATATGAAATCACAGACAATAAATAATGATTATATATATTAAATTAAAATAGTATTATGGTGTGGGAGGTGGGCAACATGGGAATCCCAGTGGGTTCTGTGTAATATTTTGGGTAATCTAATCACCTCTTAAAATATATTTATATATATATATAAATAACATTTTTGTAAGCATTTTTTACCCACAATAAAAAAAAAGCCACCAAAAAAAAATAATAATAATAATAAATAAATGCATACAACATGAAAGTAAAAAAAAAAAAAAAAAAAAATTGTATTATGCTGACATCCCAGGATGAATTAAAGAGTAGTTATTTTGTGTAATCTGGAAGAACTTGTACAAAATATGGATGATCTCTTCCTTGAAAGTTTGGAAGCATTTGCCTTTGAAATAACCTGAAGGGATGAAGAGTTGGGAAGTAAATTTAGGGAAAATACAATCCTCAAAATAAAATTTGTTAATTCAAAATGTTTGCGTCTACATGATGGACCATGAAATAAAGATGTAAAGATAGCATTCAAAATTAAAATGAAGCAAAATATTGTACTCTATTAAATGTCACATCTAGTAGGCTTTATTTGGAAAGAATAAGTTATTTGTCTCGCCCATGTACATTTTAAGAAGTAAAAGTTGGTACTTTATATGAGACAGGCAATATCCACCACCCTCTATTTCCTCTTACATTCTTTAACTTATACCATGATACTTCATAGAGCAATATCATGTGTTAGCTCTGGAGGCATTTTGATGGACCCACTGCTTTTTGAGGTTCATTTCACTTTATTGGCTAAGTTTATTTGTAGTGCTTAACTGGATAAGTTTTGATAGTCCATTAAGAAATACCTTTTAATAATTTACACTTGTCTTAAATTATGTTATAAAATTACAACTAGCAAACTAAACCTATTTTTTCCAGAAGTATCATTGCTTAGTGAAAGCTAATGAGAGAATGCCTGCTAAAGTTTCTTTTTCAAAGTGAAAAAATATATATATGCAGGATTTAATTGATATTCCACACAGCAAAACCAGGAAGATAAATTAAGATAATTTGCCCATGTCTCTTAAAAACACATATCTACAAACAAATTTTAAAATACTTTCTATTTTATTTAGAATGGCTATAAAGACAAAACAGGAATTAGGACAATAGCAAGAAGCACAGTGAAAGAAATTAAATATGCAGGCAAATTAAGAAACTTGCATCAATAAGGAGTCTAGTAAAGGAATCCACCACATAATATATCTTGAATAACATATACCACAGGAATTTCAGAAACCTTCCAATTCTACACTTGACTAGCATACCTGCGACAACAATCGTTGAAGATTGGAAGCCTCTAAATAAAATGCAGTTTTTCCCCAAAAGACAAATGAGCTTGGAAAAGTAAGTTCATCCTTCTAAAGCAAAGAGTAACTAGGACTGGACAGTTTCCAGGCATATCATGTTCTAATTCATCAACATAGTGTTCCTGAAGAGTGCTTATTTATAAGATGCATTAAGATATTTTCTTATATTAATATTAATTATATATTACAATATATGAAGATGCCTATAATTAAAATGTGACTTCTGATTTAAATTAAATGGAACAAAATAAATACAATTATAATTCAGTTTTTTCCGTCATCAAAGCATTGAGCAATGAACGGGCCCGATGCAATCAGCTCTATGTATTTCCTTTTTAAGCTGTAGATATGTTTGCCATATGGCAGTAAATATTTTCTAAAATATCATTCTATTGAAATCAAATCTAAAGAATCCCAATATTCTATGCTACTGGGGACCAAAAAAAATTCACCTCTGCTACTACATTCTGCTTTTGGTCATCTAAGCAAAGTAATAATATATTTTGCTTAAATTGCCCTGAAATCTTTGGCAGTCTAATTTCCTGGCATCACTTGGTAGCTCTAATTTGTTTGTACATCAAGATGTTGGTTTATAAATGTGGGCATATTTTATAGAAAAAAGGTCTCACCAGGGAAATTCTCTATATTAACATACAGCTCTGTAAACATGATAGAATAAAAGTTAAAATGTTTAGTCATTGTTTATGTGTAGCTGATTTCACTTTAAGATGAGATATATGCTAGAAAGAAAAAATATTTAGGGCCTGAATTAAAGAACAACCATAAACTATCTGGAAGACTCAAATAATATCATTTCCTGTAGTTATATAAGTCAGAAACTAAGTAGCAGATGACAGTGAAAATAATTAATACAAACACTGAGCTTGTGAAGAAGGAAAGCTATGTTAGCAGCTACCACATATTATTAAATGACTATTAGGAGTAAGGAATTTTCTTTTACATAACTTTGTGTAATCTACATAGCACCATGAAAACTAAATAATTAAGCATAATCTTATAGATGAGAAAACTGATAACCAGTTGGACTTATACATTGATCAAAGCCAAACAATTAGTTACTAGCAGAGACAGGATAAAGGGCCAAGATTTCTCTGACTCCACACTCTGAGCTATTTCCACTCAACCATATTGCAATCCTATTGTCATCTGCCAACATTCTGGAATTTTAATCTCAAGAAACAACTCAAAAAATATCCTCACCTATTTGAATTCTTTTTTGAAGGTAACAGACAAGAAAATTAAAACAAACAAATAAACAACAAAAAAAGTAGCCTCTAGAGCTATTAGCTAACCTGGAAAATAAGTTTAAAATATATTTATCTTCCTCTATCAGACAAAAAAAAATCCCAAATTGGCATATACCCAAAGGACAGTTGACATTTAATAATCTCTCCATTTACAATTTTACCTAATTTTAAAATGTGGCCCTTAATTTCTAGTGTCCCTATTCTGACTAGTATCTTTCATGACAAATATTGAATAAATTTCTAATTTACGTCTCTTGAAGTGAATATATAGACAGTCCTTCCTATTTTCCCTGCTATGTTCCAGGGAAGGCATACTGTTCAACTTTTAACACAAATCTAAGTAGAACAGCCAATCTCTAATTTAAATATTAAAGTATAAATTCCTGTTGGAGATACAGGCTTAAAGTGTGTAAGTGATGAAAACCTTTACCTTTTACCTGTGGAACAGAAGTGCTCATTCAGTTAAGGTAAGAATATTATGTGTTTAGATTCTTATACCAGCTTGTCAAGCTCTTCTTGAAGTCTCCAGGGGATTCCCCCCCCAAAAATTACACTCTCTTCTGGGACAAAAAAATAACAAAACAATATGATATGGTTTTATTGCCTTTTTTTTCCCCTATAGTAATCAAATGAATGTTTCTGGAACAATGAACTACATGATAAAAATGGTTATGTGAATGCACTTTGGATGAGAAAATTTGGCCTCAGAGAACTTAAGTGCTAACCCATATCAGAGCTTAATATATAAGTTTATGTCTCATATTTTAAGATTTTTTACATATTGTTAAAACATATATTCATGTATTTTCTAAGGTATCATTTTAAATGAGAGGCCAAGGAACTTTCTTCATTCAACAAATGTTAACAGGTAGTGCATTATTCCAGAACAATTTACTTTTTATTATTGATAAATCATCATATTGTTATTTTCAATCAGAAGATAATTGGGACATATTCCCCGTGGGGCATCTCCTGTTGGTTCCAACAACTGAGTAAGTGGATACAAATAATCTAAATAAAACATTTTTATAGGGTAAACTTTATCTGCCTTTGTTGTGCCACAGGTAAGAGGAAATTTCAGGTAAATTGCATAATATTTTAGGAGATAGAACGCAAAACATCAAGTTCAAATAAGCTATGAAATCCCTGGTATTAAATAAGCACTTTAGTTCTTAACCATTGCCTGGGTGACTAGAACACATCCATCACAACCTGATTTATGTATAGTTCTAATAGGTATTGGAACCCCATATTTATGAGAAAACACTAAAGAAAAAGAAAATGTGAAATTTATGTTTGTAGTGGTCAATACGAGAGCTCAAAATTAGGTCCCTGCTTTTATCTTCCTCCTGAAAAAGACAGCCCAGTTCAAAGTAAGAACAATGGAAGTAGGGACCAATCTTAAATGGTCATGAAAATTTATCAATAGAGGGAAGTAACTTTCAACACTCAGTGGTTTATATTGTGATATAATGAGTAAAATAATCAATAATTATTTTAAGTATATTTTGCTAGCTGTCTAATCTAGATAGTGCAGGTTATTAAATGTTTCATAGTCTCTTAATGACAATCTCTTTGATTCATAGGCTTTTTCTCTTGTCTTAATGCCTAAAAAACATCCTTATAAAACTGTAATCATGTTTGTTTAATTCCATTTTGTGCCAATGGGTTTTTTAGAATTTATGTTTATTTTTGTATCTCTGTATATAGTTTGAATGGTTCTAAGAATGTGCCCATTTCATCTAGGTTGTCTATTTTATTGGTGAACAGATGTAAATAGTATCCTCTTATAATCTTCTTTATTTTTGTGGGGTCAGTTGTAATGACCCTTATTTCATTTCTGATTTTAGTTATTTACTTCCTCTCTTTTTTACTGTATCTAGCTAAAGGTTCATTGATGTTATTAATCTTTTCAAAGAACCAACTGGGGATAATAAAAGACTTTCTTCTGCCATTTCACTGTAAGGTCTTTTTACCATTTTTGTTCCTTGATTCTTCCATTAAACCTGCTTTCACATGTATTTAAATTTTTGTATAGAATCATTTTGAATCCCTTCTCATTTTTATCTGCATATATTTTTCCACTATTTACTTTTCAGTTACCCAGGGGCTAAATTTTACATCCTAAATCTTTAACATTCTTCTTCAGTTTGATATCAACTTTATTTCAAAACCATACACATAAACTGTTCCTACACTAATCCATTTCCTCAACTTTTTTCAACTTTTACAAAATACATTTATATATGTTTTGTGGCACAAACCATAGATATAATATTAGCTTTTATTAATTTGTGTTTTAGGATCTGTAGAATCTAATAAGTGGAGATATATAACAAAAAATACAATACAATATTACTGACATTTATAAGTGCCCTTGTGTTTACATTGACCAGAAGTCTGCATTTCTTTATATCACTTTGATCCTCTGTCTAATGTCCTTTCCCTTCAGTCCAAATGTCTCTCTTTCGTTTTGCTTGCAGGGCATATGTAGTGGTGACAAACACTCTCAGGATTTATTTTGGAAAGTTTTAATATCTTCATCATTTAAAAAATATAGTCTCACTGGATATAAAATTATTGGTTGGCATTTTTTTCTTTCCTCCCTTTAAATGTTTTGTCCTGCTGCCTTCTTGCCTACGTGGTTTCTGAAGAGAAAATGAGCCTTAATCTTCAGGGACTCCCATGTATATAACACATTGCTTTTCTCTTGCATCTTTCAGAACACTCTCATTGTATTTAGCATTCAACATTTTGACTTCTATGTGTGTGGGCATGTTTCTCATTGAGTTTATTCTCTTTTGGGTTCATCAAGGTTTTTGACTGTGTATATTCCTTTCTGCTCTTAAATTTGGGATGTTTTCTGCCATTATTTGCTTGAATATTCCTTCTGGCCCCTTCTTTTTTCCTTCTATGATTCCAATATTTCATGTATTGGTATGCTAGGTGGTTTCTCACAGGTTTAAGGTTCTGTTTGATTTTTAAAATAATTTTTTCTTTTTGAGCCTCAGCCTGAATAATTTTTATTTTTTTGACTTTGAATTCACAGATTCTTCCTTCTGTCAGCTCCAATCTGCTGTTGAAATTCTCCAAGGAATTTTAAATTTCAGTTTTTTGGTCTTTAAATTCAGAATTTCCATTTAGTTCCTTTTAAAAATTTCTCTCATTGAGATTCTCACATTGCTCACTCATTGTTTTTTGTTATATCCTTTTTTTTTCTTTGTGTTTTCCTTGAACATATTGAGGATTGTTCTTTTTAAGTTTTTCCAAATATGTCCAAAGTCTTGCCTTCTTCCCAGATGGTTTCTGAATTATTATCTTGTTCCTTTTGATGAGACATCACTTTCTGGTTCTTTGTCTTTGATTTTTTTTCTAAACTCTGCAATTTAGAAAAATATTTTAAAGGGTTAATTTTGAAATTTATTCTCTGTGTTGTCTGTTCCTTAATTTGTATCCATATGACAGAGATTTCCTTGAGTGTTAATAAAAATGGCCAAAATAATATATAAAATATTTTTCACACTATTTGCAATTTGACTCTTTGTTGGTTGTGTGCTCCTTCAGAATTTAGATCTCCTAACAAGAATATTAGCCCGAGGTAAATGTGAAGTGCAGATTCCTTTCTTTTCTCAGCCTGAGTCTTGCCACAGAGTTGTGCTTGCCCATGCTTTGGGAAATTTCTCATTTATAGGAATTTTAATTCCCTTTCTACTCACTATGAAATAGACTTTCTCTCCCTCCTAGTTGCTCTATTGCATGATGAAAAGCAAGTAGTCCTTTACTCCAGACCATTTCACTCAATTATTTCTTTTACTGATTTAGCTGTCCTCAAGCTGCTTCTCACTGCAGTGCAAGTTCTGGGAGATCAAGTCTGAGAAGCATTTCCTAGTTTGGTGTTTCAGGTTCCATACCCATTAATGGACAGAGGCATACCAGCACCTTATTAGGCATTTAAGGGTTACTCTACTTCTGCAACAACAGGGCCAAGAACCCACCATGGTAGTGCAGATTGGCTGCAACCTGTGCCAAGGACTGGGTGGAAGAGGGGTCAGCAAGTGTGCCATGGGTTTCTCCTACTGCTTTAAAATCTCTATTTTCCTGATTTGGCTCTTGTCCAAATGCAGCAACATTTTACTCTTTTTCAGGGTTTTGAGGAAGATGACTTTGCCATTTTTGCTACTTTTTCAAAGATTCTGTCGTGAAACAGCACAATGGAACATTTTATGCTGCCATCTTAATTTGACCAAAAAAGTGCTCCACAGAGTTTTTAGAGGTAATAGAAAAACATATGTTGTCAAGAACTTAGACTTCCAAAAGCAATCAAATGAGCAATTATTTAATCATTAAAGGACAACATAATGCTAAGTATTTAAGATATAAATTTGAATAAAAGATAAACTGCCATACTATTTTAATTCAACCATAATGTATCTTTCAAATAAATATCTTGATACATTGTGTTCAGCAAAATTCCAGAAGATCTGAGGTACTGGTAAACTTTCAGAGATTAGCTCACAAAAAATTGCTTACATATGTTGTCTGTCAATATTTATTCCAATCTTCTTATATAAATATTGATATATCCATTCTATAGGTGTGAGGAATAGAGTGAATCATTTTACTGAATTGCTGAAAGAGCTAAAATTCTACTGTTCTATTTCAATGCTCTGTGCACTGATATACTATCTCATGAAAGGAAATTTCTTTTAGCTGTTCACTTTGTGTTTTAGTGTGATTTAATATGAAAAGAGATATCAGAATCCAGTTTTTGTTTGTTTGTTTGTTTGTTTGTCTGTTTAGGTACCTGGGGCTGGGGATTAAACCCTGGACCTCCTGAGTTGTTCTGTTCATTTGTTTTTGTTTGTTTGAGTGTTTGTTTTTCTTTTCATTTGTTTTTGCTTGTTTGTTTTGCTTTTTCTGGAGGCACCTGGAACTTAATCCTGGACCTCCCCAGTGGGAGGTCAGCACTCAACCATTTGAGACACATCCGCTCCCCAGAATCCAGTTTTAAATTAACAAGTTAATCTGATGCCTTTGGAAATGACATGAGTTCAACCAATAATTAAACACCCTCATCTCCCTTACATTTTGCACAGAGTGGCATCAACACATGAGCCACTACCTTATCACAGCCTTGTGATTCACTGCCAGGTAATAATGCATTGCCAAGAAATAAATATGAAGCTATTGTTCATTAAATCTTGGATCACAATTTTGTTGACATTTTTCATAGTAATATGAATTGCAATTTAATGAGTATCTTCAAATTCATTCCATTAAATGTTAACATGAAAAATGTCACTGAAGTCACAATAATTGTACTGAAGGGCTCCATAGATAATCTTGAACTGCAGATCAATTTATTTTTCCTGTTTCTAGCTATATACTACTTTACAGTGATGGGAAATTTAGCACTGGTTGTATTGGTAATTGGGTTCCTCTGTCAATAATGCCATGTACTATTTTCTGAGAATGTTACATTTGTGGATTCCTGATCATTCTTAGTTATCCCAAATACATTGGTAATTTTATGTCAAAAAATAAAGTCATAATAAATTATTTTACCTTAATATATTCCCTCTCCAAACCTCCTCCTTTTCATTAGAAAAATAGGAGCTTTTTGTCCTATGTCATTTTCTATCTGACTGAAGAACTTTAACATTTTTTACAAATGTTCAATTTATCACTGTGTGATAAAGTCAATCAATTTTTCTCTTAGAAAATATTTCTCCTTCACTTTTTAAAAAATGTATTGAAGTATATCATTCATACATGAACATACATAAATAATAAGTGTATAGTAATACTTGTGAACTCACAAAACAAACATACATAACATCATACAGGGCTCTCATACCTCAGCCAACCACCAATACCTTGCATTATTGTTAAACATTTTTAACTAATGATTAAAGAGCATCCTCAAGATATTACTACTAACCAAAGTATTTTCCCACAACCTAAGCTAATATTAATATTTTTAAAATATCATTTATACATGAACATACAAAAACACTAAATGTATAGTAAAAGTTGTGAACTTACAAAGCAAACATTCATAACATCACAGAGGGGTCCCATGAATCAACCCTCCACCAATACCTTGTATTATCGTGAGATATTTGTCACAAAGTATGAAAGAATATTGTCAAAATCTTACTACTAATTATAGTCCTTATCTTACATTTGGTGAATTTTTCCCCCAACCCACCCTATTACTATTTTTTAAATATATTTTTATGACAGAAGCTGTAAACTTACAAAACAATCATGTATATGTGCAGAATTCCCAAATAACACCCCTCTATAAACATACCACACCCCAGTGGAATATTTGTTACAAATTATGAGATATATCATCTGCTTATTACCAGGTACATGGCATACATTTGGCACACATTTTCCATACTACCCCGTTATCAACACAGTACATCTTTGGCATACATGCATGAATATTACATTTTTACTGTTAACCACACTCCATAGGTCACTCCAGTTGTATTTTTCCCATGCTTCTCCACATTCCCACCACCCTGCAATACTGATGTACATCTGCTCTAGCTCACAAAGGACACACTTGCATCTGTACCATCAACCACTATTCTCATCCACCTCTGGGTTTACTGTGCTATTCAGTCACTAGGTTATTCTCTAGCTTTCTGTCAATTGGCATTTACATCCCCATTTTCAGCCACACACCATTTATACACCAGCTGTTACTCACTTTAATGTGTTACTATCAACTCTGTACATTTCCACACTTTTGCAGTAAAGCTAATTAAAACTTTCACATACATTATCAGTAGACCATCTCAGTCATCCTTTTATCTTCTTTAAGAATCCACCACCTACCACTAGGTTGTGAAGATATTTTCCTAAATTTTCTTCTAGAAACTTTATGGTTCTTGCTTTTATATTTAGGTATTTGATTCATTTTGAGTTAATTTTTGTATAGGATGTTAGAGAGGGGTACTCTTGCCTTCTTTTGCTATGGATATCCAATTTTCTCAGCACCATTTGTTGAATGAACTGTTGTGCCTTAGCTGGGTGGGTTTGATAGGCTAGTAAAAAATCACTTAACCATAGATGTGAGGGTCTGTTTTTTAACCATCAGTTCAGTTCCATTGGTCTATGTGTCTGTCTTTATGACAGTACCATGCTGTTTTTACTACTGTAGCTAGGTAATATGATTTAAAGTCTGGAAATGAGAGACTTCCCACTTCACTTTTCATTTTTAAGATGTTTCTGGCTATTCAGGACCCCTTACCCTTCCAAATAAAACTGACAATAATGTTTTTTCATTTATTTAAAAAATGCTGGTGGAATTTTTATTGAGATTGCATTGAATTTGTATATCAATTTGAGTTAGATTGATATCTTAATGATATTTAGTCTTTCAATCCATGAGCATGGAATATTCTCCCAATTATTTAGGTATTTTTTTATTTCTTTTAACAATGAGTTGTAGTTTGCGGAATACAAGTGCTTTAAATTGGTTAAGATTATTCCTGAATATTTGGATTTTATCTGTCATGTTTTATTTTTACCACTCTTTTGACACTTTTAGTTACTTTTATTGATATAATCTTCATTTCTAGACTCTCTTCCAGGCCTCTCTCTCCTGTCTTTTCTTTTCAGGCTGTAGCACATCCTTTAGTAATTCCTGCAAAGAAAGTCTCTTGGTTACAAACTCTCAGTTTCTGTTTTTCTGTTAATATTCTAAACTCCCCCTCCTTTTTGAAAGACAATGTTGCCAAGTATAAGATTCTTGGCTGGATGTTTTTCTCTTGCAGTATCTTAAATATATCATACCACTGTCTTCTTGCCTCCATGGTTTCTGGTGAGAAATCAGCATTTAATCTTATTGGGTATCTCTTATATATTATGCATGGCTTTTCTCTTGATGCTCTCAGAATTCTCTTTGTCTTTGGCATTTGGAATTCTGATTAGTATGTGTCTCAGAATTGTTCTATTCAGGTTTTTTCAGGTGGGAGTACATTGTGCTTCTTGGGCATGAATATCTATGTCCTTCAATAGTGTTGGGAAATTTTCTACCATTATTTCTTCACATATTCTTTCTGCCTCTTTTCCCTTCTCTTCTCCTTCTGGGAAACCCATAACACATATGTTTGCACATCTCTTGCTATCCTTTAGTTCCCCAAGACTTTGATCAATTTTTTCCAATTTTTTCTTCATCTGTTCTTTTGTATGTTCACTTTCAGAGTTGATTCCTTCAAGCTCACCCATCCTTTCTTCTGCCTTCTCAAATCTGCTATTATATGATTCCAGTGTATTTTTAGTTTCATTTATTGCATCTTTCATTCCCATAAGATCTACTATTTTTCTATGTATCATTTTAAATTCTTCTTTGTGCTCATCCATTGTCTTCTTAATATCCTAATTTCATTAGCCATCTCATTGAATTTATTAAGGATATTTGTTTGATTAGCTGTGAT
>JAKSZT010026425.1:0-17385 GCA_026826555.1 Tolypeutes matacus
TGATATTTGTTTGGATAGCTTTGATTAGTTGTTCGATGTACTGCATTACTTCCTGGTTTTTATTTTGTGCACTGGACTGTTCCATGTTTTCCAGTTTTTCAGAGTCATTTGTATTTTTCTGTTGCCCTCTGGTCATCATATTATCTTGATGGGTTTGTTCAGTTGATTAGCTTTTCTCTATGCTCTAGAATTTTATTTAGCTGTTGGTTCTGCGTGTGAGTTAAGTTTTCTCTTTGGCAGTTTTTCTTCTCATTTTATTTCCTTACTTCTTTCTATGTTCGCTTGAATGCAAAAGGTTAGGGCCAGAGGAATCAAAAGATGTAAGGAAGGCAGAAGGATAATAGAAATATTGATAAAAGTTAGAAGAGGGGCAAAATGAGACTTAATGAGATGAATATTTAACTTGTGTAGGCAGTGTAGAGTACTAGGAAAAAATATGGAGTTCCTACAATGGACTGGGAAAACAAATGGAGGAATATATATGTATAGTGATTTAGAAGGCTAGAATTATGAGGAGGTAGTGAAATAGTAGAGAAAGGTCTGAAAGGAAAAAGTTAATACTAATAAAAAAAAAGAAAAGAAAAAAGAAGAAGAAAACAAAATAGATGGGATAAAAATTGACACCCTTAAGTTGTGGGCCTATGAAAAAATGTTGTCTCTAAGAGCCACAACAGAAAACAGAAGGCAGAAACATGCAGGAAGGATAAGCGATAGTTTGTAATACAGAATCAATATATACAACGAGTGGGAAATTACTGAATAAGAAGCCCAGCAAATAAGCTACCAGCTGGCAGCACCTATTTAAAAAATAAAATAAAAGGAAAAAGGAAGGGGGGAGGAAAATGGGAATAATAGCAATAGACCAGAAAGTAACAGAGAGAAACCAAAGATCCACCCAGGCAAGCAGTCAAACAGAGCTAAGGGCCCCTAGGGTCCACGTGGATCCTTCCTGCCTACTTGTGTTTATCAATGAATTTCCCCACAGGGTTCTATATGCAGGTCCTGAAGCAGCTTTTAGCTATTAAACTAAATTAAAAAGAATTTATTTTTCATTTGTTGAGGTGACCTTTTTTTTTTAAGCCAAATGCAGGACCCAAAATAATTCCTCTTCTAGACCAACCCCCTTACGGAAGGGACCCTAGCTGGGCCCATGGAAATTAATCAAGCACGTCCCATTTTCCGGACTCCCCAGGTTAGCTGAAGCTCTGATGTTAGTCAGTGAGGAGTGCTAAAGATGGCGGATTCCGCCCCTTCTGAGGCCGAGCTCCAGCGTCACCGGGCTGCTCAGTAAATCAGTTTGAGTGCAGATTCGCGTCTGCTCTCAGCCTAATGCTACTTCAGGTCGGCTTATCTGCTCCCCAAAGCTATGGGGCGGTGCAGGCAGCCAGATCGATGTCTAAAAATATAAAATACCCTTCCCTGTCTTCCAACCGAACCCTCCCTTCTTTGGGAAGTGTCCCTTCCTCCTGGCTCCGCAGCGGCCCGGGTCTTATCCCTGGGTGGCTAGGGAAATCAGCTGCGTTCCCCGACCAAAATCCCCTCTCCGGTTCACCGGGTGCTGACTAGCTCGTTTGCTCTGTTCACACAAGGTCCAAGGGGCGCCAGGCAGCCAGCTCCCCAGAAAATAAAACTTTTTTCGCCCTGCCCGCGGCTCCAAATGGCCGTTTTATTATTTTTTTCCGTAACCGCGGGGCTCAGCTGCCTGTGCCAACCTCCACCGGCAGCCTCAAAACTCACGAATCTCCACCGTTCGGTCCACGCCGCCGATCCGCGCAGATAGATGTCCCAAGCCTCTCACTCCACACGTGCACAGCACAGACCCCCGGGCAGGACCCCGTCCCCAATCCGCCTTGCTCTGGGAGCTTGCAGTGTGCGCCCTCCTACACTAACGCCATCTTGCCTCCTCTATATATAATTTTTAACTAGGACATTGGTGGGAATCTCTTGTCAGGCAGCTTCTGATGACTTCAGTGCCAGCTGCCATTTAACAAAGGTTTGTTTTGAATAGATTCAGTTACACAATATGTAGACGCCAACTTTCCTTTATTTTATTTCATATTTTATAGTTTGGCTTTTGATTTGCTTTGATCTTGACATTTGGATGTTAAATTGCACACTTAGTTTTAGAAGAAAAGTCTTATATTCTCACTTACACCTGAACAACCTCCTCCCCAACCCTTAACTGCTATTTTCACTGTCATGAGTACAGTTCCTTCAGTGTCTTAATGGATTTGGAATCATGGGTCCCACATTTTCTAAATCTGATTACACATTTTAAAGCTATTCTTTCTCTCCTTAGTGTGCAAACTTGTTGAGATTCTAGATTAGTGATTCTCAAACTTTAGCGTGCATCAAAATCTCCTGATGCCTTATCAAAACACAGATTGCTGAGTCCATCCTCTGAGTTTTTGATTCAGTATATCTGGAGTAAGACCTGAGAATTTGTATTTCTAATGTGTATTTCACCAAAGTGAAGCTATTGCAAGAGACTACACTTTCAGAACCACTGTTTAGAACATGAAAGGAAAAGTTACTCTTGGCTTTCCCCATATGTTACTCAAATCACCAAATTTTCATCTACCTCTCAACTACTAAACTTGAATTATAAAAACCCACTTGATGAAATTTTATAGCAAATCCTTGGCAAGAACCAAGATCAAACTCTAGCATGTAAGGAACCATTGTTTTCATTTATTTGGGTGTTGATATTGGAATTACATGAATCATTCCCAACCGTACTTCTTACTGCAGCATTTCATATCCTTAATATATTAAGTTTCTGAAAAATATTAACAGGGTAGTCATCAAAACAGGGATCTACTTATTGAGGGGAAAAATCCTAATTGTTTCAAGCATAATGAAGCCAAGGTTTTTGATGTATCTCTACACTGATGATAAGCAATTCAAAGCTATTATGAGGATTCTGTCACTGTTCTTCATGTGTAATCCAGTATTTTCTTAGAAAAAAGGTGAAGTTACACCTATTTTACAAGGAGTTTCCATAACCCTCAGCCTACTATATTTATAACCTTTACTGTCCACTATTGAAGTGTGCATACTTCAAATACTTCTATTTCCTGGTACTCTTATTTTGTGGGGTGAGTCAGAGGACATTGGGGGTCAAAATATGGCTAATCCTTGGCAATATGTCATGAGTGCAAATATCATGATTGTTATGGGAAAAATACCCACTGTTTCCTAGGACCAGCTGCCACCTCTTCCCCTTGGATTTCAGCAGCTTTTAATAGGAAATCATGACTTATTCAGAACGGTTGGCACACTCCCATCATGAACATGGCAGAGTCACTGGGCAACATGAAAAGACAACGGGCCTTAACACAATTCTATATGATACAGTCTGTAGTTAGTTTTCTCTAGAAACACGTTTATTTAAAATGCTCACGAAAAAACGGCGGAAGATGGCATTGGTTAGATGGGCACTCACCATTTCTCTCATGGAACATGGCTGATTGGGGACAGGATCCTTCCCAGGTGGTCTCTTCTGGGAGCTTGCAGAGCAAGAACCTTGGGGATATCGATCTGGAGGGAGCTGGACAGTGAGGTGGACTGCTCAATATAAAATCATGCTGCTACCTTGATTCTTCTTTGCTGTGCTCCTTCTTCCTTAATTTTCCATTCTCTGTGTATATTAATTTTGTCTAACAACGCAATCCCTTTTTCTTCCTTCATCTTTCCACCTTCTGCTTTCTGTGGTGGTTCTTACATTCCACCTTTTTTCATTAGTCCTCAACTTCACGGGTGTTGATTTCTATCTTGTCTATTCTGTTTTCTTTATTATTATTATTATTATTATTATTATTATTATTATTATTAACTTTTTCCTTTCAGCTCTTTCTTTACTCTTTCCCTCTCTCCTCATCATTCTGGCCTTTTAAGTCATTCTATATATTTTTCTCTATTTGGTTTCCCATTCCATTATAAGTACTCCACTTTTTTCCCCCAGTTACTCTACACTGTCTACATGAGTTAAATATTCATTTTACTAAGTATGAAACAGCCACTCTTCTAACTTTTATCAATATTACTATTATCCTTTTTCCTTTCTTACCTCTTTTGATTCCTCTGGCCCTAATCTTTTTCCTTCAAGGGAACATAAAAAAAAGCAAGGAAATACAAGAAGAACAAAGTGTCAAAGAGAAAATAACATACACACAGAACCACCAGCTAGATAAAACTCTAGAGCAGAGAGAGAAGCTAATCAACTGACTAAATCCATCAGGATAAAATGATAACCAGAGGGCAAAAAAAAATTACAAACCATACTGAGAAACAGGAAGACATGGACCATTCCAATGAGCAAACTAAAAACCAGGAAGAGAGGCAGAACATCGAACAAACTAATCAAAGCTGTCGAAACAAATATCATGGACCACCTTAATGAAGTGAAGGAAGAGATTAAGGATATTAAGAAGACACTGGGAGAACATACTGAAGAAATTGTAAACATACATAAAAAGATAATGGATATGATGGCAATGAATGGCACAATCCAAGAAATCAAAAAGATGCTGGATTCACATAACAACAGATTTGAACAAGCAGAAGAAAGAATTACTGATGTGGAATACAGTACATCTGATATCAAACAGATAGTAGAACAGATAGATAAAAAGATAGAAAAAAATCCAGCAGAGACTTAGGGATTTAACTGACAACACAAAATGCACAAGCATACACATTGTAGGTATCCCAGAAGGAGAAGAGAAGGGAAAAGGAACAGAAGGAGTGTTGA
Source organism: Tolypeutes matacus (assembly GCA_026826555.1). Classification (NCBI taxonomy): domain Eukaryota; kingdom Metazoa; phylum Chordata; class Mammalia; order Cingulata; family Chlamyphoridae; genus Tolypeutes; species Tolypeutes matacus. Next base: position 4,754 of record JAKSZT010026425.1, read on the forward strand.
AGGAAATAATGGCTGAAAACTTCCCAACTCTATTGAGGGAGATGGATATACATGTCCAGGAAGCACAGCACACCCCAAAAAGTATAAATCCCAACAGGCCTACTCCAAGACATATAATTATCAAAATGTCCAATGCTCAAACAAAGAGAAAATACTCAAGGCAGCAAGAGAAAAGAAAACCATCACATACAAGGGAAGCACAAAAAGATTAAGTGCTGATTTCTCATCTAAAACCATGGAGGTAAGAAGACAGTGGTATGACATAGTCAAAGTACTAAAAGAAAAAACTTCCAGCCACAAATTCTCTATCCAGCAAAGCTGGCATTCAAAAATGATGGAGAGTTCAAAATATTCACAGATAAACAGAAATTAAGAGAATTTGCCAATAAGAAACCTGCACTTCAAGAAATACTAAAGGAAGTTCTACAGGTTGAAAGAAAAAAACAGGAGAGAGTGAGTTGGAGGAGAATGTAAGAATGACTAAAAAGACAAAAAGAGAAGTTAAAAACAACATATGACATACATAAACCCAAAGAAAATATGGCTGAGGTAAGAAATTCATTGAGAGTAATAACACCAAATGTTAATGGATTAAACTCACTAGTCAAGAGACGCAGATTGACAAAATGGATAAGGAAATATGACCCATCTATATGTTGTCTACAAGAAACCCACCTTAGACACAGGGATTCAAGGAAGCTGAAAGTGAATGGCTGGAAAACAATTTTACAAACAAACAATAACCAAAAACGGCCAGGTGTAGCTATCATAATATCAGACAAAATAGACTTTAAATGCAAAACTATTATAAGAGACAGAGATGGACACAGTATATTAGTAAAAGGGGTAATCTTCCAAGAAGAGAGAATAATCATAAATATTTATGCACCTAATCAGTGTGCCCTAAAATACATGAATCAAACACTCGAAAAACTAAATGGAGAAATAAATGTCTCTGCACTTATAGTGGGGAACTTTAACACACCATTATCACCATTAGATAGAACACCTAGACAGAGAATCAATAAAGAAACAAAGACTCTGAATAATATATTAGAGGACCAAGACCTAATAGACATATACAGAGCAGACGGGGCCAAGATGGTGTTAGTGTAGGAGGGCACATACTGCAAGTTCCCAGAGCAAGGCGGATTGTGGATGGGGTCCTGCCCGAGTGTCTGTGCTGTGCACGCGTGGAATGAGAAGCTTGGGACATCTATCTGCACGGATCAACGGCGTGGACGGAACGGTAGAGATTCGTGAGTTTTAAGCCTGCCGGTGGTGGTTAGCACGGACAGCTGAGCCCCACGGTTAGGGGAAAAAACAACAACAGCCAGTTGGAGCCGCGAGCAGGGCGAGAAAGTTTTATTTTCTGGGGATCTGGCTGCCTGGAGCCCATTGGACCTTGGGTGAACAGAACAGCTGGAGCAAATCGGCACCCGGTGGATGGGAGGGGTGATTCTGTTCGGGGGAGGGAGCTGATTTGCCTAGCTGCCCAAGGATAAGCCCTGGGCTGCCGCGGAGCCAGGAAGAGGGGACACTCTCCAAAAGAGGGAGAGTTCTGTTGGAAGACAGGGAAGGGAATTTTTTATTTTTATTTTTTGACATTGATCTGGATGCCTGCACCGCCCATAGCTTTGGGGAGCAAATAAGCTGACCTGAAGCAGCATCAGGCTGAGAGCAGACGCGAATCTGTAGAGTCAAACTGATTTACATAGCAATCCGGTGACGCTGGTGCTCGGCTCCAGAAGGGGCGGAATCTGCCGTCTTTAGCACTCTGCACTGACTAACATCAGAGTTACAGCTACCCTGGGTAGTCCAGGAAGTGGGACGTGCTTGATTAATTTCCATGAGCCCAGCTAGGGTCCCTTCCATAAGGGGGTTGGTCTAGAGGAGGAATTATTTTGGGTCCTGTATTTCACCAAAAAAAAAAAGTGAGTTCACTTCAATAAATGAAAAATAAATTCTTTTTAATTTAGTTTAATAGCTAAAAGCTGTTTCAGGACCTGCATATAGAACCCTGTGGGGAAACTGATTGATAAACACAGGCAGGCAGAGAGGATCCACATGGACCCTAGGGGAATAATTGACCCTCCTTAGCTCTGTTTGCTTGCCTGTGTGGATCTTTGGTTTTTCTCTGTTTATTTCTGGTCTCTTGCTTTTCTTTCCTCTTTCCTCCCCCCTTTCTTTTTTCTTTCATTTTTTTTTAAATTAGGTGCTGCTAGCTTGTCACTTCTTTGCTGTGCTTCTTTTTCAGTAATTCCCCACTCGCTGTCTATATTGATATTGTATTTCAAACTATCGCTTATCCTTCCTTCATCTTTCTGCCTTCTGCTTTCTGTTGTGGCTCTTAGATACAACATTTTTTTCATAGGCCCATAACTTAAGGGTGTCAATTTCTATTCCATCTATTTTGTTTTCTTCTTTTTTAAAATTGTATTAACTTTTTCCTTTCAGCCCTTTCTTTACTATTTCTTTCCCTCCTCATAATTCTAGCCTTCTAAATCACTATATATATATTCCTCCATTTGTTTTCCCAGTCCATTGTAGGAACTCCATGTTTTTTCCTATTACTCTACACTGCCTACACAAGTTAATATTCATCTCATTAAGTCTCATTTGACCCCCTCTTCTAACTTTTATCAATATTACTATTATTCTTCTGCCTTCCTTACATCTTTTGATTCCTCTGGCCCTAATCTTTTGCCTTCAAGGGAACATAGAAAGAAGCAAGGAAATAAAATAAGAAGAAAAAGTGCCCAAGAGAAAACAACTCACACACAGAACCACCAGCTAAATAAAACTCTAGAGCATAGAGAAAAGCTAATCAACTGAACAAACCCATCAAGATAATATGATGACCAGAGGGCAACAAAAAAATACAAATGAATCTGAGAAACAGGAAAACATGGACCAGTCCAATGAACAAAATAAAAACCAGGAAGCGATGCAGAACATCGAACAACTAATCCAAGCTATCCAAACAAATATCATGGACCAACTTAAAGAACTGAAGGAAGAGATTAAGGATATAAAGAAGACACTGGGAGAACATACTGAAGAAATTGCAAACATGCCTAAAAACGTAATGGATATGATGGTGAACAATGGCACAATCCAAGAAATGAAAAAGACGCTGGATTCACATAACAGTAGATTTGAACAGGCAGAGGAAAGAATTAGTGATATGGAAGACAATACAGCTGAAATCAAAGAGATAGTAGAACAGATAGACAAAAAGATAGAAACAATCCAGCATGGACTCAGGGAATTAACCGATAAACAAAACGCACAAACATACGCATTATGGGCATCCCAGAAGGAGAAAATAAGGAAAAGGAAACAGAAGGAGTGTTGAAGGAAATAATGCCTGAAAACTTCCCAACCCTATTGAGAGAGATGGATGTGCAGATCCAGGAAGCACAGTGCACCCCAAATAGTATAAATCCCAACAGGACAACTCCAAGACATATACTTGTCAAAATGTCCAATGCTCAAGACAAAGAGAAAATACTCAAGGCAGCAAGAGAAAAGAGAACCATCACATACAAGGGAAGCACAATAAGATTAAGTGCTGATTTCTCAGCTGAAACCATGGAGGCAAGAAGACAGTGGTATGACATAGTCAAAACACTAAAAGAAAAAAACTTCCAGCCACAAATTCTCTATCCAGCAAAACTGGCATTCAAAAATGATGGAGAGTTCAAAATATTCACAGATAAACAGAAATTAAGAGAGTATGTCAATAAGAAACCAGCACTTCAAGAAATACTAAAGGAATCTCTACAAGCTGAAAGGAAAAAACAAGGGAGAGAGAGTTGGAGGAGAGTTTAAAAACAACTGTAAATACAAAAAGAGAAACAAAACAACACATGACATACATTAACCCAAAGAAAAAATGGCTGAAGTAAGAAATTCATTACGAGTAATAACACTGAATGTTAATGGATTAAATTCACCAATCAAAAGACACAGATTGGCAGAATGGATAAGAAAATATGATCCATCTATATGCTGTCTACAAGAAACCCACCTTCGACCCAGGGTTTCAAGGAGGCTGAAAGTGAATGGCTGGAAAACCATTTTACAAGCTAACAATAGCCAAAAAAGGGCAGGAGTAGCTATTCTAATATCAGGCAAAATAGACTTTAAATGCAAAACTATTGTAAGAGACAAAGATGGACACTACATATTAGTAAAAGGAGTAATCTCTCAAGAAGAGAGAACAATCATCAACATTTATGCACCTAATCGAGGTGCCTCAAAATACGTGCGGCAAACTCTGGAAAAACTAAGAGGAGAAATAAATTCCTCTACAATTATAGCAGGGGACTTCAACACACCACTATCATCATTAGACAGAACATCTGGGCAGAGAATCAGTAAAGAAACTAAGGCACTCAACAATACATTAGAAGACCTGGACTTAATAGACACATACAGAACACTACACCCAAATACAGCAGGATTTACATTCTTCTCGAGTGCACATGGAACATACTCCAAAATAGACCACATGCTAGGCCACAGAACAACTCTCAATGAATTCAGAAAGATTGAGATTATACAAAGTAATTTCTCTGACCACAATGGAATGAAATTGGAAATCACTAAGGGCCAGAGAAACAGGTTAGACACAAGGATATGGAAGTTAAACAACACACTCTTAGACAAACAGTGGGTCAAAGAGGAAATCTCAAAAGAAATCAGTAACTACCTTGAAACTAATGAAAACGACAGCACAACATATAAAAACCTATGGGATGCAGCAAAAGCAGTCTTGAGAGGGAAGTTCATAGCCATAAATTCATATATTAAAAAAAAAGAAAGAGCTAAAATTGAAGACCTAACTGCACACTTGGAGGAATTGGAAAAACAACAACAAACTAAACCTAAAGGAAGTAGAAAGAAGGAATAACAAAGATTAGAGCAGAACTAAAGAAATAGAGAATAAGAAAGCACTGGAAACAATAAACAAAACCAAAAGCTGGTTCTTTGAGAATATCAATAAAATTGACAAACCCTTAGCCAGACTAACAAAGAAAAAGAGAGAATAGACATATACAGAACGCTACACCCAAATACAGCGGGATATACATTCTTCTTGAGTGCAAATGGATCATACTCCAAGATAGACCACATGCTAGGACACAGAACATCTCTCAATGAATTCAGAAAGATTGAGATTATACAAAGTAATTTCTCTGACCACAATGGAATGAAATTGGAAATCACTAAGGGCCAGAGAACCAGATTAGGCACAAAGATATGGAAGCTAAACCACACACTCTTAGACAAACAGTGGGTCAAGGAGGAAGTCTCAAAAGAAATCAGTAACTACCTCGAATGGAATGAAAATGACAACACAACATATCAAAACCTATGGGATGCAGCCAAAGGTGTACTGAGAGGGAAATTCATAGCCATAAATGCATATATTAAAAAAGAAGAAAGAGATAAAATTGGAGACCTAAATGCATACCTGGAGGAATTGGGAAAACAACAACAAACTAACCCCAAAGGAAGTAGAAAGAAAGGAATAACAAAGATTGGAGCAGAAATAAATGAAATAGAAAATAAGAAAGCACTAGAAAAAAATAAACAAAACCAAAAGCTCATTCTTTGAGAAGATGAATAAAATTGACAAACCCTTAGCCAGACTAACAAAGAAAAAGAGAGAGCAGATGCAAATACACAAAATAAGGAATGAAGAAGGGGATATCACTACTGACCCCACAATTATAAAGAGTATCATAAGAGGATACATTGAAAATGTATATGCCAACAAGAATGATAATTTAGAGGAAATGGACAAATTCTTAGAAACTCACAAACAGCTTACATTGATGAGAGAAGAAATTGATGAACTCAACAGTACAATTACAAGTAAAGAGATAGACTCAGTCATCAAAACCCTCCCAACTAAGAAGAGCCCAGGACCAGGTGGCTTCACAGCTGAATTCTTCCAAACATCCCGGAAAGAGCTAACACCAATTCTGCTTAAGCTCTTCCAAGAAATAGAAGTAGAAGGAACATTGCCTAGCTCATTCTATGATGCCAACATTACCCTAATACCAAAGCCAAACAAAGATACCACAAGAAAGGAAAAGTACAGACCAATTTCTCTAATGAACCTAGATGCTAAAATCCTCAACAAAATACTTGCTAATCGCATTCAACAACATATCAAAAGAATTATACACCATGACCAAGTGGGATTCATCCCAGGTATGCAAGGATGGTTCAACATAAGAAAATCAATCAATGTAATACACCACATAAACAGATTGAAAGAAAAAAATCACATCATCATCTCTATAGATGCAGAAAAAGTATTTGACAAAATACAGAACCCTTTCCTGATAAAAACACTCCAAAATGTAGGACTAGAAGGAAACTTTCTGAACATGATAAAGGGTATATATGAAAAACCCAAAGCTAACATCATCTTCAATGGTGAAATCCTAAAACCCTTCCCTCTGAGATCAGGAACAATACAAGGATGCCCACTATCACCACTCCTATTTAACATTGTCTTAGAAGTTCTTGCTTGAGCATTGAGGCAAGAAAAAGATATGGACAAGAAGAAGTAAAAATTTCATTATTTGCAGATGACATGATCCTATACATAGAAAGCCCTGAGAAATCTGCAACAAATCGTCTAAAACTTATAAAGGAGTTCAGTAACATTGCAGGCTATAAGATCAATGCTTAAAAATCAGTAGCATTTCTGTACACCAATAACGAGCAATCTGAGGAGGAAATCAAGAAAAAAATACCATATACAATAGTAACTAGGAGAATCAAATATCTAGGAATAAATTTAACTAAAGATGTAAGGGACTTATATACAGAAAACTACACAACACTGTTAAAGGAAATCAAAGAAGATTTAAATAAGTGGAAGAATATTCCCTGTTCATGGATAGGAAGACTAAACATCATCAAGATGTCTATCCTACCCAAACTAATCTAAAGATTTAATGCAATCCCAATAAAAATCAACACTGTATGTTTAAAGGAATTGGAAAAAGTAACTACAAAATTTATTTGGAAGGGTAAGAGGCCCCAAATCACCAAAGACATATTGAAAAAGAAAAATGAAGTTGGAGGTATCACACTACCTGACTTTAAAACTTACCACAAAGCTACAGTGGTGAAAACCGCATGGCATTGGCACAAGGATAGACACATTGACCAATGGAACCGAATTGAGAGACCTGATATAAATCCTCACATATACAGTCATCTGATATTCGACAAGGCCACCAATCCCACTCAGTTGGGAGAGAGTGGCCTCTTCAACAAGTGGTGCATGGAGAACTGGATGTCCATATCCAAAAGAATGAGAGAGGAACACCATCTCACACCTTATATGAAAATCAACTCAAGATTGATCAAAGATCTAAATATAAGAGCCAGGACCATAAAGACCTTGGAAGATAATGTAGGGAAGCATCTACAGGACCTTGTAACAGGAAATGGTTTCATGAACTTCACACCCAGAGCACAAGCAGCACAAGAAAAAATAGATAAATGGGATCTCCTCAAAATTAAAAACTTTTGCACCTCAAAGGACGTTATCACGAAAATAAAAAGGCAGCCTACCCAATAGGAGAAAATATTTGGCAACCTTATATATGATAGGAGCCTAATATCCTGCATATATAAAGAAATCCTACAACTCAAAAATAAAAAGACTAACAACCCATTTTAAAAATGGGCAAGAAACCTGAAAAGATACTTCTCCAAGGAAGAAATACAAATGACTAAAAAGCACATGAAAAAATGCTCAACATCTCTAGCTATTAGAGAAATGCAAATCAAAACTACATTGAGATAGCTTCTTACACCCATTAGAATGGCAGCTATTAAAAAAAAACAGCAGACTATAAGTGTTGGAGAGGATGTGAAGAAATGGGAACCCTCATCCATTGCTGGTGGGATTGTCGACTGGTCCAGCCACTGTGGAGGACAGTTTTGCAGTTCCTCAAAAAATTAACTATAGATCTTCCATATGATCCAGTGGTTCCACTGCTGGGTATATACCCAGAAGAACTGAAAGCAAAGACACGAACAGATATATGCACATCTATGTTCATAGCGGCATTGTTCTCAATTGCCAAAAGTTGAAATCAACCCAGCTGCCCATCAACAGATAAATGGATAAACAAAATGTGGTACATACATACAATGGATTACTCAGCTGTAAGAAGGAATAAAATGCTAACACACAGGATAACATGGATGAATCTGGAAGACCTTATGTTGTGTGAAGCAAGCCAGGCATTGAAGGATGAACAGTACATGACCTCACTGATATGAATTAAGGAAATTGAGCAGTCTCTGAGAACTATTGTCTGAAAGATAGTTACAAGAAAGAGAAAGAAAAGAGAAAGTTGTGAGCCATCACCCATATGGACTTAACGTATGGTAAAATGATAGAGTGTAGTTGTGTATTGAAGGGATAGGACAAGAGGTTACTGATATATTGGGTTAGGTGGTGCAGGGTTGATAGGTGAGTAGATTGGGAAGGGTGGGTTAGAAAACCCAGGATACTGAGGGGAGAGCAGAAATAGACAAGTGGGCATCTCTTAAGAGCAAGGGCGGTTCTTACTAGTGGGGGAAAAACCAGTGTGTCATGACCTCTTGGTGCATATAACTATGAATCTTGCCATCCAATGAGTCAAGCCAGGGGGTCATCATGGGACCCAGGGGGATGGGGAGGAGGAACAGAATAGATCAAACAGGGGATATTTAGTGGTCACTGGAAATGTTTTTCATTACCTGACAGTGATGGACACAGGACATGGTAAATATCATCAAAATTTATAAAAGTGTACGATCCAAAATGTAAATCATACTGTAAGCCATTGACAATGTTTAGTGGCTATGTTTCACTATCTATATATCAGTTATAACAATACTACCATCCATATACAAAAAGGTTTTAATATGGGATGAGGAAAAGGGGAGGAGGTTGGGTATATGGGAGTCTCTAGTATTCTGTGTGTGACTTTGCTGTGACCTAAAACTTCTTTGAAAATTAAATGAAAATTAGTGAGACACTGGGGAGTGAGAGTGGGAAGGTGCCACGGTACAGACTGGATACCAGATAGTTCAGTGATAAAAGGCAAAATGTCAAAAAAAATTTTTTTTTTAATTTTTTAAAAATTTTTCTCATTTTTTGAATAACCCAACCCTTTAATTTTATTTTAGTTTTAGTTTTTTTTTTAAGTTTTCATGTATTTTATTTCTTACATTTAAACATCATTATTGTTTCATTTTCCTATTCATTGTATTTGGCTATTGTATTGGCTTCATCTTTAAAGAGGATTTGGATCACAGAAGGGTTACAACTGGGGTGGGAGAGGATCATTGGTGGGGGGTGTCAGGGATGGAGGGTACGTGGGAGGAAGTTCACCTGAACATACATAAAAGGTATATAAAATTGTTCATGCTCACGTGGCATGGTCACAGTGGGTGGAGAACCCTCAATAAATGAGAGAATACTGAATTCCCATCCTGGACAGCTCTGCCATATTCTCCAAGGGAGTAGCAACAGTCCCCCAAGTGCAGGGGCAGTGTCTGGCAAGGAGGATGATCCACTGATGAGCTCTTGTTATTGATGACTAGCCTTATGAATCTTAGTTCTTGAAATTGAAACTTAGCCTATTGTTATGGGGTGCCTAAGGATTGCCTCCTGAGATCCTCCTTGTTGCTCAAATTTGGCCTCTCTCTAAGCCAAACTCAGCATATGAATGCATTACTTTCCTCCCAGCATGGGGCATGACTCCCAGGGATGAGCCTCCCTGGCAACGAGGTATTACTAACAAGTACCCATGGGCAATACAACTGGAAAAAGACCTCAAATAAAACAGGGAAAAGGTAAAGACAAATGAGTTCATATGTCTAAGAGACTTCAAAGTGAGGTCATCCCAGAGGTAATGCTTATGCACATCTCAATAAGACCTCATAGGCTTCCAATGTGGATACACCCCAAACAGAAGGGCTCCTGAGGACTCTGGAGACACCCAGGTTCTATATAAGGGCAGATAGTCCCAGAGTGTTGCACTTTATCAGTGGGCCCTACTTTGGAATCCTTGCTCCTGAGAGTGACAGAGTTGGACCCAAATATGTCTTCCCTGCACATGGTCCATCTGTTCCTTGTATTCAAATCTATATGTATTGCCAGAGTTTGTAGGTATACTTCCAGAGACCATAGTCTCTGGGCTGTCCATGTGCCAACTGGGCCCAGAATCTCGATGGAGCTGCAACTCCTACTCTATAGCTCAATGGACTCACCCTGGACACCTGGTGGGGAGATGATGATGGACAACAGCCATCCCGGGGAATGGAGAGAGTCTGCAGCTGCAGGCAGGATAATCCCATCCATCTTATCCATGAGGTATAAGCCCCCTCTCACTTGGAGGTGGAGTGGACATCACCATCTCAGACTCCTCAGAATTGGGGGAAGAGCTATGGACTAGAGCGGACTTACTGGTATTCTGTTATAGACATATTGTAATTCACACAATGGAAGTAATTACAACATTAATGTGGAGCCAGTGGCCACCGGACGCTTTAGGGGCAGGGAGAGGGAAAAGCAGTTGTAATACAGTGGCTTTTTCGGGACTTGGGAATTATCCTGAGTGGTATTGCAATGACAGATATAGACCATTTTATATCATTATATAACATGCAGAACGGAGGGCAAGATGGCATTGGTGTAGGAGGACGCACACTGCAAGCTCCCAGAGCAAGGCGGATTGGGGACGGGGTCCTGCCCGGGGGTCTGTGCTGTGCACGCGTGGAGTGAGAAGCTTGGGACATCTATCTGCGCGGATCGGCGGCGTGAACCGAACGGTGGAGATTCGTGAGTTTTGAGGCTGCCGGTGGAGGTTGGCACAGGCGGCTGGGCCCCGCGGTTAGGGAAAAAAAAAATAAAATGGCCATTTGGAGCCGCGGGCGGGGCGAAAAAGTTTTATTTTCTGGGGAGCTGGCTGCCTGGCACCCCTTGGACCTTGTGTGAACAGAGCAAACGAGCTAGTCAGCACCTGGTGAACCAGAGGGGGGATTTTGGTCGGGGAACGCAGCTGATTTCCCTAGCCACCCAGGGATAAGACCCCGGCCGCTGTGGAGCCAGGAGGAAGGGACACTTCCCAAAAAAGGGAGGGTTCGGCTGGAAGACAGGGAAGGGTATTTTATATTTTTAGACATCGATCTGGCTGCCTGCACCGCCCCATAGCTTTGGGGAGCAGATAAGCCGACCTGAAGTAGCATTAGGCTGAGAGCAGACGCGAATCTGCACTCAAACTGATTTACTGAGCAGGCCGGTGACGCTGGAGCTCGGCCTCAGAAGGGGCAGAATCCGCCATCTTTAGCACTCCTCACTGACTAACATCAGAGTTTCAGCTAACCTGGGGAGTCCGGAAAGTGGGACGTGCTTGATTAATTTTCACGGGCCCAGCTAGGGTCCCTTCCGTAAGGGGGTTGGTCTAGAAGAGGAATTATTTTGGGTCCTGCATTTGGCTAAAAAAAAAAAAAAAAGTGAGGTCACCTCAACAAATGAAAAATAAATTCTTTTTAATTTAGTTTAATAGCTAAAAGCTGCTTCAGGACCTGCATATAGAACCCTGTGGGGAAATTCATTCATAAACACAAGTAGGCAGGAAGGATCTACGTGGACCCTAGGGGAATCATTGACCCCCCTTAGCTCTGTTTGACTGCTTGCCTGTGTGGATCTCTGGTTTCTCTCTGTTACTTTCTGGTCTATTGCTATTATTCCCATTTTCCTCCCCCCTTCCTTTTTCCTTCTATTTTTTTTTTAAATAGGTGCTGCCAGCTGGTCGCTTCTTTGCTGGGCTTCTTATTCAGTAATTTCCCACTCGCTGTATATATTGATTCTGTATTACAAACTATCGCTTATCCTTCCTGCATGTTTCTGCCTTCTGTTTTCCGTTGTGGCTCTTAGAGACAACATTTTTTCATAGGCCCACAACTTAAGGGTGTCAATTTCTATCCCATCTATTTTGTTTTCTTCTTCTTTTTTCTTTTTTTTTTTTTTATTAGTATTAACTTTTTCCTTCCAGACCTTTCTCTACTATTTCTCTACCTCCTCATAATTCTAGCCTTCTAAATCACTATATGTATATATTCCTCCATTTGTTTTCCCAATCCATTATAGGAACTCCATATTTTTTCCTAGAACTCTACACTGCCTACACAAGTTAAATATTCGTCTCATTAAGTCTCATTTTGCCCCTCTTCTAACTTTTATCAATATTTCTATTATCCTTCTGCCTTCCTTACATCTTTTGATTCCTCTGGCCCTAACCTTTTGCCTTCAAGGGAACATAGAAAGAAGTAAGGAAATAAAATAAGAAGAAAAACTGCCAAAGAGAAAACTTAACTCACACGCAGAACCAACAGCTAAATAAAATTCTAGAGCATAGAGAAAAGCTAATCAACTGAACAAACCCATCAAGATAATATGATGACCAGAGGGCAACAGAAAAATACAAATGACTCTGAGAAACTGGAAAACATGGACCAGTCCAGTGCACAAAATAAAAACCAGGAAGCAATGCAGTACATCGAACAACTAATCAAAGCTATCCAAACAAATATCA
>JAKSZT010026446.1:40972-67937 GCA_026826555.1 Tolypeutes matacus
GAGGAGAGGGAGGGGCCAATTCAGCAGGGACCTCAGAGATCTGGTTCCTCCTTTGCAGAGGAGGGGGCAGCAAAAACCAAAGAACCCACTAGAGATAAGCCTGGGATTTGAACCTGGGTCTTTAGCCCATTACAATATTCTAATGGAAAAGAGAGGGAAGCTGCCAAACTTGAGTAAGCCTGGGGTGCTTGAGACTAGTGGGTTACCTTTGCTGAGAGAGGAATTAGGCTTTACAGAAGAAATCTTGTAAGTGTTCTTCTAAAGAGACTCAGGAAGGAAAGGAATCATCAGAGAAATACAAAAGGGAGTTGACAAAAAAAAAAAAAAAAAAAAGAGCAGAGTTAAGTCATGGCCACCCCATTTTTACACTGTGATGATCAACATTCTCTCAGGTTACAATTTAGGAGCAATTCCAGGGAACTGCTCCATTGTTTACAGTAAAGGTTTAAAGTCCAAATTTAAAGTTTTACTCTCTGGTTTTTAACCATTTCATACACCTCAAGTTTTTCTTCAAACTCCTTGCTAGAAAATGATGAACACTTAGTGTCTTAAGAAAATGTCTCTCATTACTATCCTTAGCTTTCAGTTTTTCATTATTATCAAATTCTTTTAGATCAATAAGCCCAATGGTTCTCTTTTGTGATGCTGCCTAAAGAAAAAAGGTGTATTAAAATCTAATTGCTATTCTTAAACCTATAGAGTACAGTAAAAGAAATTTATAAAGCTGCACCTTGCTTTTATTTTTTTCATAGGGTAGTACACATAACTGGTCTCAGGATCCCTAACCAAAAACAAATTAAGAGACAGATTCCACACAGGTCCCCTGTCCACGCACATTTTAGGAGTTACTGGGAATTGAACCAAGAACCTGGGACATGCAAAGCAGCACTCAACCAATGAGCTACACCCACTCCCGCATGTCCACTGACCTAAAGGATCAACTAAGTTGCATTTCTCCAAACTCTTGACTTGACATAAATAAGGGTTACTTTTTTTTTTTTTTTTTTAAAGATTTTATTTATTTATTCATTTATCGCCCCCTTGCTGCTTGTGCTCACTGGGTCAGCTAACCACGCCGTGCAGGCGGGCTTGCCTTCACCAGGAGGCCCCGGGAACCGAACCCCGGGCCTCCCATATGGTAAACGGGAGCCCCACTGATTGAGCCACAGCCGCTTCCCAATAAGGGTTATTTAATGTAGTAAAAGAAGAGAAGATGATGACAGTGTGGAGTGCACAGTAATGTCAGGGGAGGTTGCTGATGGGGATTGAACGGATGGTATTGATGAAAATTACAAGGATGCTTATCGAGGGCCTGTGACCCCAGAAGTAGACCAGAAATGTCCTGGGAGATCAAAGCAAGTCCAGGGTCACCTGCAGACTCTGATGTCAGATGGGGATGGGTTTGGGGTGGCTCTGTGGCTCTGACTGGTGCAGCAGTTTCCTTACCTCCAAATTAGTCCTTGCCTTCTTTAAAACATCATGAGTCCTGGTCACTGAAATGAAAAAACAGCCCAAAAAAGCAGAAATGACAAGCCAGCCCATTGTTTCCTTGGCTTGTGCTTTCTAATGCATTCCTTTCTGGCTACTCCTCTTGGGGTCTCTTGCTGCTCCCCTATCTTTCCTCCTTAGCATCCACAATTACTCATGGTACAGCAGGTTTAGGGATGTATCATCAGTCTCTCCCTTGGCAATATCCCCTGGACTCCCAGCTCACGGTTCATCACCAGCACCGTGGGGAGTCCAGAAGTTGGCCTCCTTTCCCCCAGCTCATTTCCCAGCTCTAGGGCACCTACACTGGCTGAAGATGAACTGCTCCATGTTCTCCTTCTGCTGGTTGGCAGTCTTCAGGCGCTCAGTCGTACTCTGAAGGAGATCCTCCTGTTTGGATAGCTGGGATCTCAGTTCCAGAAGTTCCCTTTTCATTGACTCCGCCTGAGAAGATCAGAAATCCAAAGCACCCCATGTGCTGTGGCTCTTTACTCTCCAAATTAGGATCCCACAGTCTTCTCAACTATTTTCAGACTGAACTTCCCCCAGAACAGCCTCTAAAACCCTCTAGCTGATGACAGCTTATGCTGAGGCCAGTAGGTGGTGATATTGAGAAAACTGGAAGCCCCTTTCCAATGAGCACAAGCCTACACACCTGGTGCTGAAGAGACTCTAACTCTAGACCAGTATTTAAACCCCCAACTGTGAACCAGAGCTCAAGGTCTGTCCTGACATCAGTTATATTACTCCTGCTTCACAAGGAAAACTTGGTAGTTCAGGAATATTAAGTCTGAGGAGGCATATATATTTCTAGGCAGGCACTTAGAGAGGGCCGGTCTGTAGACAGATTGCAAAGAAAAGTAAATATTTGTGTCAATTGATGATGGTAAAGTTTCCCCTCCCCTAATTACCCAAGTTGGGACCCATGAGGGATGTGGAACATGAATCCATTGTTAGACTTGCTGGGCAGGGCATCCTCAAACCTGCCTCCCAAGGTTCTGCCAGTCAGAGAGCCAGCCTGAGAGCAGAAAGGTTCCCCAGGGACCTGGCTTTTTCTGGGCTTGGCCCAGGGACTGAAGTTTCACTGATATGGTGGGATTCCAGTGGGTGGCTACAGGAGGCTTGCAGCCTTGTGGTGATCTTCTGGAATGACATGTGACCGGGGTCCCTGCAACTAGGGGAAGGAAGCATGAAACTTTAGCATGTCCCTTAATTTCAGCTCAGCCAAACTTCAGAAAGTGAAAGAATTTGAACCCTTATGGATTGCTAGGATTATTAAGTCTCTTCTTTCTCCATATGCTTTTGTTTTCCTCGTTGATTTCTTATCCCAGGGTCAGGGTGTGGGAGGAGAAAGGATGTGGTCAGAGCTGCACTGAAAGCAACCACCATGGACCACGGGGCTCCCTCCAGGGAGGCCCCTTAAGATCCTGCTTTTCCCAACTTATTATCCAGGTTTTGATCTTCAGGAAAGCTGCAGAACCTAGGAGAGATAATGTTTGGAGGTAGAGGAGCTGGATTTGAACCCAGTAAACGACATGGCCTCTTACCACTTTGCCAGGCAGTGCAGGGCTGGGGGAGTTTGGCAAGGCCGCTCTCCAGAACATGCTGAGGAGGGAAGCTGACTCCTCCAAGACGTGGTGCAGGGCACTGGCGCTGCTTCGAAGCTCATGGGCACTATCCTTGCCCAGCCCCTAGGGAAGAAGGCATTAGCGCTGGACTCCACTGGGGAAAGGGATCCCCTGGTTTGTAGTTGTTTTTCCAAGCACGGGGCTCAAACTTCCTCTGTGAGTGAAGCACATCCACCCAGAACTTGGGCCTGCTTGAACCTGAGAAAACCTTTTCTAATTTGGAAACCCAGGATCCTCAATCTCAGCAGTGACCTCCTGCTTGAAAGAACTTGTTTGAGTAGATTTCTCACACACTCTCTCTCTGTAGTTGCTTAATGCTATTGAGGCTAAGGTCCCTGTTTTTCACACTGGCAGCCCTTGCCCTTCCCCAAATCCCACCGTATGCTTCACCTGGGCTGAACTATTTGTAGCTCTGAGGAACGAGGTGCTGCTCCCTTTACCTGAAAGCCCACCCCCACCTCAACAACCTACACAGCTTTCAGAAGTCCTCCTCCTCACTACATCCTTAATGAAAGTGTCACTTTCCTTCCCTGGTATAAATCACCACTTCTACATCTGTGTGCTCACCTTGGAGGTGAGTTAGAGGACACCTCCTAACACTCTGCCCACAGCACCTTATCGTACTGATTACTGGTGTGTGTACCTTTCCCTCTAGTATGCAGGTCCCTGGAGGAAGAGGCTGTCCTACACATCTGTGGACCTGTAGTGGCTTAGACAGCACAGCCTCTGGGGCTTGGTCCCTCCCAATGATGCTGCACCCCCAGAAGCTTTGTTGACTGCTTTTCCTCCTCCCGCTTAGTCTGAACAAGGAGACCCCATGGCTGTCAAGTGCTTTACTTCTTCCACACATGTGGCCTATATGGATGCAAATCCCTCAATTTGTGTTCATCTGATTAAACAATTTTTTTCTGCCCACAGGTATGCATGTGACGGTGTGACTGTAAAATATGATAAACTACCGAAGGGCACTCAGCACGCCACCAAGGATATGTCAACACTCAGCGAGTGTGCTACTGATGATGACAATTAAGATGTCCAGGCTTTTCTGTGGTTCTGAGTGGGAATATCAAGTCACTGGCACCTTAAACAGAGCAGTTTATAGTGAAATTAGGAGACAGAGAAGGAAGGGCCTAGCATGGTGTAAATAGTAGATGTAGCCTTAGCTTTTAGAAGATGTAGAGCAGGAGGAGTGAAAATCAGAGGAAAGGGCCACAGGGATGAAGTGGTCCTAAGCCACAGAAGGGATTACCTCTGTGCCCTGAGCTGCAAGGCCAGGGAAGTTACATGCTGATCTCACAAGAGACGCTATCTTGTTGACCAGCAGTTGGCCCTCCCCCATCTGCTCTTTCAGGGCTCTATAGTCATCAATGTGGCCAATGACATGGCAGCCATGCTTATTGGCAAAGCAGCCATCGGTAGCATCACCATCCATCTTGAGAGGGCTCTTCATTACTGTAGAAGCATCCAAACTTGGCTCTGAAAAAATAAGACCACAACAAAACAGAATCTACTCTTATGCACAGTCATATGCTCAGTTAACATCAATCCAAAGGAGATATGAAATAGTGAAAGAGGTCAGGAACAAGAAAGGAGAATTAGAAAGTTCAAGGGTGGGATGAAGTCTACAGAGATATTTTGCTTTCTATATTTTTATAATCTGCCTTACATGATCCCACAGTGATAGTATGGCCAGAAGGTGAATTTCTTTCTTGATGACAAATGAAATATTCAAGAAAAATAGTACTAATATATAAACTCTTTCCAGGTGGAGAAGACATAGACAAGGAAATCAAGCTGAATACAGAGCGCACTATCAAGACTGGAGAGATTATGATAAAATGAAGCAAAAACAGAGCAAGAGGAAAACCGTCAGAGGAGAAGGAAAGAAGAAGAAAGGCAGCCACTGCAGGTGCCCTGAGGAGGGCTCCAGGCCTTGGAGCATGCAAAGAACAATCTCCAAATTCACACAATGGGAATTCAGACCAACAAGCATTGCTAGCCCTAATATGTTTCCATTATCAATCCCCAAGTCCTTAGTGGCCATATTTACCATTTGTCCTATTGAAGATGGAGGTCTTGGAGCCAGGAGCAGAGGAAGAAGGGCCAGGGAAGACCAGAGCCGGAGAAGCCATGCCAACATCCCGAACTGGAGGGGACGAAACTGATTCTAGGGAGTGAAGACACCGTAATTGTCAGGAGTCCTGGGAAACACTGCACATCAGGTGCATAATCAAAAGCAATAGTACATGAATCACTTGTTTCCTTTCTTCAGAACACAAGGTCTTCCTTTAGCTGAAGGGTGTCATGAGAAAGCAACTTCTAATTTAATAAATGATTAGGTATATTTGTGTAACCCCGGTTTTCAATATAACTTTATATGTAGTGTCTAATAGAATGCTTTCCAACCAAATATAAGACATTCATTAAAAATGTTGGCACAAAGAATGAGTGGATTTACAGGGGATTAAACTCGACTAATGACCATTCTAGTAAGATGGAACGGGAAACATTTATCAGTGGAAGAATAGGAGGCTGAAGCCTTGCTGGATTAAAGATGTCCCACTGGAACCCAGGAAGAAATCTGATGGTGGAATGGGACACTATCACAAAGAAGATGAAAATGATCCTGCTCAGGTAATGTGGCTTGGAGCCTGATTTCCAGCTCAGGCCTCGGTGCTGGGTGAGAAGGAGGATAGGTGACTGAGCCAGTGGGGCTGAGACTTGGCTGCTGTCTTGGGAAGCCAGTGAGAGGGGAAAGGCTGGATGGGGGAAGAGAAGGAGACCTAGCCGAGCACTGCAACCATCATGGCTCCCCGAGGAGGGCAAGGCAGCCGCCTGACCTATGTGAAACAATGTCAACCTGCCAGGCAAGCGCTATGCTTGGGGGTGCACGTTCATGTCTTATTTAGTGATCATAACAACATGATCATGTGACTATCCGCTGATTTATCAGGTCATTGTCTGATAAATGAGCACCTAGCAGAATTAGAGAAAAATAAAGATTAATATGACCCAGGAAATGCAGGCAAAAGTGTTTGAAAACTCAGCTTTAAAGAGACCCAAAAAGACATAGTTCCCAATTAGAATAAAATAGAGGCTATCGCCATGGAGATGATAGGGGATGTTGAAGTAAATGGTGCATCAAAAGGGGGAAAAAAGGAAGAGGAAGAAGAAATTAAATATGTCAAGGGCCTAGGTGTGGGGAAGATCTAACATTGGTATTAGGACCTGGTGAAGTGAGACAGATGAGGGACACTGAGAAGAGGGAGGGAACTGGTTACACACACCCATCTGAAGGGGCAGAGGAGTGGACCACTGCCCCTGGGAGAAACGTGCCCATCCCTCAGTGCTTGCCCAGCACCCCGATTCCTAAGGAACAGGGACATTTGCCACACAGCTCAGTGCCCCACACCTTAGGGAGTGGGAGATCAGGCTAGAAACGCCGGGCAGGTCAGCTCCACTGAGGCAGAGCTTGGTGCCATGGAAGGAACGCAGACTGGAGATCAGAAGACCTGGTTCTAGGCGTGTAAACCTGAGATGTCAGGTAATGTCTCAATGCCTTAGTTTTCTCGTGTGAAGTACAGAGACAGCAGTGCCTGCCCTGCCGCAGGTGTCATTACATATTTGAAAGCACTTGGTAAATTTTAAAGCGCTATACAAAGACAAGGAAGACTAACATATACAGCTCCTAATTCTTGACTAATTCTTCTTGTGACAGGAACGTGTAGGTTATTTCATCCAATGCTTCAAATGACTATAAAAGGAAGATGTCACTACTATACTCAACTTAAAAACGAAGAAGCTGAGGCTACACTACCTGTGAGTGTAAACAACTTGCCTATGGCAGACAACCTGTACCTGGCAACATCCGAATAGCGATCTCGGTCTGACCCTCAACCCCCCATTGTCCCGCAGTCCACTATATTAGAGCCCCTCCAATTCCACCTGACCCTAAGGTGCACAAAGGGGGCATGGCTGTCCCTTACACCTCAGGCATCTCGGTGACTATGCACTGGCTAAGAGCTTCCACATTCCCTTCTCCTTCATACCTGTGAAGCATGGCTGCTTATTTCCAGGGTCGGTGCTGACTGGAAAGTTCTGGACAGTGGAGGACAGGCTGAGTCGGGCTGTGTGGGCACTGCCGTCCAACTGCTGCTCCAGCTGCAGTCGCAGACAATTGTTCACCTGAATGCTGTGCTCCAGCTGCCCTCGCAAAGCTCGTACCTCTGCCACCAAATTGCTCAAGTCACTGCTCACAGGGGCTTGGTGACAGGAATCCCAGCTGTGAGCTGAAAGAAGAGGAGGCTGCTCGCCCTGAGCCATATTTCCAAGCACTTGTCAGAACACAGCTCCTGGCAGCCTCTTCAGCCAGGGCCCTACTGTCATCTCAGGGCTGCAGGCAGCACACAGCTGCAGCTCATCTGTGGTAGAAATGTGACCTTTCCTGCGTGGTCCTGGGTACACTGAGAGGGCAAGCAGCCGGTCTGGAGTTTTCGTCAGGTACAAATTTCCCACATGCGCGTAGAGGCCATGTGATTAGCAGATTAGGTAAAGCCCGTTGTTTCATTCTAATATTAACTATAGTTCTACAAGCTAAATAGCAGGGTCTTCCAAGGAGAAGGGTAGGGGCTAAGGGAGAAGGAGGTTTGATGGCTGCCACACACAGGAACCACAGAGGAGGAGGAGGAGGAAGGCACCAGACTGTTGGGTAGCAGGTAAGAATGGGAGTCGGACTCCGTGGACCAGAGACCACAACTATGTGAATTTTTCAACTTTCCCACATTTTTTTTTACCTCCAAATATATGGTCTATTTCTACATATTGGGGATGAAGAGAGCTAATAAACATTCTGCAAGGCCCCATTCCCTTACCTAAAATTCTTGAGGCCAAATCTATTTTGAGCTGTAGAATTTGTTTCAGTTTTTATCCAGAAAATAGGATGCATATCACGTATCTTACATGATTCCCCGGTTGTGTCTGGAGATACCCCCCTTCATCAAGCACATTAATATTTCTGCAATAAGCTATGCAAATATTCTAACAAAGTGTGGTAAATGACCACTATGAACAAGCCTCTCGTCAGTATTTTATTTTATTACTATTATTGTTTTAGAAGATACTGAGGATTGAATCTAGGACATCACACATGTGAAGCAGGCACTCAACCACTGAGCTACACCAGCTCCTTGTCCACTGATATTTTAATTCAATCCAGGATCCCTTTTTTTTTTTTTTTAATACAAGTAGCATGGACTATTTCACCCTTCATTTTACTGAGATGTTTTCATTGATTCCATACATTTACTCTAGTCTTTAAACCTTTGTTTTGGTCTCAATCAATTTTATTTGAATTCCTACTTAATTGTCACACTCCCTAAATTTTTCTTTTTCCTTCCTTGACAGGTAAGCATTCTCTCTCCTGCAGTATCATGTGGTCAAGAGCATATAAAAGCTCTTGTTTGTAGCTCTCAGACTAATGAGCAGTTTCCTTTCATTCTATACCATACATTCTGAGCAGTGCTTTAATTGGCACTCAAGAGATACTTATGTACTCAAAATGGAAATAGATTCTAAAGAATATTACCTTGGATATCACAGTCCTTCATTCATCTAGTTTCTGGTGGCTCCTTTTATGTTCTCCTGGAGTAGGAGTCAGGGGCCCAGTGAAGCCTCAAAGTCTTTTAAAAATTCCTCAACAAACGTGTAACAAACACCCACTCTGTGCCAGACCTAGTGAGAGGGGCTGCAATAGACAAGGCAAGCAGTATTGCTGCCATTGATCAAAGCTTCAAAGCTGTCAGATATTCAGGAATCAGCAACCACAGACTTCCTGAGGTACCAAGTACCTGTTGAGTTGTAGGTCTTTCCTTCCTTCCTTGAGGAAACCACCTGCTTACATGATCACTTTTGAGGAGACCAGTGGTACCCACAACTGATTTACTATTTTCTAGACTAAGCAGTTCCCTCTCTTTAGGTTAACAGGAATGAGCCTTCCTGGGTTACAATGAAGATCCTTATCTAAATCTTTTTTTTTTTTTTAAAGATACTTAGATTATATAAATGTCATCCTTGCCTAATTTCGTCAAATTGAGGCCAGCTATTTCAGCTGGCTGAGACTTATTGTTTTTATGCTTAGAACCCTCTCCATTTGAAGGGGAATTGGGAAATATAACAATTCTAAAATACCAGATTATTATTTTAGCCAGTGGCAAAAGTCCCCAATAAAATTGAAATAAGGCTTAAACCTCAGAGGCTATTAGCAGTGTTTCTGAAAGGTTTCCGGGGGCAGGGTGTTTGTTTTTGCATCGTTTTCTTCCGCACTGGGGAAAAGGGTCAGGGTGGGAACAGGTTGTTTGCTACCTGGCTGCATGGGTTTTCAGTATGTGCAATTCACGGTATTCAAGATCCTTTCAAAAGGTGCTATCATTGGGACCATTCTTTGTACTTTTTAAAGTATGTTATTACTGGAATTTTGATTAACTTCTCCCTGGCCATCTAAGTGGGTGAAGTGTGACTCTGGTGGCCTATTTTCAAGGATGTTCATATCACCAACATCTCACCCCTGGGCTTTGTGTGTGAGAATTCCTGTCTTATTGGGAGCCCCAGGCCTGGCTGGGGATTTTTCTGAGATGGAACTCGGAAGCTTCCATGATCTCCACAACTCCCAAGGTAATGGCCTCACTGGGATCATAGCAAAGGGCAGGAAGTTTGTGGGGAGAGCCAAGGGGGCAGTGAACTGCGGAGGAATACATACCTTTCAGGCCCTTCTTGGCATTGCCATAAAGAGCCTCATGGATCTGTAGCTCCACCTGGAGGGACTGGAAGAGCTGCTGCTTCTCCTCACACTGCTGCTGCAGGAGGGCCAGCTTGTGCTGCAGCCTGCCGGGACGGAGGCAAGAGCCCGCTGAGTTGTCAGAGCTGCTCAGCCACACCAGGCCACAGGCTGGAGTCAACCTTCGCATCACAGTGTTTAACCCTAGGTGCTGACTCAGAAGTCATGACGACCATCGCTTCTATTTTACCGATGTGGAAACAGAGCTCAGAGAGGTAAGATAACTTGCTTAGGGTCATACCATTGGTGAGTAGCCAAACAGACACACCAGCATGGTGTCTGAGCTGCTCCTACAAATGCTCCTTCCATGTTGACTTATTCTGGGGGACAAGCCCCAAGGCTGGGGGAGAGGCTTCCTAGGTTATGGGGAGACTAATGTCTTGTACCTGATTGGAAGGATGAGAGCATTCTTTATCCAGTCTCTCAGATACTAAAGCCTTCTACGACAGTATTTCCACTCCTTAAACTTTATAGGGAAAAAGTCGTTCCCAGAGAAGATCTTCCTTCTGCTCATAGTTACCCGTAAATCAGGAATAGCAGAGGGGAAACTGAGCTTTATAATGACACCTCCAACTGTCTTGCTGATCTCCTACATCTAAATCAGAAAACACCTCCCCCCTTTCCTTATCAGTGGGACACCTCTTACCTCGAATCTTTCTCCCGGAGGGATAGTCGTTCCTCCTGGAAATGCAATATCTCCTGCTGTTTCTCCTTCAAGTCTTCCAAAAGATGTTGACGTTCTACCTTCTGGTGCTCCAGCTCCATTTCCAGCTCTTGAAGCCGGGATTGAGAGGAGAGCAGAGCCTCCCTTAGGCATTCCATTTCCTGGGAGTGTTCTGGAGAGCAGAACACAGGTGTATTTATATCATAGGGCCAAGGGAAGGCAGGAAGATGAGCCCAAGAACATCTGACCTGAGAAACAGCACTAAGGCAAAGGGAAGGACAGCCATGTGTGGACAGACAGAGAGCATTGGCTCACTTTATCCACACATCCTAGGGAACGGTGTACCTTGATCTTTGCAATGCCCTTGATCTCTGATTTACCATGACCTACACTGTACTTAGAGACAGAATTATGCTTTCTAACACTCATCACCTTCTAAGTGCTCACACATCAGCTGTTTAATAATCCATTCTTGAATCCTGCCAAAGCTCAATGTCAAAATTTCTTGTCTACACTTTTTCAAAAATATTATTTAATTTATTTTTAAAATTGGGACACTTGTTTTTTTTTCCTGGTTATGGCAACTCTCTGATATTCATGATTTCTCAAACTTCATGACAGGGACTCTGGGAATACAGATGCAGGTCCTGTCAGTCTTCTGGGATGGACTTCACCAGGGCCTGGCAAATTGTACTCATTTAAATCTCTAACTTCTCATCTGTGAAATCTGTTCTATTCTTTCCAGGCATTCAGTTGTAATTTAGTAGTTCTGCCTTCTCTCTTATCTGTTAACTTATGTTCCCTTCCCCACGCAGTGACTTTTCCTATCAAGTCTTTCTGCAATGAAGAGGCTAATTTAGAAGTATCTTTTTTTTTTTTTTAAAGATTTTATTTATTTATTCATTTATCCCCCCCTTGCTGCTTGTGCTCGCTGGGTCAGCTAACCACGCCGTGCGGGCGGGCTTGCCTTCACCAGGAGGCCCCGGGAACCGAACCCGGGACCTCCCATATGGTAAACAGGAGCCCTACTGATTGAGCCACAGCCGCTTCCCTAGAAGTATCTTTTAAAGGTTTTTTTTTTTCCTTTTCCACAACATTATTTCATTCTTGGCTTAATCCTTTCAGACACTCTTCTTAATTTTATATAGCTGTTCAATACATATTTGTAAATAAAAATAATTTGTTGTTAATAACATATTGGTTTGAGGAATTCAAATAACACTAAAGCCTTCTGCCTCCCCAGCCACATGAGAATTGGTGCCAACCCATGGATGCCCTTTGAATAGGACTGGGAACGCTGTGGAGGACACTGTGATAGAGTCATAAAGAATAATGGGAGCGGATGCCGCTCAAGTGGTTGAGCGTCTCCTTCCCCCATGGGAGGTCCTGAGTTCAGTCCCCAGTGCCTTCTAAGAACAAAACAAACAACAACAAGCAAACAAATGAGAAAACCAACTCAGGGGAGCTGATGTGGCTCGGTGGCTGAGCGCTGGCTTCCCACATACGAGGGCCCAGGTTCAATCCCCAGCTCTGGTACCTCAAAAAAACAATGCTGACCAGAGAGAGGAGCTCTGTGTATAAGAGTGGGGATGGGAGGGGAGATATGAGGATGGGAGAGGAGGTCCTGGAGGGACAGGGCTGCAATAAAGTCTGGAGAAACTGGGGGGGATTACAGGCACTGTCCTTTCTTCCTTTCCTGGTACCATGTCTGCTGTGAATGGGGGTAAGTAGAACTGACATCCACCTGGTTTCCAGTTTGGCAGCTAGGGACTCTGGATCTGCAGTCTGGTTTGTTCAAAACTGAGGCTTTCCTGGAGGTTGTTCATCTAGGGCAATAGATGAGATGTCTTAGGAAGTAGATCTTGCAGAATGAGAGTAACTATGGAAATTGTGGGTTGGTGGATCTGGATAGCTCTGTTTCCTTCACTGTCTTCTCTTTGCTTTTCTAAGTGGAGATTGGTGTGGTCAGGGAAGAAAGGAATCTGACAGTGACCACAGTTAGGGTTTTTGGGCTCTCACCTCTGGAAACATGCCTCAGCTGGGCCTCAAGTCTCCGGTTCTCTTCCCTGAGGTCTGTGTTCTCACAGAGGTGAGGAATGGACTCCAGACCCTGAGTGTAGAAGTTAGAGGTGGATCCTGCCCAGAAAATGCATTGAGCAAGTTACACATTGGGGTAACAGATGCTGTCAAAACTTCCCATTCTGTATCTCCTAAAGATACCATCCCAACCCAGCAGAAAACCCTGGGACTAAAGTATTTTAGGACAAATGTTTGGTTTTCATGCATCACTTCTCACTGGATACTTGCCAAGCATTGTCACATGCCATTGCTGTAATTGTGCAGGGGGCTCTTTCCCCCTGGATAACTGCTGATATGGTGGATGCAGGACAAGGGTAGAAGGGATGGCCTCCAAGTGACAGCACCACAGGAGAAGAGAGGAGGGAGAAAGGCCACCTCAGTGAATGGGCTGGGGAGGGCCTTGTAGACCTGGGCTCTGCCATTTGCCAATCACTCCACAAGGGCACAGGGAGGGCAGTAGAATGTATACGAGCAATTAAGGATGGGATGAGAAGTAGACAACTCTGGGACAAGACTTAGTTCTGCCTTAAGGAATTTCACTCTCCGAGGATCAAATATATACATAAAATGGGGATAATCATTGCTGCCCCAACTCCCAGGTTGGACTGTTTGCAAAGAGCAAGGGAAATAAAGCACACCAAAGACCTTTGAAAACTGGGAGGCCCTGCCCAACTGCTCTCCCTTCATAAGCTCCCCACGTTTAACCAGGCATAGGAAGGCCTGAGCTCTCCTACCACTTCCACGTGCAGTGGAGCTGAGCCGGTGCTCCAGCTGCTCACGCAGGCGGTCATTGATGCAGATGGACTCCTCCAGGCGCTGGCGCAGGTTCCGGATTTCACCAAGATGTTCTTCCAGTAGGTCAGCCCCTGCAGCCACCCCACCAGGACATGGAGAGAGGAGGGGGATTGAGGATCTTGGTCATTAGTGGAGGTGGGGGTAGGTGTGGAGCAGGACCAGTGGCCCCACAGTGAATATCCCTAAACATCAGCATCCTCCACCACTTCATCCTATTGCTTGGGCACCCAAAGAAAACAGTCAACATTGTTTAAGTGAAAATGCGCTTTCAAACACAGGACAGCCCAGTGCTGAGCAAACCCATGGGTGTCTTCCCAAACGGGGCTCTGGCAAGTGTGAGGGAGTTGCATATGCTTTAGAAAAATAGCTGCAGTCTCTGGAAAGGCCTGACTAGCACCTGGAAAGGTGTGGCCCCCTCCTGGCTATGACTTTGAGGGTGATAGGGAAGAAGGGTCTTCCAAAAAAAAAATAAAAGTACCTGAACTTAAACTCGCCCTATGTGGTTAATGCTTCTCTCAAATCACTTTTAATATGGATAGAAGAACGGAGAGGCTGCAAGGCTCTAGGGATCTGAAGGTGGATTAGAGGAGGAAGGAGAACCCCCAAGGAAAGAAAGAAGATGCAGAAAAGAGAAGTGGAAGGGAGGCTAATGGCAGGCTATCTCAACTGTACCGTTTTGCTTCAGGCTCAGTCATTCTCTGAAAATTACAATTGTCTGGCTGTTGGAACTAAACTGAGTCCTAGAATCCACCTGCAGAGCTGCAGCCCTCCTCTTAGTGTGATGTGTCTTGGCCCTGACCTGACCGTGAGAGCTAGGGTGATGAGGGAAACCTTAAATTGGGTTTTGTGAACCAGATATATGTGTGTGGTGGGGAGCTCTGTAGAAAGAGCTTCCCTTTCTGTAACAACTCCTGACCAAAAGAAGATTGTCCCCATGAATGTTTGTGCCTGGCATTCTGGAAGAGTCTAAGGTGGGGCTGGGTTCAGGTAGGATGTAAGGTGGGGCAGGGAGAGAGAAACACATGGGTGATGGAGCACAAGAGGTGGTCCCTGACTTTCCCATGGCCCTGCAGAGCACTGAGGCCCTAGGCAGGGAGGAGTTGCTGAGAGAAGAAGAGGCACTTAGACAGAAGCAGCCCCGATGGGGACTTTTGCTTTCTGCCTGGCCTGGGTGACATGGCCCTTTCATTTTATACCATTCAGTGAGCCAGGGTCTAGAGGAGGAATGGAAAAAAGCCCTGCCCCGGTGCAAAATGAGGAGACTTTGAATTCAGTTTCATTCCAGCTTTGTCCTTTACCTGTGGGTTTGGAGTTAAGCTGGTACACAGAGGAGCCTGAGGATAAGTTCCCAGATACATTCCCTTTCTGAGGCCTCATCATGTCACACTGTCCACTGATGCTCAGCAACCCAGGCTCCAGGATTCTGCCCAGTTCTATGGTGCCTCTCAGAGGAGAGTGGGGCTGGGCAGGGTTGTGGTAGTGGGAAAAGCTGGCTTCCAAATGGTTGCTAGGAAATGTAGCTGGGGCAGTAGGAGGGACAGTGCTGATACCTGGATAGAAAGAAACATGCGTGAGGAACAAACAGGGATGTCAGAAAGGAAGAATCACGAGGAAGTGTGTGGTTGCTAAGAACAGAGACTAAAGGGAGACATGTGGGATGTCAGATCCCAGTCCACTGGGAGTACCAGGTAGAAGAAGACTCCTAACCCAGAGACTCTAACTTTCACCCCCTGTAATTCCTAGCATGATGTAGAGGATGGGTAAAGTATCTGAAAGTCACCAGTATACACAAAGGAGAAGTCCAGTGGCCCCACTTCTGGCCCCCACTATAATCCCTCATGGTAGAGTACAGAGAAGTTCCAGAAGTTCACTCACTCTCAAAGTAAGGGGTCAAGAGTATAACAGGATATTGCATTAAACATACCTGTGAGGAGGAATACCTGTTTGCCTATGAGTACTTGCCTTCCCCAGAAGCTAACCAGCCAATCTTTCCAAGTCTCATTTGGGGTTGTTGGCAGAGTGAAGGACATGCAATATAGCTGGATGCAGCTGCCCCTATTCCTCCAGACTGCAGAACTTTTCGGTGAGGCTGAGGGAGGTTGTGTGTAAGATAAGTGGTGACTTGGATTTCACTCAACAGGATTCAAGGCATGAAAAATGTCATCATTTGCCTTTGATGACATTATCATTGGACACTGTTCAATGGAGAGAGGGAGGACCAGATTCCTTTGGTGTCTTCCAGCTAAAGACCCTATGAAAACATGGGCTTTTCCCTCAGTCTTCTGCTTCTAGGTCAAAGGTAGCCCAGACTGGGCTGAGGGTGGGGGTGGGGGGATGTGGTAGGAGGTGGGGCCAAAGTTTAGGAGAAAACTCAGAAGAGTGCTTTCTTCTAGGGATTAGCAGCAATAGGCAGCAGAGTACAGGCAGCCCCACCTCTCCACCTTCTCCACCTTCCCAACAGGAAGGAGGCTCTTGTTTCCTTCAAAAGAGCCAAATTCCCCTGAGAGGTTAATGCAATTGGTACTCGCCAATTTTTAATCCCCATTTTTAACTGGTTCTCAAATATGGCTGCATACTGGAGTCAATTGGGAAAATGTAAAAAAAAAAAAAAAAAAAGAATAGATAATAAGACCTGGACCCACAGACATTTTGCTTTGATATGGGTACAGCTTGAGCATTGGGTGTGTTTACATCATTCCAGGTAATAGTAATAGGCAGCAAGGTTTGAGAAGTATTGCCACAGTTCTCTCCTTCCCCAATCTGCAAAATACTAGATGTTCATTAAATCACTGTGAGTTAAAGAAAAATTTAACCATCTAAATTTCAGTATTTTTCCGACCTCTTTCACACCTCCTTCAATTCACCCCAACACAAGGCAAAGGGGGAATTCAGTGATTTTAGACACCAGCTTACTTTTTAAGCAAGGGGAGGTTCCAAGGCCGTCAGGAATAATGATCTGTGTTCTCATATCCTAGCCTCCTCTGGGGACACAATACAGATTGTACTGTGCAAAGACACCACACCAACAGCCTCTTGCACCAGGAGCTGTCAGCCCCACACTTACTTGACAGGCTGCCCTGCACCACTGTCCACATGGAAATTTGTAAACAAGGAATGCTGATAAGTGATGGTCTCTCTGAGAGAACCGTGCCTGCAGGTAGGAAAAGAATGGGCTACACTCTTTCTCACCAAGGCAGGAAGCATCTGAACTCTGATCAATGGCTCAGACACGATGCGACTCCAATTCAATCTACATCCATGAAAAAAAAAACCCAAAAAAGTTTACATCCATGCACTGTGGTCTCCTTCCATCTTCCCCTTTGGACAAAGACAAGCTGACAAAATATGCAAATAGAGAAGAAAAGGAGGCAAGGAAACAATAAGGAAGCCAGAGAACACGCTTGCCATTTTGTCATGGGACATATTTGTTACCCACCAATTGTTGGTTTCCGAACTGGTAAAGTAAAAAATTAAAGAGAAAAGAGTGTGGGACAGCACAGCTGCAAGGGGCCTCCAGGGTCTGCTCAGCTGAGCTCAGACCCACACGCTGAGGAGTATGGGAATGAAAACTGCCTCAGTAGAAAAGACCTAAGAGAAAGCACATAGAACTGGGAGAAGAGGCCTGGGCTCAAAGCCATGTCTCCCACTTACTAGTCCCCTGCACTGGCTCTACCCCTGGCACAGGAGCTTTGTGAGGATCAACAAGACCAGGTCATTGTTGCCAGGTAGGCCCTAAATTGCTGTACCTGTGTAAACATAATAAGCAGAAGAGTAAGCCTCTTAGGCCTCAATACCTGCAGAAAGAACCTAGACAAATTCATATCCTAAAAAATGGTCTGGGTCTACCTGGATTTGGGAAATCAAACTGGAGGCAGAGTAGACAGAGTATCCATTTTCAGTGTTGACAAAAGAAAAATGTGGTTCAAATGACATTTGGGGTTCAGGGATCCAAATCTAGGCTCTGGTCTTTGGTCACTGTACACCCTTTGCATGATTGATTTTATGGGTCAACTTGGCGAGGTTATGGTGTCCGGGTTGGGCAAATACCAGCTTCCGCTACGGAATTCAGCCTTGCCAGCCCCCACAACTGCATGAGCTGCTCTTTATTATAAATCTCTTCATATATATATATATCCTGTTGGTTCTATTTCTCTGGAGAACACTGACTGATGTGAGCCTTGTTATCAATCCCTGGCACTCCCAAGTTTCTTTACAGTCATGGGATGTTGTCATTTCAAACTCCTTTCTAGTTTTTTTGTTTTTGTTTTTCTTTAAAGACTACTAGAGAGCAAATTCATCTTGTGAGGTTTTTCTTATTGTTCTAAGCTATAAGTGATCACATGAGAAAAAAAAACATTTTACGATAAGGAACCCAGCCCATAAATACATCAAACCTTTTTCTAAAAGATGACCATAGAGTCCAGGAGTATGGGACTAAATAAGATCAGTCATCTTCAGGAGACTGAGGATAGAATTCACAATCAGTCCCCACGTGGTCTGTGCTTCTGGTTCTAGCTGCCCACGTGCCACCTGTGCAGGGTGCAGTAGGATAAGGGGCTCTGTCACCTTCTCTTCTGACTCCCTCTACCGCCATACCTTTTGCCCCTATGCTGATGGTATCTGGTTCTCAACTTGCTGAAAAGCCTTGCACAGCAGATGACGTAATAGCCACATAAAAGAGCCCACTGAATGTGGCCATCTTTTTCATGGCCACCTCTTTCTGCATGGGCAAGGCATAAAATCTCTCTCCCCTGCCCCAGCAGTAAACGTTCCACCTGTGTTTCAGGCATCAACACACCTGGTGGTTCCCAGCACAGTCCACAGTACAGAGCACCAGGTCCAGAGCCTGAGGAATGGACATACTTGTGCACTGACTGGACACACACGCCAGAAAAACACAGTAAATACATTTCAGCAGAGCACAAGCTGAGTGTTCCCTCATCCTTGATTTGTAACATGTACCCCTATGTTACTTTTTTTTTTTAACCTGCCATCAAGCCAAAGCCATGCAGAGCCACACAGTGTGGGGCAGCCAGTCACAAACACACAAATGCAGCAGGAGGTGCTCACTTTCTCCCAACTGCTTCTGCAGCATCTGCAGCTCCTGTTGCGCCTCGGCCAAGGAGAACACCGGTGTCCCACAGCAGCCAAAGAGGGGAGGGCCAGGGGGGCTGCAAGGCAGGAAGCTGGGTGGAGCTGAGGGCAGTGGGGCCTGGGGGAGGCTAACCAGCTTGGGTATGGAGTTAAAATGAAAGCCTAGAAACAAAGTCAGGGAGAAAGAGGGATCACCATTAGAGAGAAAGAAAGAGAGGGAAGAATGGGCTAAAGCTTGAGGAGGTGAAGCCATTTCCTGACCAGATGACTCCCCAGGCCATGGCTCTTCTCCAATGTGATGCTGCTGAGACAGCTATGGTGAGCACTGCCATGGCCAAAGGTGGTCACTGCTACCTGAAAGGCTGGCCTGGCTGACCATTCACATGCAGGTTCATCTGACAGTGACTGTCACCAGAAGGCACAGGGGCATTTTTGCAGGACAGGAAGCCACCGGAGGCCCCACTCCAGCAATCCCAGGCATAGACAGGTTCCAATGGCCGAGCCTGATGCTCTCCAGGGCCCCTGGACAGCTGCTCCCAGAATGTACCTGTCTTTGATCCGGGGACAAGACTCTCCCTACCCCTAGCACTCCTCTTCTGAAAGCATCAGGACCTACCCTGAGGAAGGCAGGAGGGGTCGAGGCCTGTGGGGAAACTTGTATTAAAGGGGCATGCAGTTTAGGGTTCTGAAGGAGACTCCCAAATCCAAGTGCTCATTCACTAAATAAATAAAAGTCTTGGTGGAGTGGCTTAGACACAATGGTTTGCACCATGTCAAAGCATTAAAATAACTGAAGAAAACTAATAAGTGCAGATTTGCAGGGCCTAATCCAGATCTATTGAACCTGAATCCCTGGGAGCAAGGCTCAGAAATGTGCATGTTAAAAATCTTCGCTGACGATCACACCACACCCCATCTACAGAGAAGTCTTTAGGAAGCCTGGGAATGTCTGATGTGACAGTCGTAGGGCAGGTAGTGAGAGGAGGGAGCAGAAGCCAAGACTGACCTGGAAAATGCCTCTCATGTCAGAGCAGTCCTGCAAAGACATCCAAATTGCCACAGGACACAGCTCAAACTTTCTACAGGGAAGCATTCTGATTTTAAAATCCCTGGCCTTCTGCTCTTTCTGTCTGCTTCACTGAAAGCATTCAGAAGTTGTCTACAGCTCTTGGTAAAGAACTTTCCCTGTGATTCCCTGGTCAAGCTGTTGCCTGCTCTGGCCTAGAAACTTGGAGCCCTGGCCCAGGATGAGTTGGGACACTTCCTGTCCCTATGGGTTTGGTTGACTTGGCATCAGGAGAGCCGGGGGTTCAGAAGGAAAGCACTTTGCTTTCAGAGAGCACCTTGAAGGCAGCCAGCCAGGTGTGGCAGGAGGGGGAGGTGAGGGCAAGGTGTGCCCTTTCCCTGCCACCTCTGGTGCAGAGCTGTGACTGAACAGTGCACCCCCTGCAACAAGCCGAGGCATATCAGTGACATGGGCCCCTCTAACTGGCCCAGGACACGCAGCATGGACATGCCAAGGGCTGTCAGTGCACTCCTAAATCCAGGAATGAGAGCCCAATGTGAATAGAATCTTGCCTCAAGGGAAAGATTCATGCTTTATCCTGGGGATAAGTGGCAGTGAGAAAGACTGAGGGAAAACTGGACCAGGAAGGCTGAGCAGCACAGGGCACTGCAGGGGTGGGCATTTTCCCCATTTAGTTCCTGCAGCTATGATGCTAGGGGACTGCGGTCAGAGCCTGCACCTTTGCATCAGGCAGACTTGGGTAAATGTTACCCACCACTCTCTAGCTGGGATATCCTGAGCTGTGGAATTTGTTGAGCTTCAGTGTCCTCAGTTGGCCACAGTACAGCCATTTACTTCAAGGATCAAGTGTAGATTACATGGGACAGCATATGCACAGGGCTTGGTGATGTACAGGGCATCAGGAGATAGGAATGTCTTTTTGTTACTTGTCTGATATAATTCTGGGAGTAACACTTTGCCTTTTTGCTCCCCATGGTGAAATAAGAAAAAGGAATGAAAATGTTTATTTTTAAATGATGAGCTAAGCAATGGTTAAAACTGGTATGCAGATCAAAGCCTGTCATGGATTAATTCTTTTCTTTTTTTTCTTTTTTTAAATCAGATACCATTAGAGAATTTGGATGGGCTTTTGGTTTTGTCTAGGGTGTGATGCATAAAGGCTCTACCAGTACAAATGTTTGTCCTTGAAGGAGAGTCAAAGAGTCAGCTGCGGGAGGGGAGATGAGTATACTACCCCCCTTTGGGTCTTGCATACCTGGATGGGCCTGGGAGGCCTCCTTGGGGGGATTCTGGGGAGTTGGCAAGCTGATGGGGTTGCTGCTGGATTCGGCCTTAACCCCCTGAGATGCACCAGTCGTTGATGGTTTAGAAGACAATACAGCAGAATGACTTGAATGACGGATGGAATCTATAAGACCCATGAATGAGAGGAAATGTTTGGCATTCCAGAGAGAGCTGCAGTCCTGGCCTTATACTTCCCCAGGGCACCAGGGCTAGGGCCTTGTTTTCAGGGAATGCACCCAGCTTAGGTGTGTGAGCAGTGCTCATTTTCTTATCCATGGATAGCTCCTTAGGGAGGCAAACCACCTTTGGGGGGAGAGTGGGGCTCAGGGCCTGGAATATCAGGTAAGACAGGCAGCATCTGTGGCCATCCACAGGTGTTCAGGGGGCACTGCTCAGGAAGTGCTTTCAGCACGATCATCTCAGAGAGGTGAGAATTCCCATCTGAAAGGACGAGGTCTACCAGACAGACCCTGTGCACAGGAGCCCTTTCAAGGGAGAGAATCCCCCTCACTCTCCTAGCCATGGATCCCCTTGGGTCCAACAGCATGTATGTGCAGATGGAGGCCAGGGTGACAGAGGTGACTCAGAGAATCAGGAAAAAACAACATGACATGACCCACTGAGGCCTGTGCTTGGCACTGGTCCCAGAGCCATGTTCAGTCCTCTACACACCAAGGCCAATCCACCAGCCCTTACTACAGAGGTCTCCTCTTAGCCTAGATAAAGGCAGAGCCATTCAGAAAGTGGAGGCTACCTGTGTGACCCGGTAGAGCATTCTTCTCTTCACGGTGGGAGTACTCGCTGACTATGTCCATGTCAGAGCAGGCTTCTGGCTCATCAGACAGGAAGGAGGTGCTGTGGGAGTCAGACAGGCCACGGCTGCTGGAGGGGGTTAGGGATCGAGCGTCCAGCTTGGCCTGTAGGACCTCAATCACTTTCTCCTTCTCCTGCAGGTCTCTGGTGAGCCTGTGGGGTGAGGAAGGACAGCAGATGGAATCGAGATCACCTGGACCAGCTAGTGCCACTTAGGCCCATGGAAAAAACGACATAGGCCAAGGAGCTTAGTCAAATAATCAAAATATCCCATCTCTTATTAGGGGTAGAGGAGAGCTGGAGTCTAGAGGGAAAGATGGAACTCACTCCCCAGTGCACTGGCCACATAATATGCTGAGGACTAGAGGAGGCTTGGCCAACTCTCCAAGGCACCGCCCCTTAAAGTTTGGCCCTGGAGCAGCTGCAGTAAAACTGTTTGCTAACAGTCCCCAACAGGGTAAATCCGGAAAGTGAAAGTAGGCATTTAGAAACAGAGCAATTTGGCATCATTGCACATCCAAGAACATGACGAATGGGAGGTACAGACAACATGTGTCTGTGATGACTCAGACATGAATAAAAACAAAACCAAAAATTAAATAACTTGCCTGCCACCACAGATAGTCAGAGAAGCACTATGTGGCCTCAAGCACACTCCTTACAGGGAAAGGCTCGAGTAGTGGCCAAAACTGGTCCTGAGCCCACATGTTATTGAGAACTATATGCTGAGACTCACTGAAAACCGGCAGCTGAGTGATACAGCCTCCCAGGGTTCTGCACATCTAGGCCTCATCAGGAGGGACTGCAATATGATTCTTTTTTTCTCCAAGCAAAGGCGGTGGCTATTAAGCCAGCAGTCAACCCAACTTGGGGCAAATCTACCTTGCAAAAGCACAACCTGGTCTTTAAACCCTGGGGGCTCTGAGACCCCTGAAACCAGGTTAGGTCTCTTGGGTCAGTCTGACTCAAGGTCACTAAGCCCAGGAATTAAGGTATAAATGGAAATCTGTAGAATTACATTGAAAGGGAATAGAGAATTCCATTAAAACCAACATTAAGATGATGAATGAATAAATGAATTTATTACAGTCTGCCTTTTTCTCGTTTACCCTGATTTATGAAGGTGCAGCCATTGGGTCTGTTTTTGATACCTTTACAGATTCTTTTCTAAATTACCTGATAGCCAATGGCTCGAGTCCGGCTTGATCTTTCTCACTTTTATGATCCTCTGCAAACCAAATTCAGAAAGAAACAGTGAGAAATAACACAAGTCCCACCTCACACATTACACACTCAGGGGCCCTCGGGACCAGGAAGAGTGATGATCCTGCTGTGCATCCAGGACACTGGGGAACTACTCTGGGACGCTCAGGTCGTGTCTTTAGAGAAAGACACAGGCTTTCCTGACACCACCGGGCAAACTCTCCCTGACCTCGTGGATCAGCATCATGACATCCTCTGCCCTGATTCAGGGCAAACAGTTTAAAATGTCTTTTGACCCATTGATGAGAGCTGCCCTCTGGAACACCCCAGCCTCCAAGTCCTGCCCCAAGGCTGGTCCCCAGGTGCACGGCTGTGTGTCCCTTCACAGCTTTCATGAAGAGCCTACTTCCATCTCTGAGGAGATGACAGAATCCTATCGTTCCTGCCACCAGGAGATGGAATGGCTGGTCCCAGGTCTGTTCCTGCCATGGGCCCTCAGGTGCTCACAGGAAATTCTCTCCCATTAAAGGGCTCCCAAAATAACTTACATTCCTAGCTCTGGTCCTACAACATCCAGTGCCTAACTGCTGTCTGAAAGAGCATGGTGCTTTATCCGTATGTGAATTATGCTCATGGACATTACCATACAGTAAATGGGGATCGTGCAACCAGTGAAGACACAGAGACACTGAAAGTATAAGTCACTTGCCCAGAGCAAGTTGATGGCAGCAGCCAAGCCAGACCTTGGGTCTTGCTATTCTTAGCTCAGGCTCTTCCCACTGTTAACAAGCTCCTTCTATCTCATCTCCCTCTCTGCCCTTTAGCAAAGAGGCACATACCACAAGTGAGGAAGTTTCTGCCGTTGTAAATACGGCATCTGTGTGTTCTTCCTCAGTTCTTCCTCAGTGCTCCCTACCCACCAGCCCTGATCCTGCAATGGCCCCCAGGAGATGAAGTGGAAACAGAATCCTGAGTTAAAAGGCTGTTTGTGAAGGTACGGCGGCCCCTGGGCTGGGGACTGTGGGAGTGAATGAGCATATTCCCAATCCCTGTGGCCAACTTACTGGTGCTGAGTCTGCTGGTGAGCCTCTCTGCCAGCTGGCTTCCCTGGGCCAGCTGCTCCCGAAAGCTCTGCCCCAGGTAGTAGTCAATGTCATTGCTTCTTAGGAGGTCCTCAAAAGATTTTATTGTATCTTTCATATGCTGGGTGAGAAGGTAACAGATACCTCTACCTTCTCGTATTTTCTGCCGTAGGTAGGACAGTTCTCGGGCCTGATCTTGAATCAGTGAATCATATTTCCTAATGTAGGAAAGAAGAAGAAAGAGTAAAAATAGAAAAGAGTGAATGATAAGTTACAGGGGCTTCTGCAGATATTTCTATGATATCAATTCTGGTATATAAGCCTTAAAGAATCTTTTAAGTAAATTATGCTGAGAGAAGCTATTGTATCAAACAATTTTATATGTTAGTCACATGTCAAAAAATAGCTCATAAGTTCTGTGAGAGTAAAAACAATGCCATATTTTACATCTCTTACAGCACCGATATAGTGTAGACTCATAGTAGACACTTAATAAAGATTTAGAATTACTTAATCCTAAGTCTGGATAGGGCCTTTCATGCCTTCTATATCAAACACCATTATCTAATGCCAGAATTACTTCTACGTGATGATACCGTGGCAGACGGTGTTTTCCAGTGATGATGTTACACTTTCTCCCATCCCACATGCTCCTCTGCAATGTGGCTTTGCCACTCTTCTATCCAGAGGTACAGGCTATTGTCCACCTCTCTGAGCCTGGATGGGTTCTGTGACCACAAGAGAATACAGTGGAGGTGATACTCTGCCAATATCAGGAGGAACTCGTAACTGGCCTGGAAATACCGCTTCCTGCCTCTTGGAAGCCAGCTGCCATGCAGAAGTGAAACTACCCTGAGACCACCAGGCTGTAAGAAGCCCAAGTCAGGAGACAGGCCCTGGAGGACAAGAAGTCACATGGAGAAAGAGAGAAGCCAAGGAGCTCTGAGTCACCAGAAGTGAATGAAGAAGTCATCATGGATGTCAGCCCAGCCAAGACTTTCTGAGACCTCCAGCCCCAGCTACCACCTGACGGCAACCGCGGGAGGGACCCTGAGTGAGAACCACCTATCTGAGCCCAGTCAACCCACAGAACCATGAGACATAATAATAAAGTATTGTTTGAGGCCACTACATTGTGTCAAAAACAGAGAAACAGAACAAATACTTCAATGGTGTATACCCAGGGTTTTCAACCCA
Organism: Tolypeutes matacus; assembly: GCA_026826555.1. Classification (NCBI taxonomy): domain Eukaryota; kingdom Metazoa; phylum Chordata; class Mammalia; order Cingulata; family Chlamyphoridae; genus Tolypeutes; species Tolypeutes matacus. The sequence goes on from JAKSZT010026446.1 coordinate 66,159, forward strand.
AAGTATCAATAACAATAATAATATGGCAAATAATATTGAGAGCTTAATATACGTTAGGCAATATTCTAAGCACTTTTACTAAATTCACTTAAATCTAATAACCATCTTTGACACAGGTTCTCTTATTATCCTCATTTAATAGGAAGGAAACTGAGACTCAGAAATACTAAGTCATTTGTCCAAGGTGACCCAGCTGGGAAGTTCAAACTCAGAATTAAGATTCAAACTCAGGCAGTCTGACTGATATTTATATATATATACATATATATATTTTACTAATATCGTTACTTTATTAATATATTCCTTGGAGCAAATCCCAGAGACCTGGTAGCTCCCGGACCCTGGGCCTCCATCCAGTGCCCCACTGGTTGCTCATGTGTCCTTTCTTCAGACCTATCCCTGCCAGTTTCAATAAGTGCCCCCCGAGTCCCTCAGAAGAGAGATGTGTTCTCTCTTCCACCTGCCTGGCCTACTCACTTCAAGCACAAACCTAGACATCATCAGTCAAGTAATCAAGCCTGCCACAAACAGTGCCCTCCTCACCCAGGCCATGAGGATGATCTCAGCTCGTCTGCCAGCTTCCCTTCCAGTCCGGTTTTTGGGAACTGAGCCTCCAGCTGGGACACTCTCTGGATGAGACTCTCCAGATCCTTTTTGGCCTGAAGTCCTGGGGGATAGAAGGCCCCGGTGCCATCAGATAGCCAGCCCTCATCCTCGTCTGTAGCACTAGGAGGTGAGGACCCTTTGAGGGTGCCAATGGCCTTCATCTTTCTGGGTCTTTCCAGACTAGATGAATAATCACTTGTAACCGAGAGAGACCGGACCCGGCTCTTGAGGTTCTGAATGACCTTGTTGGAGTTCTGCAGCTGGGCCTTCAAACTTTTTATGTCCTTCTGTAGGACAGAGATGTCTTCCGACTTTCCATAGTCCTGGAACTCCTCCTGTTTTCTCAGCTGGCTTTCGAGGGGCTTCTTCCTGGGGGCTCTGCTCAGGGCTGAGCCCAGGTGGCCCTGCTCAGAACACAGCCCCTCTGTTAGGACTGCTTCCACGAGGCTGCTGTGCTCCTCACATTCTAGGAAAGACAAAGACATCTTCCTGAGTAAAAAGCTTGGCATTCTGCTATGGCCACTCCCATCAAGGTGAGGCAAGTTTGGTCACTGGGACAATAATTCCTAGAGCAAAAGTTGTAGCTATATTTTATTCAGGCCCAGCACTGTACTAGGTGTACAAATACAGTATTTCACTTCCTTCCAACAGGAGGTGTGGTTACTTTCTCTTTTCCCCATGTGGAAACCAAAGGACTGAGAGCGGTGATCTCACTGCTCTAGGTTATTCAAACTAGCACTTGGCGGAGCCAGAATTCCAATCCTCTGGTATCCTGTGCCCTTTCCAAGGAAGACTTTAATATAAGTCATGAATACTTGGGAAGGCCACAAGAACTGTAGGATAAGTTGTTCTGACTGCTGCAAGTTTACTGATCCTCAAATATTACAATGATTTAAAAGTTTATCTGGTTACAACTATGAGGAAAATAAGGCCTCAAAGAAATGCATGTGTATATTAACAAGGGCTCCGTTAGGGCAGTGGAAGAAGAATGAGAGCTAATAGTGTTTTATCAGGTGACAGGCACTGTCCTCAAGAGCTTTATAAGTATTTACTCATTTAGTTCACATTAGTAACCACTGGAGTACCTAGTTCCTTTATTAGCATTTTAACATATGTGGAAACTGAGGCACAGAGAAATTAACAGACTGGCCCCAGTCTGAACAAACCAGTCTG
>JAKSZT010026446.1:117937-224277 GCA_026826555.1 Tolypeutes matacus
AAAAAAAAAAAAAAAAGGATAGGATTTCCACTGATGGCTAGGGTAGATAAGGAAGGGCATTCTAGCCAGAGGAAATAAAAGGGGAAAATGATCTGGATTTCATCTACACCTATCTTGGCACGAATAATCATGTGAAACCCATAATTTTATAAATATAATTTCGTTGACCTGAAAGCTGGAATATGTTTGTTACTTCTTCATTCTTAATACTTTATTATTTTACATTTCAGAAAACCCCTTTTAAATAACACTCTGGAAAAAAAAAAAAAAAAAGAACTTAGCAAATTTGCTGAGTCAGTAACTCACAATGAATTCTTGTTAAGTATCAAATACTTAAACCAATCATTCTGATGAAAATTTTATGGAGCCTGTAATCAGTAATACTTGATTTGGTCGAGTCAGTGTTACTCTCCAGAGAATGGGCTTCTAAAATCAGGTTTTAATGATGATATCATTTTAAATTAAGTCATTTTTAACTGAGAGTTAGGGCTAATGTTTTCCAGAATCAGGAAAGAAAATTGTTTTCAGGACTAATGTTGCATAATGTAAGGCAGATATTTAGATTCTCTGGATTAACAACATCTTTCTTGGCATTCTACTAGTTCTCATAATAGCCAACTAGAGAACTCAAACTACTGTAACTTTCTATCCTTTTATTAATAAAGGGAGACAGGAGATAAGAACCATCAACTAGCATAAAATTAAAGGTCTTATCTTTGACTAGCATCTAACTCCTACACCTTCCAATAGGCCTGATCCCTGTAACATAGCTAAACTATGAGTGGGATAAACTTACCATCCTCACAAAGGAGCAGACACTGGCATAGAAAGGCTTGAAGCAAATATCTCCTGCTCACTGAATTTAGATAAAGGAAAATTGCACATGGGCTCGAGCCCTTTAAATTGCTGTTTACTTAGAGGCCACAACCCTCCTATCACATCACAACTTTTCTAGTTCAGGACCAGGCAATAAAGAAGGAAATTACCAGCTAAAATAAAGCTTCAAACCTTTCTTTAGATAGGTGAACAGCCTTGGTTCCTCAAGAATAAATTCTGTAGACAGCAAATAATCAATTTGCATAGTATCAGAAAGTTAGCAGAACTACACTGTTTTGTTTTCCTTTAAAATAAATTAGACTGAAAAAATAAAATAAAAATAAAATAAATAAATTAGAGAAAAAGGCAGAGAGAAAAGCAGGGAGGCATGCAGGGAGGGAGGGAAGCAATCAGGAGAAATTCTGATAGTGATATTTAATAGTGCACAGAATGGGGGAAGTGGAGGAATAAACAAAGAAATCAAAATGACTCTATAGAACAATCTCATTTTTTAAGATATGAGGTTTTCCTCATATTTGTATAATTTACCAAAAGGAAGATTTTTTTTTTCTTTTGTGGTTTCTATCCCTTCCACATCTGTTCATAGAGACAAAAACCCCACTTTGCCTTTGTCCCATTTAGCTCGTTTTACCATAAAGCACCACAGCCCTTAAAGAGCTTAAAAGTCAATCAGATAAACAATAGATCAGGTGTCCAAAATATTTTATTTACAATTTGAGCCCAATTTAGCTTTCTAGTCTCCCCCACACACACCCCCCGCACTCTTAATTATTGGGAAAAATGGCATAATAATTAAATGTCACAGTTCTTCAAGCTAAATGGTATTTTTTCCTCCTCCTGATGCTTTCTTATTCTACAAACAGTAAAAAATGTAAGCCAGATGACAGCAGAAGGGTCATTTACTATTGTTTTCAAGCTCTGGTTTTCTAATGTTCAAATTCAGTGTACTAGAGGGACTTGACCTAAAGGTACAATTAAAACAGTTTAAATGCGCTCATTAGCATGACAATTTTCTTCACAGAATACCTAAAGAATCCTCCCCAAATCCTTAGATTATAGAAAAAGAGCTCTTGGTTGAAAGTAAGTACTTATTTAAACTGATGCACTTCAGGCAATGTGGTCTTATAATATATAGAACAAAAAGGTATTGGCTGAAATTAGGAATCTTTGGCTATAGCAGGACTAAGCTATTCAAACCATGAGCTTTCTGTATCTTTAAATTGACACTGTATGAGATGAACTTTAAAATCCATCCCAACTCCAAAATTTGATGAGACCATATAAAATTAAATATGCAGTTTAAAAAAAAAAACTTGTTTTGCCTATAATTTTCCAAGTCATTACCTTTCTACAAAATTGGCCATATGTGAAGGGATGGGTGGGGCAGGGAGGGAGTATTTCCCATCCACTTTGCCCAGACTGCTTTTAGATCCTAATATGAAAACACCATATTTAATTTGTGACATCTATGTCTGGTCACAGAAATAGCTATAAAGCCCAGATTTAACTGTGAGGCTCTACGGAATGAAAAGGAAGTAACAGAAAAGAAGTGCACATGCATTAGGCATACTAATACTTAACATTTTAAACAAATGAAAACATTTTAAAACTTTCTGATTTTTATACTTTTTCAAAGCACTCATAATGTTTGATAATTTTGTGAAAATTTAATAACTTATCACATTTTTTACTTATGTTCTTATTGTGATACAAATTAATTAAAAAAAAAAAAATTTCCAAGTGACAATCGACAATTTCATTTGTTATCAAGTTCTGCACTTTTGGGATATTGTTGCCCAGTAGCATGGTTTCCAAAAATGCCTTCTAGATTGTCCACCTTTGTAATGGTATCACTAAAGAATCTGTATCAAGTGAAATGTCCCAGAATGTTTCAAGGTTAACTGAACCTAGCATTTATTATTGCTATAGAAACAAAAAGCATCTGCTAGGTCCCTGGACAAAGCTGAATTTAAAAGATTGGTATGTAAACATTTGGGCAGGCATGAATAGCTCAAATTAAGATCAAATGTTTTTAAAAAATCAGTTGTTACTCTCTAGTAATTAAGAAATTTGAAAAGCAATGAAACACTGAAACAGAAACAGGTGAATCCTTTCTTAACATCAAACAAGCTCTAGTAGAGCTCAGTAGACAGATTGGCTGCAGTTTTTGCCTTAACATGTTAAGTAACAATACTTGAATTCCCAAGTCTCTTTTATGAATAATTCATCAAATGCTCTATTAACTATAATAAGTCTTGCCCAGATATTATAATACTTTATTGACAGATTAATAAATTTCCTCAAACCTTTATCCTGTGCTCTAATCATTCTGAGACATACCTGGGGATAAAAGGTTTAATGCTCTAGGGAAGAACACTCACTCCCTTTTAGAAACTCAAAGGAAGAAAACATTTATAAATCTAAAAATAAAAAAATTTTAATGGAAAAGAAAGTAAGAGGAAAGAGTTCTAGTGCCAGAAACGAGGTTCAATGTTACACGTCTTCTTTTTACAGGGTGAAAACTTATATTCTTGTTTTAAAAGGTCTGTTATTTTGATAATAGGAAGGCCAATAAATGAGGATTGTGAAAAGCAAATTATCTGAGTGTTAATCACATTTATGAATGGAACATAAGCAAAAGATTCAGCAAGAATGAGCTCCATGATTAATTTTCTCAAGCCTAGAATATTATTTACCTTCCACTGGACAGAATTCATGTGATGCCTGAGGCCTGCCAGCTAAAACCAGAAAGGCACTATAGAACTATTTTGTATACCTGGACCCGAAGTGGCAAATAATCTTCACAGAGATCATCCCACAGCTCCTGCAGGTCTGAAATCGCCAAGGGATAATTAACAGGTGTCTTGTAAAGGGGTTTCAAAGACCTGTTAAGGAAACCGGAACTAACTCCATCCATCAGTACATGGCTAGGCTTGGCTCCAGGTGCACTAGATTTTACTGGAATAGGAAGCTTGCTCCCTCGGGGGCTCTGAATGGGCTTATAATCAAGACCTTTAATCATGCTAAGAGCTAGCTCCAGCTTGTGGTTACACACAGGCGGTGAAGCCTGTTCATCTGAACACCAGTCACACTTTACAAGCTCCTTTGCACTTCTCTCAGTTTCCTCATCCTTCTGTTGTGGCGGACTAGTCTGCACACTTGCATCCAAAGATTCCACAGAGGACCCCGGGGTCCCTTCCTCCATGCTCTCTCCATCGGGGGGCACCTTTGAGCTTAAGTCTGGTGGCCCAACCTCAGACAGAGCTGGTTCTTCAGTGCAAATGCTGGCGGACCACCTCGAAGGGCCATAGGAGATACTTCTGGCCACCTTTCGAGGCACCTTACAAATGGCTTCATAGTCAGAATCGGCAACCCGCAAAGCTGCACAGCCACGGCATCTCCTGGGTCGGTTTCCAGGGCCTTCCAAAGTATGGCAGCTGTGTGGCTCCTGAATCTGATCCTCATTTTCTACCCAGCACTCAAACCCTGAATAGGCAAAGTCTTCCTGGAGCAGCGCCGAGTATCTTACATCGGGTAAGCCGGAAATGTCAACCGTCCCATTGCCAGCTTTGGTCTCGGCGCCTGAGTCCTCGTTATTCTTCCGATACAGGCTGGCAATGCAGGACTTGAGGCGATCCTTCTCCAGCAGCAGCTTCTGCAAGCGTTCAATCGAAAGGGCTTCGATCCGGGCAATAACGGTGTCGAATCTATAGATCCGATCCAGCATGAAAGCGCATTTGCTGCAAGCAAACTCGGCTTTGCCATCGCGGGAGACATCCTTGCCCAGGACGTGCGAAAGCAGAACCTGGAGGTTGAGCTTGGACGCCGTGTGGAAAATCCAGCGCCGCTGGTTCCCACACAGCTCCCGGGCACAGATCCTGCAAATCTCCTTCATCTTCCTTCCTAGCGGGTGCCGAGCTTCCCCGAGGCCGCGGCTGCTCTGGGTTCATTCACTCGGTCCCGGCTGCGCCAGGCCTCCCGCCTCGGTGGTCTCCAGCTGGCATGGCACCCAGCCCGGCGGGGTCTCGGCTCTTCAGGGGCGCACCTCTGCCACCGTGCGCGGGCTCTGGGTACCACAGCGGCCAGCTCCGCCCCTCGGGGAGGGGGCGGGTGCAGGCACACCTCAGGGGGATGCTGAGTGGCAGCGGCGCAGGCCGCGCTCGCAACCTGCCGTATCTCCTACAGCTGCCTCTCCCGCCAGCCGCCGCGCCTTCAACGTCCTCCCCTTTCAGCAGGCTGCGTTCCCGGTCCACTAGCGGCCGCCCGCGGCTGACGCAAAGGCTCAGAGATGGAGGATCAGATTTCAAGATGGCGCCGGCGGCTCTGCGCCTGCGGCCAACCTCAGGCGCCACGGCGAGCAGTAGTCCGCGAAGCTGGCGCCAGCTTTGCGCATGCGCGCGGGGGGTGCGTCCCTCGGCCCCAAACCTGGTCGCTGCTTCTTGGGGCCAAACGCAGGCCGGTTCACGGCGGATGCAGGATGGAGACTCCGACCACTGTCAGGCCAATTTAGCAGATCTCACCAAAAAAAGAGCACCAGCGCTTCGTGGAGCCTCGCTCCCGCCCCCCAGGATGCCCCGAGTCTCCGTGGGAGGGGGAAGCCGAATCCCCGCCCCTTTCTCCCGGGGCCTTGCCACGTACTCTGGCTGGATGGAGCACGCCTGCAGCGCCACTAGGTACCGCTGCGCGCCGCCGCCCGCCGGCCTGCAGCTCCACGTCCTCTCGCTACCCCGCCGGCTCCCTGGATTAAAGGCCCCGGGGGGTTGCTGGGGGCGGGGTGGGGAGTGGAGTGTACCCAGATGGGGCAGGTAGGGCAGGTTTTAGGAGACTCATTTCAACCTCAACTAATGGAAGTACCCAGAAAATTGAGGACAAGTGCTTCCCCCCTTGAGGCTGAGGGAGAGGGGGTGGGTTTGCCCCCCCCCCCCGAAGATGTGCCCTTTTCTTTGAAAAGGAATGCGAAGGGCACAAATCACCTACGGCAGAGTCCACCAAATACTACGTGAATACAGCTAGTTAACCAAGATTACGTAGATAATAGAAGGGAAAATGTTCTTTGTCAAGAATGCGGACACTTGAGTAGATTACTATCACCAAATTCTATTTCAGGCTCAGGTAGACTACAGTCCTGATTTTGAGGCGGGGAGAGTGGACAAACACTAGGACAAAAGACAGCTTTGAGCAAGCATGGAGAGTGGGTTGAGGAGCTGTGATCTCTGCAGTAAAAGGGTTGGGAATTTCACCAACTTCAGACAGTAGCGTCATACTCAACACTATACAGTTGTAGGTCCTTCGACTGGTCAAGTTTCACCAGCTAGACCTTGTGAAATAAGGCCCCAAAAGCCTAAGTATTCCTAAACCTCATTCCCAGGACAAAGCCCGCGTATTCCTAAGCCTGGAGGTATTCATATATCTTCAATGGGAGCTCATAGTAAACCCCCAAATTCCTTATTGAGGATTAAATGAGGTGGTACGGGGAAGTACTTTAACAGTGTTTGCCTCATTAAATAAGAGCTAATATTGCTATTTTAATGAGAATATTTTTAAGTAATTTAAAACTTTATGGGGCTCTGCACAGATAAGACTGTGCTGTTCTCTTATTATTTAATCAAAACAATACCTGTTAGCTCCACTGTAAGGAAGAAAGACAGTCCTTAGAACTTTGGGGTTAGTAGGCTACAAAACTTTGCATATGTCATATCACTTACAAATTGCACCTTCTGGTCCTAAAACCAAGATTGTAAAATAGAGTTTCAAGAAGAACTCACTATAGCTGTATTTTTCTTGTCCCTGGGTATATGTGCTTCAAAGTCAGAAGAAATCAAACAACAATCTTTGGAATCTGTAGTAGTCTTGCTTTCTGTACTCCACCTGACTGCCTGCCTGCCTGCCTGCCAGGATGTTACCCTGCTTACCCAGTTTTAAGTATTTTCCTAAAGAGCAGCAAAAATTCAAAGAAAGGCCCAGAGAAGTGCGTAAGACAATCAAGACCTCATCTTTGACCATCAGTGCAAGCCACATTTTCCTACTGGAGAAATGCTAATTATACAAATTAATGAAACAGTGCCCTTCAGGAGCACACCCTGAATAATACTTTGATCTACTCCTTAATAGGATTTTGCATCTAGCTGACAGTCCCTAACTTTAATGACAATATACAGATGACTTGGTGTATAAGAAGTCAGTACAAATGATGAAAAGGTAATTTACCATAGAAGAATATGTTTGATATATGTATCAATACTCTAACAGGGAGGGCTATACATATCTAGGCTTCTGACCACAGATAAGAACACACCACCCAACAAAGAAAATCTGTACATAACATTCTATTCACTCCTAGAGAAAGTATTTTAAAACTACCTTAAAACAGATAACAAGATCAAGAAACAAGGAAGGGACACCAGGAAAAGAGAATTAGTCCTAACATGATCAGTTGATATTATGAAATAATGTAATACCAACTACAAGGTCACTGGTGTACAGATAACAAAACTTGAAAATAAAACTTAGGAAAAAAAGAAGAAAAGTTATATAATAAATCCAGCAGTTCATGGTCCTTATCAGTATCATCTTGGTCAAAATTTTGTAGTTAGTCATCACTGACCACCTATGAGGAGGCAAGCAAAATGGGGGCCTGAACTTTTTTTTTATTCCATATACTGTACATCATTTGAATTGTTGGCAATGAATGTGTATTCATGTATTACTTTTATAATTAAATAAATTTAGAAAATATTCTAGAATTAAAGGATTCCAGAGCTAAAACGAAGTGGTGAGATTGAACCTGAAATGAGGATTTTTGTAATATATATGATAAATATATATATGTGTGTGTGTGAGTGAAGAACTTATATAACCAAAGAGTTCAAAGGGGATATATAACAAGGCATTAAACAGTGGTTATGTCTGAAGAGTGATATTATGGACACTTATTTTCTTCTTTCCTCACTTACATTGGTATAGTGAAAGATATCAGAAAGTGATTGCTGGGAAGCAGATGTGGCACAAGCAGCAGGGTGCCTACATGGGAGATCCCAGGTTCAGTTCCCAGTGCCTCCTAAAGAAGATGAGCGAGACAGTGAGCTGATGCGACAGGCTGGTGCGGCAAGCTGACACACTAGATGACACAACGAGGAGACACAGGAGGAAGCACAATGAGAGATAAGACAAGCAGGGAGTGGAGGTGGCTCAAGCAATTGGGCATCTCCCTCCCACATGGGAGGTCCTAGGTTCGGTTCCCAGTGCCTCCTAAAAAGAAAGTCAAGCAAGACAGCAAGCACAGAACAATGGGTGGGGGGAGAGAAATAAATAAATAAATGAAAATCCTTAACAAAAAAAAGATAGTGATTGCAGGGTGGGAGAAAGGGTGAGAATTGATTGCAAAGAGGCACAAAAGAATTTTCTGGGGTGATGAAAATGTTCTATATCTGGCTTTATAATGATGGAAATGTTCTATGTATCTTGCTTTCTATATCTATACATGGTTATATACATAGTTTGTTTTTAGGATTAAATAAGATAAATGTGCCTGGACAGAATTTTTTAGAGTAATATTTCCTAAATTTGTTAAGCTGCCTTTTGTCTGTTATTTAATTTTTTGTAGTTGAAATAAAGTTCTGTAAAAAAATTAAATTAAGCCAAGTTCAATGGAAAAAAATGTATAAACTTTTCATCTGAGGGGTTTCTTTGGCAGAAAGTAATCTCCCACTTTAATGTAAAAATGACTGTAAAAATTGGGAAGATAAAATTTAGCCCAGAAGAAATTCCTACAGTTCCTATTCATACCAGCTTTGGAAAGTGTTATTTTATATGCACATACACCACACCTCACACAAGTTATAACTGAAGCAAGGCATGTAGAGGCTTTCGTGATTACCTCGAATATGGTGATTACTTCTAAAACTATCAAAGGTACGTAATAAAGGAAAACTTGACAGACAGATTTCCTGTTATGATAAACTAGTATGAATTAAATAATTACTTTTATATATCAGCAGTTTGCCTACAAAATGGGTTGATAAATGCATTCACAAGCACTTATTTCTTCTGTGTCCTATGTCAAGTCACTTAAATCTGGCCATTAATATCCTAATCTACATTTGAATTTAAACAGTGGTTTCAAACTTTAGCATGCAGCAGAATCACCTAGATGGCATATTAAAATACAGATCGCTGGGCCCTACTGCCAGCGTTTTCATTCAGTAAGTCTGGGGTGGTGCCCAAGAATTTGCATTCCTAACAAATTCCCAGGTCCTGCTGATGCTGCTGTCTGGGAAATGCACTTTGAAAACCACTAAACTATTGTAAACTATATTCAAAAATATCTCAGTCAAAAAAAGAAGAAAGAAGTTCTTCAGAAAAGAAAAACCCATCAATGAAAAGCTACTTACACAATCTATGTGGAAATTAGAGAATTGTATCCCCATTTTGAACAAGATTCCTAAGTCTTAGTGTGGTAGGGGTCTTTTGACCTCTAGATTTTGAGACCTGAGAGGTATCTCTTAGAGCGATAGCCAATTTTGTACCTCCTGTGTAGCAACAGGGTTGTAGTGTTTCTAAATCCTAATTCTGGGTGGGGAGGGTGTTTCCAAGAGAATTAGACAGATGGAAAAATCCCATGTCCCAAACCAGTTATATTAGGTTTCACTGCCCTAGTTATGACATTGGAAAGAGATGTTTAATAAAAACTATGCACACACACACACACACAAAAGTGATTCTGACAGAAGCTAAGACAGATGAGGAAAAGCCAGAATATCAAAGTAAAGCCAATTAAGTTGTATGATAACAATACAAGCATGTACACAATTTCCCTGTGCAGGTTGGAAATCAGAAATAATCATGTTTTATATTAACAACTCCGCATTTCAAAACACTTGTTTTAAAATCAGGAGATCTCCAGTTCAACTACAGGTTGCAATACCATGGTTTCAGCAAAATTCATCTTAAAATAGTAAACCTTAGAGTCTTTCAAGTTACCAAGTACTCACAGCTTTTTTAAGTGAATTTTAAAGTATATGTTAAATCAATCCATGAGCAAGAATTCTTGCAAACTCAGTATATCTTTTCTCTGTCTTCACTGAACTTGCAGTTTAGTTGAAGGGGAGAAAAAGTGCAAACTACAATTAGAAAATAACAATTGATAAACAAAATGGTACTAACTTAACCTCACTCACTACAGAAAAAATTGAAATTAGTATTATGGACTAATATAGTAGGGGGAGGGATGGACAAGAGCAGCACTTAAGGTGGGTTTTAGGATGGAGGAGAAAAAGGAAAGGACTCCAGGAAAAGAAAACAGTATCATCAAAGTCTTGGAAATGGAGGTCACACTGGGTTAGACTGTGGGTAAAGGCAGACATTGGAGATTCTGTGGGACATTTGGATGGACAGGTATTCATCCCTCCATCTATCATCTAATCACTCAAAGTATCGGGGCCAACTGAAAGCCAGGCACTGTGCAATGGAATGCCTTGGCAAACAGGCAAAAGAATTTGGACTTTGGGGAGTGGGTGTAGCTCAGTGGTTGAGCACCTGCTTCCCAGTTACAAGGTCCTGGGTTCAATCTCCAGTATCTTCTTAAAAAAGAAGAATGTTATGGACTTGAAGGTTCTTGAGCAGAGCATGACATGAGGAAAACATTATTTTAGGAAGACTAGCCAGGGAACAGGATGGCTCAGAGTTCAGAGGGAGGTCTGGGGATGGTTACAGGAAGACCTGCTAAAAGGCCATTGCAGTTTTTTATTTGTGAGGTAATAAAGCTCTGGTATAGACATGAACAAAGGGGGGAGGGGGTAAATATGAGAATCGCTTTGAAGGAATGAGCAGCAGGACTTGGTGACATACATAAAGAGAGGAAGAAAGAGAAGGAAGGGTTAAAGATGGAGCTAAGGGATTTGGTCTGGGAGACTAGTAGAAAAATGGTTTAAACTCACAGAAGTGTGGGAGTTGAAGACTTCGTTTGCAAAAAGATGATAAAAATTTAATTTGGGACATGCTGAATTTAAGTGACAGAAAACTCAGTGGAGGTGTCCCACAGGCAAAACACAGGTGAAGGGGGAAAGAGTTTCATGAGTGGTGGGGATAGTTAACATTATCAAAAGCTAGAGGGAGATTAGGAGGCGAGTTAAGGTCAGGCACATTATTTCGTGTCACTGTGGTGAACCTGTAAACTTCAGAGTTGTTAACTTTAATTCCTATCAAGCCGAATGCTAAATTGTTTTCAAACTTTTTCCAGAACATCTCTAGCGTGTGTCTCTTGCTTCATATTTTCACCACACTTTCCATTTAAGGTTCTTAAAGCCTGACACCTGAACTACCTCACTCAGCCATAGAGGCTAACCCATCTAATCTGTCCTGCATCTTATTTCCAGAACAATCATAGTTAAAGATCCACCACTGTCTGCCCACTACCAATAGAATGAAGTCCAAAACTCTTAACCTGGCATTCCAGTATCTTTACCAAAAGATCCTAATCTACTTCCCCTTCAGTTTTATCTCACACTTTTTCCCTAGCCAAATGGCAGCAGGGCAAATTTTGTTTGTTTTGTTACTTCTATACACCCGCCTCGCTCTTTTCTAATCTGATGGTTAGTCCTTAACATTTCCTTAATTTAGTAATTTTTGCAGAGCAAAGAGCAAAGGCTGTTTGAAGTCAAATGCATTTCCTGACTTTTAAAGAAGTCTACACTCACTGCGATTAAGCTAGGCGTCCCAGAGGGGAAGAGGAGAAAGAGGAATATCTTTGAAATCAACAGAAAAAAGAAGAGGATGAAATTTCACCCAGATATGGAAGAGATTGGAAGTCAAAGAGTAGCAAGGACCCATTTCCATTCTACATCAGTGCCCTGGGGAAGGCAATGGGGTGGGCTCTAGGTTGAGGTTGAGGGGTTCCGGTTCCATAAAAGATTTCAAGCTGCTCTAGTTGACAGGATCATGCTTGCCGTGGCAGGGGTGCTTCGGTGGTAGACCAACTGTCAGAGTAGTCTCTCCTTGATGCTATGGCACCTGATGAGACCTAGGACCTCAACCTTTATATAACTCTGAAAGAGTGGGCAGGGGGAAGTACCAAATACATGAAATTGAATTTCCCACCAATCTAGTTAGGATTGGGACTCAGGGTAACATTAAACTGATTTAAAGAAAGTAAAGAAATACGATATTTCTTGCATAACTGAATTTGTGAACTGAGTCATATCCACTAACACACCTTTTGTTAGTGTTCATTGGGGTTTAGTTCTAGATTATTTTCACCTTTCTCATTTTATTTTCTTCCAAAGTCATTTCATCCATTCCTATCTGTATACCAGGGGACTTCCAATTTTATATCTTTACCCCAGAATTCTCCTCTGATTTCAACTTTCAATGGCCATCTACCTATTTGATATCTGCTTATACATGTGTCAGAGACATCTCAAAATAACCATAGGAAGGGAAGCGGCTGTGGCTCAATCAGTGGGGCTCCCGTTTACCATGTGGGAGGCCCCGGGTTCGGTTCCCGGGGCCTCCTGGTGGGGGCAGGCCCGCGCGCACGGCGTGGTTGGCTGACCCGGCGAGCACAAGCAGCAAGGGGGAGGGGGGTGAATGAATAAATAAAAATAAAATCTTTAAAAAAAAAAATAACCATAGGAAAAAGTAAACTCTTGAGGGTCATCTTCCTCTTTTTTATAGTGCCCACCTTCCTCCTAACTCTCTATGTTAGGGGCCAGCCAACTATGGCAATGGGTCAAATCCAGCCCCCACCTGTTTTCGTATATACAGTTTTGCTGGAGCACACTCAAGCCCATTCCTTATTGTATATGGCTGCTTTTGTGCTACATTAGCAGAAACCATATGCCCTGCAAAGTCTAAATTATTTATTTGGCCCCTTACAGAAACGTTTTGCTGACCTCCTACTATTTGTTTTCTTCAATACACTTTCACAGTTTGCAATTGTTGGTTTGTCTGATTATTCTCCCTCATTAGAATGTATGTTCACTGAAGGGAGGGCCCTGCCTTTCTTACTCTTACTGTTTCTCCAGCACCCAATAGCACCAGAGCCCGGCCACAGCAGTGACGCAATAAATAGTCATTGGATGGAACATATGAATGACTGAGTATCTGTTTATCATATCTTAAAATTTTATTTAACCCTTTGCCTTACTACAAAACTCCCATCCTTGGATACCCTTTAATGACCTCATATCTTAAGTAATAGAGTTCCATAATAATTAGACCCCTCAACTTCTCTCCCCCACCCCCCACACTCTATCCTGCTTCCAGATTAGACTTTCTAAAACAAAGCTCAAATATCACTTTGCTGCACAAAAACCTGGAGACCTAATGACTTATCCACTAACCATAAACCTCTTCACCTACCATTTAAGGCCCTCTGACTCAAGCTCCAACATATTTTTCTAGACTACACTTGCTCTCCCCCTACATATATTCTGTTTCAACTACTGCTTCCTTAACCCTGCACTTCCCCACGTCTGTATCTCATCTACTTGGAATGTTCTTTCCTACCACTGTCACCTCTCCCTGTCAAAATCCTACAGGCTGTCAAGTATCACCTTCAAAATACTCACAAGAGACATCCTTCTCTTCTTTGAACTTCCAAAGCACTTTCTGTATCTATAGTAACCTGTGTATCATTTCTCTTTACTGCCTTCTCCCCCTACAATAGTCATCTCCTTAAGAAGAGGAACCATACCTTATTCATCTTGGTATGTTCTGAAGTACCTAGAACAGTATCTTCCCACATTTAAGTAAATAATAAGTGGATGACTAAATCAATGTCCTTCCTTTTCAACTCTACTTACTAAAATCCTATTCATTCTTTAGGGAGCAAAGCCTTCGCTGCCCAACCCCAGCCTATGATTTCTCCTTGCTCTACTGCTTTGTATTTTTTTCCATGAACGACTTTCCAATGAAGTTGACATTTCTAGAAGGCAAGGACTAAACCTTGTACATCTTTGTGTTCCTCCTCCTTCATCTAGCAGTACCCAGTACATTATAAATGCTGCTTGAATGTTTTTGATGGGCTATAAAGAAGTTCCCTATTTTTCCACCTTCTTTGCTGCTTTAAAGAGCCAGAGATATTGCTTTAATTGATAAAGTCTGATCACAAACCACGCTACTGATAAAGGCCATGTCTGGAAGACAGAACGTTGACTAAGGATTCTCAATGAGTGCCCGGCTTCCACATCCATCAGCTTACAAGGGGGAAACTGAAAAGCTGCCCCCAAAAGAACAAAAACAAAAAACAAAAACACAGCCCCTTATATAAAGTTGGCTGCAACTGCCTGAGCTACGAGTCCTTACTAGGTTTTCAGTTTCTGCCTTGAGCATTTAGGGAACATTCTTGCCTTAACCTTTATATCAGCTCTCTCCACGACAATACTCGAATATTTGCTATTTTGGGAAATATGCCTCACTACACGCAGTGCTATTTATATTAGGTTCCAAAAAAGGCATAAATACAATGGCTTGGGTGTCTACTGCTTTGTGTGAGTGGAAGGGTCCTGCGTGCTTAATTTGTAACCTCCTTAATTCTGTTGTCCCATTTCATTTTTTAAGCCAACCACAGTTAATAACGTTTGTTTATATTATACTGGTGGGGGGGAGGGGTACAGGAAAATAAGAATTCCTCCTGGCCTCCCTTTGCAAGTACATCATTTCCCCCTGCTTTTATACCTTCCAGGTCTGGTTTCATTCTAAACCTTCTTTGAGATGAAGCTTCCACCTTTCTGCAGAAAGGAATAACACCAATAACCAAAACAATTGTTGACATTTCCCTACAATTTTGTGAGAACCTTCACAGGGGAAGGGAAAAACCCCTTTATAACCGTCACTTTATTAGTTTTTCTGGCTCCCTAGAGAAAGACAAGTTGCTGCACTGTGACAGCTGCCTCTAAAAGCTCCAGGGCACTCTGATTACAGCAATATAATATCTACATTGTCATTAAGAAGAATTGGATGCAAATTTGGGATTATGTGAGTCACTGGAATTTCAAGCCTGTGGCCTTTTTTTTGTTGTTGTTTTATGAAATTAATTATACAATAGAGGTTCATAATTACATGCAAATACACACCAGATAAAATGGATACTGTAAAATATTTTGGTAGAATGGAAGAAGAAAACTAGAGGGATAGTAAAGTTAATGAAATTAAATAATCATTACCAGAAGTAACTATCTTATTGATGGGATGAAGGCACTGAAGTGAAATGACCTCTACTCAGAGGATATACCCCGATCCAGACTTTCCTACTGGGATCAGAAACAATGGAAGAAATTATAACAATGAGGTGGAGCCAGTGGCCACTTGACACTTTTGGGGCAGGGAGGGGACGAGTAGTTGAAATACAGGGGCTTCTTTGGGATTTGGAGGTTGTCCTGAGTGCCTTTGTGGCAACGGATGTAGGCCATTTTAAAATAGAACATACCACTCAGAACTGTGTGGGAGAGAGTATGGTCTACGATGTGAACTGTGGTCTATGGTCGCTGGCAAGGCCCCAGGATGTGTAAGTCCATTGAGGGTGGTGGGCCACACTTGTGGGAGATGTTTGTGTGGGATGTGGTGGGAGGTGTGGGAGGTGGGCAACATGGGAATCCCAGGGGGTTCTGTGTAATATTTTCGGTAATCTAAGCACCTCTTAAAATATATTTATATGTATATAAATAACATTTTTGTAAGCAAATGCACATATATGCATATATATTTATATATCATTTTACAAATAGTGGTATGTATTGTGAAAATTTTGATTTTTACCCACAATAAAAAAATTAATTAATTAAAAATAAATTAATTAATTAAAAAATAATAATAAAATAAAAAATTAAAAAAAAAAAAAAAAAGAAATACTTATCCATGGGAGGTGGGGTAAGGTGAGTGCTCTGCACCTGGACAATTCAAACCTAGACATGCAAGATCTGTGAGCAATCTTTTCTTCTAAGGCCCAACTATGATAGTCTCAGCTGCTGGGAAAGTGGAGGTGAAGGGGCAAGTGAATCAGTCCTCAGAATTCAAGCTCCATTGACCCAGACTGAGAAAGGGATTCAGAAGTGACTTTGCTGGAGATAAGGAGACTTTAGCCTCTGCAAAGCAGGACCAGACCTTGAACCACATATTAGAGGTGGGAGGTGACATCACAGACAAAGGTTTGAGTATAATACAGTGAAACCATGATGCTGCCACTATTACAGACAAGGATAATAGCCACAGCCTAGGATTCAGGTGTCACAACAGCCAAGTTTCACCATACGTTACTATATACAGAGAGGAGAGACAAAGTGCTTTATAATTGGTTTTATAATATTCTTTACCCTACCTAATTCACAGAATGGAACTGCTGTAGCAGTTAATAGCTGTGCCAAACTCTGATTTGCTATCTCAAGAGGTGACATCAATTATCTGTTCCCCAACCTTCCTCAGGCTGTACAACCCCAGGGTTGCCTTTCTAAAAGGCAAATCATATGCTTTTAATCCTCTTGCTTAATTTAAAAATATATATTCCCCATTACCTACAACATGAAGTCCATAGCTTGATATTGTGGGACTTTCCAGCTATGTATCTCATCATTCGCCAACATTTATCCCATTGCTCCCAATTCCTTAACTATGTCCCACAACACCATATACACTGTTTCCCCTCTCTAGACCCTTCTCCCTATTTTCTGCCTGGTATATTCAGCCTTTGAAGGCCCAGCTCAAAGGTGTCCTTTGGCTGAGGCTTCTCTGATTTTCAAAGGTACAATTAATCTCTCTCATCTGTGGGTCCCTTTAGCACTAAGCGTATCCTCATTTATGACGCTGTATTTTATTTCTTTACATGCCAATCTTTCATTGGACTATAAGCTCTTTGAAGGCTGGGACCCTAGTACAGCAGTTCTCACTGAGCAACTGTACCATCAACTAGAGTGCATTTTGGAAACATGTGGGGTGTTTCTTGTTTTTGTTGTTTCACTGTTATCACAATGATGAGCGGTGCAAGGGGTGCTACATAACTTGCAATGGGCAGGACAAAAACTTACCCCAAATTCTGAATGACTTTCAAATGTTCCACTGGGCACTGATACAAGTAATAAGATTGTTTACAGTCATCTGAACCTAGAACTTAATTCTGCTGTATATATGAATACAATTTTAATATACATGAATTTTCTATGAATGAAGTGGCTAGGAAAATTAAGGGAGGATTACCTTTTGTTTTGTTTGGAAATTTACTGAGAGATTTTCACCATTCCAGAAAATATCATTACTAATGGCATTGCCACTTACAGTTTTTGAATTGCCTACATAACATACCTGTATCAGACTGCATTTGAAGCTATGACATTCAAAGTTATTTTATATATAGGTACAAGCATCTGTTTCTTTGTGTAGTTGTGCCCAAGAATTTATATATTAAACAGTTTATTATAAATTACTCTCTTTTATGTCTCTTTTATATTATGGTGTCTTTTATTACACTATTTACCTCATAGGATTGCTTTTAGGATTGAGTTAATTTGATTTAATACATAAAGTATGTAAAGCAGTGCCTAACACATAGAAAATGCTTTAATATTGCTGATGTTGTTACAACAGAAACAGTGATTGTCCATTGACAATTATTTCAAATTACACTTGGAATAAGTATATAAGAAAAACTGCAAATTCACTTCTAGGTTTTACATTATAATAATCTGAACCACTTGAGTATGATTAAATGTTCCCAAGATATTGATATTATAGAAAGTGCTTCAGTCTTTTCCTTCCTTCCTTCCTTCCTTCCTTCCTCCCTCCCTCCCTTCCTTCCCTCCCTCCCTCCTTCCTTCCTCTTTCTTTCCTTCTCTCTCTTTTTCTCCCTTTCTCTTCCTCCCTTTTTCTCCCTTTCTCCCTTTCTTTCTTTTAAGGAGGTACTGGGGATTGGACCCAGGACCTCATACATACAAAAGCAGGCAGGCACTCAACCATTGACCTACACCCACTCTGCCTTCAGTATTTCTTTTTATGTAGGAGATTAAAGTGAGATATAATTATCATTGTGACTAATTTTCTCTGATACGGTCATACTCCATTGTGGTCCTCTTGGGGAACAATAACACAAATTAGCAACTTGGAGTTCAGTTTTTGCCTATAAAACAGTTTTTCTATGTGTGAGGCTAACAGGTCCAGAAAGAAAATTGTGAACATCTCACTATTAATAACGATTATATTTAACTTAATTTCCCTTTGTCTATTGGAACACAAAGATAGTTAAAATGTGAATAAAATTTGCAATATCTGACCTCATTGATTATGTATTCTTATCTGCTGCTCATTTTAAGAATAGCCTTACTCTCTATCAGAATTTATATTTGAATATTATCTCTTTCAAAATGTTCACTTTGAGGATTATTACATACTTTATTCCAATGATGCTGGAATCAAAGTAATAGAATGTTAGAATTATAGGAGACCTTAGGGATTATTTGGGCTAATCTTCCCATTTAATACATAGGGAAGATGAGAGGTGACTAATCCATAGTCATGCAGCTAATAAGTAAGGAAGCAAGATCAAAATCCAAGCCTCCTGATTCCCAGTTGAGTTCTTTTGAATCCTTTTAAGAGTCCCCTCAGAACCACTCCATATATTTCAACGTGCATCTTGCAAAAAAGCTTATGCACTTTAATTTTTATTCATATCTGTCAAATTACATGCTCATAGATACCGTATTTTGTTAAATAGGTACTTTACAAACAAATTGTAGCTGTAGCCCAAAAGAATTTAAAGTGTGGCCAAGACAATGATTTACTCTGCTCTCATTGTGGCCTAGGCACCCAGGTTGGTCACCTCAAAGTGACAGGCTTTATCCATTTTACCTCTAAGCCTAAATATTGTCATTTTCCATGTGTCCATGGCATAGAAAAAGGTTGGGAAGCACTGGTTTCAACTGATTCTCTTTTTATTTATTTCTTTATTTTATTTTTTAAAATTTTATTATTACACAGCCTTCTGCAAAATTTCTGTCCATATTGTTACATGCTTAATTGCAGTCAAGTGATTCTCTTTTATCCTGACTCCAACCCCTACATTTGTGACCAATCAGTTAAACCCCACATATTTTGCTTTATCACTGGCCTAAGACTTGTAAGAATACCTGGTAGTTGTTAATGCTGCTTGGACACAGATATATTCTAGAGTTTATTTGTAAAATATCTTTTCAGTAAATTAAAAGTCAAATGGAGCAGGAGAGTCCCCTCTAAGGTAACTTCCATAAGGTCCAATATAGATGAAAATCAGTGCAGTTATTTTTACCACAAACTTGAGCAGCGAGGCTTCTCTCTCTTCAATATTAAAACACATTATATGTTCTATATCATAATAAAGTCATCAGTGTGGTAGGCAAACTTCCAAGATGACCCCTGTAATTCCCATCCCTGATATTCACACCTTTGTATAATCTACTCCCCTTAAGTACGGACAGGATCTGTAATTTGTTTCAAACCTAGCAATAGAAAATGGCAAAGGTGATAGAATATCATTCAATAACTATGATGTGTTATATGGTGTGACAGTTTGAATTTGGTGAATCCCCTGCCCCCCTCCCCCATGCCATCCCCGCTGAAAAAGATTATGTTTTTTAACTAATCCATTCCTGTGGGTATGAGATCCTTTGATTGCATTAGGTTCTCTTAAGGGACCTTGATTAGATCACTTGATCAGATCAATTTTGATTGGACTACATCAATGAGGCATGATTCAGGTTGGGTTTCCACCTTCTTACTGGAGCCTTATATAAATGGAGAAATAGAGAGAGACACACACAGAGGAAGGAAGCTGTCATTTTGATCCTGCCTTGTGAGAGAGAGGAATGCAGGAATACAGAGAAGCCTCAAGAGGGTGAGAGAGGTCCCAGAGTCTGGAATCAGTAGAGCACAGAGGCATGGAAAGAGGCCCCCAAGGGGCTGAGTCCACTGAGCTACTCAAAACTGAAGAGACATATATGCCTGATTGCCCACAGCTAGGCTCAGAAGAAAGCGGAGTAGCCAAGAGGAGGCCCAGAAGGAGACAAGCTCTATGCCTGATTGCCCACAGCTGGGCTCCAGGAGATGGTAAGCCCAAGGGGAAGGCAAGGACCTTGGCAGAGACCAGCAGATCTGCCATCTTGCCTCACCACATGACGGGATGCCAAGATCACCAGTAGCTGACTTTGGTGAGAAAGCATCTCTGATGGTGCCTTGATTTGGACATTTTCACAGATTTGGAACTGTAAGCTTTTACCCCTAATAAATATCCCATTATAAAAGCCAACCCATTTCTGATATTTTGCATTGGCAGCCTTTGGCAAACTAAGACATATCGCAAAGGGAAGGGGTTTTGAAGATGTAATTAAGGTCCCTAACCAGTTGACTTTAAATTAACAAAATGGGAGATTATCCTAGCAGGCCTGACATAATTGAGCGAGCTCTGTAAAAGAGGATCTAGAGGTGAGCGAGTGGAAGCAACAGATTCCCCAAGCCCCCACCTCTACTGCTAGCTTTGAAGAAGCAAGTTGCCACAAGGAAATAAATTCTGCCAACGGCCTGAGGGAGCATGAAAGCAGCTCCTCCCCTCAGTAAGCCTCCAGATAAGAATACAGTCCAGCTGACACCTTGATACCAGACTCTGTGAGACTCTGAGCAGGGAACCCAGTTAAGCCATGCCTGGGTTCCTGACCACAGAGACACGTAATAAATGTAGGTTGTTTCAAGCTGCTAAGTTTGTTGCACAGCAATAGATAACTAATATACCTAGATATAAAAAATATGTAGGGCTCATGAAAATACAAATCAAGTCCCTCAGGGAGTACAGCCCAAACCTTACCTGCACTTCCATGCTAGTTGGCTCCTCCAAAAGACATAACAGCTGTTGTTTCTCTTTAGATAGCTGCTCTACCAGCCCCTCCTGGGAAGCCAGGCTCTGACTCAGTGCTTCAATTCTTCTGCAGTGAAGAAAAAGTAGGAGCAACAATTATGGTCAGGACACTGTTATTACCTTCATTTTTTTCAGCCCATTCCAAATACAGTCTAGTCCAGTACAGTAGCTTTTTACCTTTTGGGGTCATGAAACCCTTTGAGACTTTTCCTCAGAAAGCCATGCCTTCTCTGTGCCAGCCCCCAAATATATACACAACTTTTTGCATACATTTTCACCGGGTTCATGGACCTCCTGATGTCTATTTATGGATCTATAAACCCTACGTAAGTAACTTTTCACATAATGGCCCAGAAATTTTTGGTTTTTTAAAATTGTTCCATTCGAAAAATCAGTTGTTTTTTGTTTGGTTGGTTGGTTGGTTGCTTGTTTGTTTGTTTGTTTTGATAACCATTGTGTATATTCATGCACATTGCCAAGTACTAGGAATATAAAGTTGGAAAAGATATAATCTCTGCTCCTCTGTAGAAACTTATATTCTTTTGGTGTGGGTGCTAGGGGCTTGGAGATGGGGGATGCATAACTATACAAACAAATAACAGTAATAAAATGCTACCATGTGGTGGTTTGAAGCTATTCTTCAAACCACATGTTCTTAAACTTAATCCATTCTTGTGGGTATGAACGCATTGTAAACAGGACCTTTTGTTGAAGTTACTTCAGTTTAGATGTGGCCCACCTCAGTCAAGATGGATCTTAATCCTATTACTGGAGTCCTTTATAAGTGGAATGAAATTCAGAAAGACAGAGAGAGAGCCGCAGAGGGAGAAGCCAGAAGCTGAACCTCCATAGAACCCAGAAGAGAAGGGAGAGACCCAGAGCCACCATGTGTCTTGCCATGTGACAAGCTAAGGACCCAGGGCCACTTGCATCAGCCCCAGAATGCCAGTCTTCAGGAAGAAAGCATGCCTTGATGACTCCGATTTAGACTTTATTTTAGCCTCAAAACCATAAGCAAATAAATGCCCATTGTTTAAGCTGACCCATTGTACTTGCTTGAGCAGCCAAGAAAACTAAAATATGCCATAATAGAGGTATATAACATATAGTACATTGAATACTGCCATGGAGCTATGGGAAGGAAGACGAAGGCATGATTGACTTGGGAGAGTTTGGGGAGGCTCAGGAGAAGAGATTTTGAAGATAGGGTTGTTCCACAGGCTCCAGAAGAGAAGCTTGAACAATGAAATGAAGACGTGAAGACATAAGGCATGTTTGGAGAAGAGGCTAAAAGAATGGTGGGGGTAGGGGAGGGAAGGGGCAATGGCTGGAAAAGGAGCTGGAAATTCAGACTAGGATTAAGTTGCAAAAGACTACATTTAGTGCTGAAGTGTACAAACCACAAGTTCAAATCAAGAGTTACTGATCATCTAGTATGTATGTTCAAGACCTATTCTCCTTTTTCTATTTATATCTCAGAGTACTAACAATAACTTCCAGGTTCTTGAAAATGTTCTGGATACTAAATGAAATGTTTTCAATTGTGACTATTATTTCTGTGTACGTGTATAAGGTAGTGATACCCCCTTGGGAGAACAATAAATTGGCAAAAAGGTGAGAGACACCAGAAAGCAAAGGAAGAATCTCATAGACAAATTATAAATTCACTTAGGATGTGAGGATCAGCTAAGACTTAGGGATGAGAAAGAATTTTATAAACTTAGAAACATTATACAGGTATAAGCTGTAATGATAATGAATTCATGTGGACTCCATATCAAATTCTCTATAGTATCTATGCTAGGACTTGTCTAATCTTCTTAAGCCTCAAACTTCACTCATCTCTTTGGCCTTCAGTCTTGACAGCTAATCTATTTTACTTCTCTCTAAAGCTGTTCCAGGTCATATGATATGAATTCCTTCAATTTATTTATCAGGTGTACATGTGTTTTGGTTTTGTTTAAGTGTTTATTGAGAGAGAAGTGAGACAGAGTCTCAGGTAATCTAGCAGAGAAGATCTGAAAGCAAATACAAGGCCACACTGAGAATTGTGCAATATGGACATATATAAAAAACAAAGCCATAGTACAGAAACTTAATTTTGCTTCACAAAAGCCTTTACAGAGGTGACGATTGATGCTTCAGTAAGTATTGAACAATGAATAGGAGTTCAGCAGAAGGGGAAAAGATGGCAGATGTTTCCCACAGTTGGAAGAGCAAGAGCAAAATCCGGAGACATGCAAAGCATTGCATGCTTCTGGAGGCAGTGTGGATTAAGGGGTGTGGATTCCAGAAATGCCTGAAACTATGTTATACAACTCTCTAAACTTGAGTTTCTTCATTTATAACATATAATTAATAATTCCTATTTCATGGGGTTGTTAGGAGAATTAAGTATGTAAAGTACTCACCTCAGTCATATAATAAGAGCTCAAGACACCTTAACTACTGGTCTGGCATGAGTGAGGTGTGATGGGATCATGGTAGGGGATGAGTTTAGGAGAAATTCAGGGTCTTCATAAAAGGCTTTTCCCCCCTATTGAAACCCTTATTCTGTTTTTGTTAGTACTTAAAGAAAACAGCTTTGCCCATAGTTCACTGTACCCTGGATTTATGATACCAACTTCTATGTGGCCAATTAGGAACCAGGCCAAACTACATTCTTCTTCGGTCTATTCAGCTCATAAATGACACTTAACTAATGATTTCTTCCATATAACCTTTAACATGAACTCATAAGTTGCATTGATAAGCCCCAAAATTTGAGGAACTGATGGTAATTCAGATGGGCATGTCAGTTTCCTGTCCTGTTCTAGCCAGATTTTTTGGAAAACCTTGGGGAAAGAGTGAAATTCCTGACCAATCTGCAATTGCATGTGAGTTTTTACAACATTAAGTGGAAAAAACAAGAATGCCAACATGGCACCCAATAGCCCTCCACAGATAAAATCATTGACAAAATGAGCTGTGAGTCATTGCAATAAACAAATACTCCTTAACAGGAACTCAAAGTCCAAAAAAATGGACATTGCTGAATCCATTATGGAAAAGAATGGGCATCAAGACTTGATAATACACTCTAATTCCATGGGATTTCAGTGCCTTGAAAGCCTGATAAGTGTTTGTAAATTTGTCACCCCTTTCCTCACAGTCCTAAAGCAATGTTTGAACTCTCGAATGGAGTGAAAAATTGCTGCCGTTGTCCCTGCAAGTACTTCCCCCACATGACAAGTTACAAACACTGGGGTGCTGACATACCCACAGTGAAGGCAAGTAAAATCCTCATACAGACCAAACGTAAGTGCCAGCATAGCTGTAATTCTGCATTAATAGGGAAAGGATTCCGCTATATAAGTTTTGGAGTCCATCCCTCCTCTACTGAAGTACCGCAACCTGGGTTTTGATTTCATATAGCTGCTGCCGAAAGAGAACCTTCTGAACAGGAAAAGTGATTGCACAGCAGCCACGCAGGTAATGCTTCATTTCACAAACATCTGTAATATGACGTGATAGCTCTTGCTTTAAGGTGTTAGGATTGGTGGCTTTTTATGGACTCCATCATGTTGCTTAAGAACTTTCTTCTTCATGAAGGTTTTTTACTTCCTGTAACTTCTGGGCCTGATGGTAGCATTTTGTTATCTTTCCCAATTTCATCCATTGTTAATGTCTGTTAGGTTCTCTTCTGGAGACAATTGTGGTAACTGGATTTCA
The DNA here is from genome assembly GCA_026826555.1 of Tolypeutes matacus. Classification (NCBI taxonomy): domain Eukaryota; kingdom Metazoa; phylum Chordata; class Mammalia; order Cingulata; family Chlamyphoridae; genus Tolypeutes; species Tolypeutes matacus. Next base: position 142,350 of record JAKSZT010026446.1, read on the forward strand.
CAGCACAGTGGGCATCTGGACCCATGCCCAGTAGCCACTTGCCAGCAGGTCGGGAAGCCGATCATAAAAGGATTTGATGGCTCCACTAAGGAGAATGGATCTTATCTTGAAGGTGTCAGAGAGTTTTTTAAATGACTCTGAAAGGACATAGTCAGATTTGTGTCTTGGAAAGATTGCCATGGTCACCGGGTACACATGTGTTTTCAAATAAAAGATACTTAAGGGGTTTTTTTGGTCTATCACAGTATTTTGCACCTAAGAGGCTAAATTGTTGCCAATTTGATGTCAAATTTTCCACTTCAATATTACTCTGAATCCTTGAATTGGGGCAGAATGGAGAGGAGCAGGATTGGAAGTAGAGAGAACAGTTGGGAAGTTGTTGCAGTGACCAAGTCAGGAGGTGATGGTGGTCTAGGCCAAGGCCCTGGTGTGGGGATGGAGAGAAATAGATGCAATGGAGAGATATTAATAAAGTAGAAGTAAAAGAACTTGGAGATTGATTGGAGTGGGAGGAAAGAATGAGGAACCAAGGGACAAGTTGAAGATAACTCTCAGGCTCTGGGCTTAAGGAAATGGGGAAACTATAGTCCCATTTTGAGAAAAAAAAAAACATAGAAAGGGGAGCAGATTCTTTTTTTTCTAAGGTAGAGAAGTAGGTAGAGATAAGAAGTCCTGCTTTGTTCCCTGATGACAGGAATTGGGTCTTTCATTGCTGTAACCTTAGTGCTTAGCACTGTCTGGCATATAGCAGATGCTCAATAAGTGTTTGCTGAATAAGTTAATTCATGCCTCTTGCTTACTACCATTTGACTACTTCTTTGTACTACTTATTACATACTACCAAGAAGTTGAATTCTGTTCAATGATATTCCTGAAGACTCAACCCTAAAAAGAAAATCTTTGGTTGTCAGGACCATAAAATCTTGTAAATGGTGAAGGCTCCACTCTTAGTCCTTACAAGGGGACAGTGCAGCTGTTGCATGCTCTTATAGCCTCAAGAACCAGCAAAAGATAAGTGACAAATAGAGCACAAAAGGCACCTACTTGGGAAGCGGCTGTGGCTCAATTAGTAGGGCTCCCGTTTACCATATGGGAGGCCCCAGGTTCGGTTCCCGGGGCCTCCTGGTGAAGGCAAGCCCGCCCGCACGGTGTGGTTGGCTGACCCAGCGAGCACAAGCAGCAAGAGGGGGATAAATGAATAAATAAATAAAATCTTAAAAAAAAAAAAAAGGCACCTACTTGTCCCTCTGGGCCAGGGCCTCAGCGTATTGGTCAGGCTTGACCTGGTCTCCTGGTATGTCTTCCCTGTCCTTGGTGACTCCCTTCAGTTTCTCTGAGAGCTCCAGATTACACTCTTTCTCTGCTTCCACCAGAGCTGCCATTCGTGCAGCTTCATTTTTTGCTAGCCTGGATTCCTGGAAAAAGGTAAAAAGAAAGAAAACTGAGAAGCTGCAAGTTCTCTATTTAGGTTAGGAGCCCTAAAGGCCAGGACACTTGATGAGTTTGGGATGGAAAGTAGAGAGGGAAAAGGTGAATGCCAGAAGGAAGAGCAGTAGGGAAAGAGATAAAAGCGGGCCTTTGGAATCCCTACTCACCTCCTGCAGAAGCTGGATCTTATTCTCCAAGAGCTCGTACACGTGCTCTGTCTCCTGCTGTCTCTCCTGAAACTGGCGCCGGAGCTCTGCTTCATTATGGCTGTTGAGATTCTCCACATCAGCCCTAAAACCCCAGAGCATTAGTCAGTCAGAGCCAGACATATAATGCAGCAAATGGACCTTTTTAGGTTGCTCCTGTAGTTCAGAGTCACACTAATGAGAAGGAAAATGAAGCATTTTTCCTCTGCACTCATTTGTGGACCTGCTTTCTCCAACCTCTTCATTTTTGTTGTTGTTGTTGCTTGTCAGTCAGAATATACTTAACTCCCTAGAGGTTTCATTATTGCTATAACTTCAAAAGGAGCTTTCATTTGGAAGGCAGGTAGTCATCAAATGGTTCAGAACTCAGCATCTTCAATGGACTCTTCAGTTTAGACTGCCTTCCCAAAGTGTTTTGCTAGTTCTCTGTCTTTCTTGATGTTTGAATTTAAAGTGTCCTTTCCATTCAAGTGACTGGGACAGGATAGCCACTTGGACAGGCACAGAAATGGTCTCCTTCTTTACAGGCTGTAATCAGCAGTAAACTGTCCTGAATCTGGGTTGCAGAGAGCAGACATTTAATCTATGGAAGCTCAGGGTTCTGACTGAGCTTTGCTTCTCTGGTGTCCCTAGGAATGAATGTCCAGGCTCTGGACCAAAGTGGGTCAGGTGTCGCTAGCTTATTTATAACTCACAACAGCTGCCCTTGGGTGTCTGAGGAATAGAAATTTTAGGACAGTATCAGGTGCTGAATGATCTTATTCTGGTTTGGTTTTATTCTCTTTTTAAGCCATTTGTTGAGAACCATGGACCATCTTCTTGTTCTCAGAGCAGAGAACAATATTGAAACTTTATAGGCTCATTATAAATCAAAACTGCTCTATCCAAGCCCAGAGGGTCTTTAATATTTGGCTCAGGAGGTTGTGTCCATGAAAACCAAATGGAACTTACTTAAAGATCCTTGATCGATAGTGGATACTACTCAGCACTATTTATCTTGAGGCTGTATTTATCTTGAGCTTTTTGGAGGTAGGAGAGTCTTGGTTTTTCAAAAGATACAAATCAAGGGAATAACCCAAGACACTCAAATAGGGAGACCTCAGGAATTGACTCTGACTCCATATTTGACTCTATATTCTTTAATAAATGCAATAAATAACTAACTATAACAACGGGAGGTACATTTTTCAGGTCACTCAGCCAGAAACCCTGATTTAAGAGGTCATAGCTGTGTAGTCAAAAGAGCCTTGAACTTGATGCAAGAAGATCTGGGGTTTGCCACGAATTTGAGAAGACTTTTAACTCTCCATACCTTAGTTTTCTCATTTGTAAAAATAAGGATAATGACACCTAACTCAAAATTGAGAGGATATAAAGGTAAAAAGGAAAAAAGCAATAATATAAATGTTAAAATTTATTACTCCATTGTTATTATAAGTTTTTCTAAAACCTATAAGCTCAGTTTACTGCCTTAATAAGTGTTCAGTAATTCCATGCATAATTGAGACTGGTTTTTTCATCATAAATATCAAGAAATTCTATAGACAGAAGAAATGCCAGAATAGAGTGAATGTATTCTGATCCCAGGATATAGTCTGAAAATTATTTTCAATAACCATTTAATAGCAATATTTTCATTTAAAATTAAGGTTTTTTAAATTATAAAAACTATATATTGTAAAATTAGCTATTCTAACTATAGAAAATATTTTTAAAAGGAAGTCTCCCCATCACAAACTCCATGTTTATCTTTAAACAAGACTCAGCAGCCCCCTCCCCCTTTATCTATCAAGGACTTCCCATCAGGACAAGAATATAGAGCTACTTCATTCTTTTCACTAGCTGCATAATACTCCACAGTATGGATATATGAACATTTACTCAGTCCTTGCCCTACTGACATTCAAGTTATTTCTAGTTTTTGACCATTACAAATAATGATGCAGTAAACATCCTTCTATATTTATCCTTTCACACTAGTGCTTTTACTTACAAGGGATAGATTCCTTATGCTTATTTTTAATTTTAATGGATAGTGTCACATAGCAAAAATGTTGTCACAATTTGCATACTCACCAGCAGTCTGAGAAAATGTCCACTGATAATCCCTGATAAAGATTATTTGCATTTGTCTCTACTAAAAGTAGACGGGTTAATTGTGTTTCCTGACTAGTTGAATGCTGTTCAGTAGGAAATTTACAATCTTAGGTCTGATGAATTTACCCAGTAAGGGCAAGGTATATCTGACTTAGTAACAGACAGAGAGCCCAAGGGAAAGAAAGCACATGAAAATCCATTGCTTCAGTTCCTGAACTGACACAGCATTCAAATGCCAGATGACTGAATAAGAAAGATATTCAGCTAAACTCTTCTTGGAATTTGGTTCCAAATCTATTGCTCTCAGATTAGTGAGTCATGCTCTGGAAGAGACTAGATAGAATTCATCTGGTTCAAATGCAGCTCACCATGTTTTATCCAGATCCTGTTTCTTGTCCTGGAGTTCTCGTTTCAGGCTCTCTACTTCAACCTTCAGCTCGATGTTCTGAAAAGCACATAGGCGTTAATTGTCATAAACTGCCACAAACCCTATATCCTGGAACCAGGCTCCTATCTGAAGTCTTGTCTTGGTTCATAGCTTCACATCTCATCCCAGCCCTCAGAATGGCCCTTGACGTTAATGGGGATTCAGATGGATCAGCATCCCAGACAAAGATGAATGAACTGTTACAGTTTCAGAATTTCCCCTGAGCAACTTATCCATTCTTCCAACCTGTTCTTGGCTGGCTCTGGATGATGAACACTTCCCAGGCCTGTTCATTCTAAAGCACTAGAGGACAAAGTGTATATTAAAACAATTTTCCTTACTAATACAGAACTCTTCCTGAAAACCAAATTGCTGTGTATAAAATTGTTTTTAAATATAGCTGGGGATTTGATTAAAGAAGTTATTTTGTGAACATTTTTTTAAAAAATGCTTTGCCTTTATCATAAAATTGGAATTTCTTATATTGGGTTTGCTTACAGTGAGAGGGAACTCTAACAAAAAATCTATGCAGTGAGCAATTAATTTGTATTGAGGTGAGGCAGCAACAAGTAATATTTTCACAAACAGAAAAAGGAAATAAAAGAATTTCAAGTGAAGCAAAGTATGAACAAAGGTGGGTGAGATAATTGTACATGATATGCATGTGCGACTCAGTGCCTTGTAGATAAAAAATAATTAGACATGGGAAAATCCATCATTGCAATGTCATGCAGAACAATTTCAATTTCCCCAAAATGTCCTATGTTACACCTATTCTTCCCTCTCCCTCCCCTCAGAACGTCTGGTGGCCACTGCCTTTATATCAATGTTACAAGTTCTTCCATAACTACAATAATAATAAGTCTCCTTTGGTCCATTGGGTTGCATTCCCGCCTTATGTTTGTTAATTCCTCTATCTTGAGGATTTTGGGATGGTGATGCCCATTCTGCTTCCTATTGAAAGGGGGCTTAGATCCCAATGGGCAGATGGCTGGAGCTGTCTTGCTTGTAGTTGTAGATGCCCTCTGTTTTTTGGGACAGCTGCTCTCCTTTTTTAGAGAAGATAACAACCATTCCACAGGGAGTTTACGAGGCTCAAATGAGACAACCTACACAATCCACCTGGAGTGCTTCCTTGCACACAGATGCTCAACAATCTTCCCTCCCCTCCCTTTCACTCCCAGCCCCACCAGGAAAAATATATAAATCTAAATAGGAGAAAAATGGAGGATGACAACTTATGTGGTCTCTATCTTCTAAATTCCAAGTCAATACTTGGATTAATTTGGCCAAAGAGCCACAGATTTGAGGATCTTAACATACATCTGTTCTTGTTCCCTCATTTTAAAGATGAGGAAATTGAAACTCAAAAGGGTTACTTCAAGGTCAAAGCAATAACCAAATCCAGGACCCCACTCTGGCTTCAGCATTTCAGCCCAGGAGACCTGCTAGGAAATCCTGCTCTTTTTTGCCTGATTTAGTGGAACGTGGTAAATTATAGAATTAAAGAATGTGGTGAATTAACTGAAAGACTATATGGAGGCAGTAAGCATAGTATAAAGAGTATAGTTCCCTGAAGGTGAGAAGAGGACTTGGCACATCACTGAACTCTAAAAGCCTCAGTCTTCTCATCTATCAAAGGGCTATTGTGATAGTACTTTTAATGATGTCAAGAAGCCTAAGTGAATAATGCACAAAAAGGACATTGTGTAGTGCCCCCCATGCAGTGAGCATCCAAAAAATGTTAGCTATTATTAACTATAAAAACAATAACTTATCATCTCTGGCTTGGACAGCTGAAATTCTCAGCTATAGTCACATATTAAACTAATATTTATCTTATAGAAAGGAAAGAAAATAATTATACCAAAGGTGGGATATATAAGAAGTCTGTACACAAATACACACCTAATCTGAACATCTTTCAATGCAACTTTAGTTTTTGAGAGTGGAAAAAAGAAACAACGAAGGAGGGAAAAGGGAAAGAAATAAAGGGGAACGATAAATAGAATTACTTCTCTAGGCCTTACTGTTATGTCTACACAACCAAATAGACAAAAAGGTGTATGAGTCTCACATAGAATCGCTAAAACAGCTTCATTTTCACAAGGTTAGAGCCTAAATCGTATGATCAATTACTTCAGTGGATCAGAGTAATTTCATGGGTGTTACAAAATCTTACTACATGGAAATGCAAGTAACACCCATTTATAGCATCAAAAATCTTACCCATCTGCAATCTCTTCCTGCAGAAAAACCACTGCATAGTTTATCACATATTTATCCATCCTCCAAGGGTAAAAATTCATATGTAAATTTTTAAATTCTAAGTAAAGCTTAAGTGGATACTAAAATACCCGTATTTGCTTATTTTATTACTAAATTTTGTCAGCTCTTTGTGAAGATGTCTTAGGAAATTTATGTACTCAGAAAAGAAAAAGGAAAAAAAAAAAGAGGCCAGGAAGGAGAGAGCCTCTTTTGCCAGTTGTCCTCAAAGGAGTATTTACTCATCCATCTAACTTAATGATGAAGCTGAAATTAAATAAGAAATACAATGGACTTTCATTATAATTTATCACCAGAACCAGAGGGCAGGTCTAACAATAAGTTTATAGAGTAACTGTATTTAACCAAACTTTCTCCCTCTATAGCTTGTTTTGTTTCAGGAAATGTCACTTGCCCAGTGGCTTATTAGAATCCACTGAACAGCAATCCGTGTTAAACATAAGATTCTACTGAACTGATTTCCACCCTGACTTTTATTTGCAAAATTCAACATAGAATTGGGTTAAAAGCAACCAGCAGTAGCAAATTACCATCAATTATCTGACTTCTTTCCAAAGCTTCAATTAAACTCTATAAATTGACCCAATGCCCATATAACCCACAATGTGGTTATTATCCCTTTTAAAAATAATATTTTCTAATTTTTGCCACATAGAAGCCATGGCACAATGCATCCTAAAAAAATTACTTATTTAAAAACAAAGGATAAATGACTTTTCCTGACCCATACAAAAAAGATCTTAATCCAAAATGCATCAATCCTTTTGGCACCAGATGCTGATTATTTTCCATTATATTAACTAGGTCAATTTCCACATAATAATATTCCACAAGACACTTCTAGGACAGGGGGAGGGAGAAGTTTGCATTGAAAAAGTGTGGTCATAGCAAGGTAGTGTTACCTGGTCTGCTTCGATTCTTGCAGGCCCTTTCCTCCACACTTAACAATACTCTTACTGTTGAAAGTTAACTTTACTGTTCTTAGGAAGATGTCTAACAAGTATTTCTTATGCCCAGTATGCTTTCAAGCCAGTTGAGGAAACAACAAATTTATGAGGTACGGACTAAAAACGCTAAAGGAGTTAATTGGCGAGGGAGTTCAGACATGGCTGGAGTTGCCAGGGAAGGCATGGTTGAGTAACATACAGAGGGGTGGAGAAGGTCATTACAGAGAGGAAAATATGGTATTAAGACAGAAATTTCCATGTAACTCAAATGTAGAAGCAATATTCAGTAGCTCACTTATTTCAAGCACAAATATTTGATACAGCAAAGTTCTATAACAATTTAGAAAATGCTATCCATCAACTGATGAATGGATAAACAAAATGTGGTATATCCATACAATGGAATATTACTCAACCATTAAAAGAAATGAAGTTCTGATACATGCTACAACATAGATGAACCTTGAAAACATTAGGCTAAGTGAAAAAAGCCAGTCACAAAGGACCACATAGTGTATAAGTCCATCTATATGAAATGTACAGAATAGGCAAATCCACAGAAAGTAGATTGGTGATTGCCTAGGGCTAGGGGTAAGACGGAGATTAGGATATTGGTTAATGGATCAGGGTTTCTTTTTGGAGTGATGAAAATGTTTTAAAATTGATTGTGATAATGGCTGCACAACAGTGAATATACTAAAAGCTCTGAAGTATACCAGGAATAGTACACTTCAAATGGGTGAGTTGTAATGGTATGTGAATTATAGCTCAATAAAGTTGTTACAAAATTTTTCAAACAGTCCTAAGAAGTTATAATAGGTATAATTAAACTATAATGATTATTAGGTATTAAATTATATATAGCACTTAAAACAGTGTCTGTGACATAGGAACATTATTATATCTGGACTATGGGGCAAAACACTGTATTGTCTTCAAAGTTCTCTAACAGAGATGTCATAAGTTTTCAGGGCTGTTACAGCAAATACCACAGACTGGTTGGCTTAAAGAACAGGAATGTATTGTCTCCAGTTTTGGAGGCGAGCAGTCCAAAATCACGATGACAGCAGGCCATGCTTTCTCCAAAGGGAGTAACACTCTGGCCGTGGTTTGCCAGCAATCTGTAGCTCAATCTCCATCTCCGGCACATGGCCATCTCTCTCCTTCTGACTCCTCCTCACTCTCACTATGTGTCCAAATTTCCTCGGCTTATAAGAACTACAGTGGTATTGGATTAAGGTCTGCCCTGATTCAGTTTTGCCCCACCTTAATCTTTGACGATTAAGGGTATACATCCACAGGACTGGAAGTTAGGACTTGAACACATCTTTGCGGGGACTTGATCCAATCCCTAACAAGAAGTTGCCACTGGGTAGTTCAAAATCTCTTTCCCATCTTGTCCCTCCTCTGCAACCACCCCAGTTACCGCCTGAATAGGTACTCCTTCCTTCTCACCAAGTCAGTCAGTGGTCTCAGAACTGACTTCCCCAACCCAAGTTTTTCTATCCTTTCAGTGTTTCCTAAAGCACAGCTCTGAGGAGTTCACTCTCTTTACTCAAAAAACTTTTAATGGTTTTTAACTGCATAGATTACATTTTATACAACTCAGCCTGATAATAAAGGCTATTCAAAATTTGACCTCAATCTACCTATCCAGCGTTACCTCCCAAAAGTAATTTCTTATGCCTTTGAGTTTCATATCATTCTCTCATTACTGTTGACACAAAGTATAATGCTTTTTATTTATATACAAGTCTTATTTACTCTTTTAAATCACGAATTCTCCAAAGACAGAGAAAATGATGGTGTGGTAGAAAGAGTTGGAGGCTGGTTATTAAACCTTAACCTCAAAGCTTTTTGATGCTGGGACGGAATTTCAGGACAGGTAGACCAAGGTTCAAATGCCTTTTTGTCTCCTATTAGCTGGGTCACCTTTTCTATGTGTAAGTTACTTAAACCCTTAGAACCTAATTTCCTCATCTATAACACAGGGGTAATAAAAATTACCTTGAGGGTTGTTGTGAGGAATAAATAAAATAACCCATGTAAAGTATCTAGCACAGTGCCTGATTCAAATAAATGATGCCTGTGACTAATTTGAGCCCCTTGCAGTGCCTTGCACCTGTATGTGGAGTAAAAGTGTTGAATGAGGTAACCAGCCAACCAATAAACAAGGAACAAATGGACAACAGGCTACAAGTGGGATGACAATTAACGGTTGAATGAGTGTAAGACGGATAGGATAATGCTGTGCGACTGTGTAAAAAAATTTTAACCCGAAGCCTTTAAAAGACTCTCAGTTTTAAGCTGAGAATCCTCTCTAAGAGGTAGATTATTAACCCATTGAAGATAAAAGGTTGTTAAAATTGAGGCATAAATAGGAGAAATATCTTGCCCCAGGGCAACTCTAAGACACTAGGAGAATTCTCCACACAATTTAGGACCCCAGCCTCCTCCTCTTCTCACTCTTGTCCTCCCTCTAAAAGGGCTAAAAGTCCTGCTCCTATGCACTGCACTGAAACACAGAGATACTAAGATCTCCAGACCCTAAGATGGACATTTTAGAGGGAAAATTGAGCACGGACCAACTATTAAATGGTCTTAAGGAATTATTTTTAAGCATTTTGGGTATAATAACAGTATCTGGTTATGTTCTAAATATAAAATACTTATCTATTAGAGTTACATTCTGGTATCTTTCCAGATAAAGTTATTTGATGGCTGAGAGTTGCTTTAAAGATGCGGGGAGGACAGGAAGAAGAAACAGTGCAGGGAAGGGAATGAAAAGCGCAGCAGAATGTCGGTAGAACTGTTGAAGCTGGGTGATAAGTCCAAGTGAGTTCCTCACACGCCCCTCTTTTTCTGTGTGCACTTGAAAATTTCCATAATAAAGACTCAAAAGGAGCATGTACTTTTAAATTTTTTTTCATTCTCATTTCTTGACTTACCTAAACCAAGGTCATAGATAGCAAAGAATGTTCTGTTCCCTCTAGCAGCTTCTCTCAGCCACCAGACTTACATAAAATAGCACCATGGGTGACTGTGCATGCCCACAGTGTGCTGAGTATATTCCCCAATAGAGAGGGAAGAAGAGAATAAACCTGCCTCCAAGTACCTCTCGAACTTGGGAGACTCAGAATACTACTGACTCTGAGATGTAGGGTAGAAAGAAGAGGTAAAGAAATAAAGAAAAGAGAAGAGTCTTTTAAAGAGGAATCTGCAACTTCTGGCTCCCCCTCTAGGTTTTAGTGCCTAGAAAAGTCCTTCACCCTGAGTAACTTTGTCATCTGCCTTGAGGTGCTAACTTACATTTTTGTTTTTGGTATTTAACTTCATATTCTGAGTGTGTGTGTTTCAACTAGTCTCCAAGTTGAAGTATTTGAGGACAGGAACCTTGTCTTAGGCTGTTTTATATCCCTCACAGCAGTATGCCGCTGGGCTAAGGGCAGGCACTCAAAAAAAGAAAGAAAGAAAAGGAAAAAAAAAAGAAAAAGAAAGAAGCTTGACAGCATACATTTACTAATAAAACCAGCAAGTATTTTCTAGAGACTAAAGGTCATAAAAACCAAAGTGCTTTTTTCACATCACAGTCCTTGCCCCCAAGGAGCTGTCAGTGTGATAAGAGGTGGGTCAGAGTCAGTGGGTGGCAAAGGAAAGGGGGCAATGGGGCACTGCGCCTTGTACGACAGGCGGAAACAAGCCAGAGATGAGCAGGCCGTCTACAAAAGTACCTTTATTTGGGACAAAAGTGTGGCCTAATTCTACTCTAAATCAATTTTGTATACCGTAAGAATTCAAAAAGATATCGTTTAGCAGGAGAAAAGAGTTTCAAATTCTTGTGAGGAGACCTTCACCCAATTCCTGATTATTCATCCAAGGTGGGAAAATAGATAACTCTTAGTGAATGGGTTTTATTTTACAGTGTTGTCTTTTTAGAATCATGCCCCTTCTTGGAAGAGTGTAGCTCACAGATACCTCTTGCATGCAGAGTGCATTTTTTTTTCCAGGCTTCTCTAATACCACTGGGCAAGGCTATTAGCTCTATAAAACAGGCTATTTTATAATATTTTATAAGCAGAATATTTTCACAAAACATGCTATCCTGACCAAGAGAAAAGATGCTGCACTATCCCTAAAAGGCATTTAGTAGGTCCCAAGTGAGTTCTTTTGTAGACAAAGTCTATCTCCATTCACTCATTTTGGAAGCAAAAATAGAAGCCTATGTGGTCTAAATATCTAGCTCTATCAGTAACCGTGCAACTCTAGATTAGTCGCCTGAAAGAGTCAGGCTTTTATGGTCATTTAACTTCTTCAATCATAAACTCTCCCTCTTCCCCATAATAATTATAATAACATCTTCGATGTTATTGTGAGATGCTTAGCCAAAAAGTATTCAAATGTAAAACACTAAGTCCTTAGACCCCTAGGTGGAGGAAAGATTTTACTCAGAGGTGCAATCCCTGCCTTTCTGTAGACTGATTCCAGCTCACTGTCTTCTACTAGTGCAGTTAAGCCCCAAGTTAGACATAAAAGTTGCCCCAACATGTGACAAGTGTCCTTCACTGCCAGGGAAAGGACAGCATGATTACAATTAACCAGGACAGTGTCCTCAGCCTTATTAACTAGAAAACTCTGTGAGGCCAGGACACTCTCCTGCCAGAGTCTGATTTAGTGTCCAGTTCACCAAAGAGATGGAAAAAACCAAGTGGAAAATTTCGGTTTATACAATACCAGGATTTGCATCCCAATGGCAAAACAACTCTGTTCAGGTCACTGTTTCAAACCCAGTCCTGTTAAGCAAAACCTTAACAGGTTTTGCCTGAAAGCAAAACCTTTCTTTTCCCGGCCCACTTCACTCGACTAGACAAACACAGACAGCCACACCTCAATAAGCACCGAGGTCATGGATGCGTTCTGAGATCAGGTACTTGAGCAGACACAGCCAGGGATCTTAAAAGGGCTGCGTGTGTGTGAAAGAGAGAGAGAGACACCAGAGGTAAGGAAAGGAGAGGGGGAGGGTGCCAGAGAGCAAGTTCATCCAGCAAAGGACAGCGGGGCTGACTTGTGAGACGGCAGCATTAGTTGATCCATTTGCTTTTTCAGTAAATATTTAGAAGACCTGCTCTGTACGGGCAAGTGGGCAAGGCACTGTAATAGCTGCTGGAAAGAGCAAGACAGGCACAACTACAGCCTTCAGGATGCTGGCAGCCTATGGGGGCAAATAAACATATCATTACAGGACAGTGTGATAAACAGAAGAGAATCCAGAGTCAGGTATCCGTATCTGTATGGAAATGCTGGCAGCTATAAATAGCTGCAAATATTCCTGGCTTTTTTTATTTTCCAAAGAAACACTCCCAGACCCAACTCAAGATTCCTTGGGTTGTCCTTCCTTTTAGGTCCCCAGTTATAGTCTTTTAGGAAGCAGGTATATAAATCTGAAACAACAGCACTGCCAAGGGAAAATAAACAAGCTGGTACACAGAGAAGCAGTTGAGTGCATTGCAAAGCATGAAGACTTTAGAATTAGAACTTAATAAGAACCAATTTAGAATTAGAATTTAGAATTGACCTGGGTTCAAATTCTAGCTTTCTCACATACTATTTGTTTGAACCATATGAAATTGCAGATATTCAACCTTTTTTACGTACAGAAATAGGAGTTTCACATAGTTCATTCTCTGTAATCTAGTGGTAAATCACTTACCTAAGTTTCATTTCCTTGAGGTTTTATTTTTTTTTAACGGTGCTAATATCACTCCCTTTCAGGGATAATGTGAAAATTAAACGAGAAGCTGTAAAGGAAAATACCTGTCATACAGTAGGTGTATGTAAATATTATTATTTTACATTATGGATGTAAAAATTATTAACAACAAGTAAAAGTTAGTTTCCCCAGAGGCAACAAGATCCATGAATTGTAAGGAGGAGAGGTACTTATGTCTGGTCAACACTGAGTATAAGAACCTGAGAAAAGATAGATTAAAATTACATGGTTTTGCTTGTTTTATTTAGACTCTGAGCACAGTGGTTCCAAGACACAAGCTGCCTTGAGGCTCATACTAATCTCTAATTTGAATCCTTCTCAGTGTGTCTTGCGCGATTCATTCCTTATGGTCACTCTGTCAAAATCTTGTTCGAGTCCCAGAAGCCTCTGTTGACCTGGCCCAACAGAGCTGGCAAGCGAGAAAACATCCACATAAATACCGATGAGCTCAGTGAGTCTCTGCCCCTCCCCAGCACATTCCTTAGCAGGACTAATCTCTCTCACTTGGCCGGAGCCTCTGTTCACAGATGGGCCTGGCTGGGCTTAATTTAGCAAAGTGCAGGACCCCTGCAAAAGCTAGGGATAATGCTAGAGCCCTACAATCCTCCAGGACATCTTCTGTGGAGCCGGGAGCCTGACCCCGCCGACGGGGCAAAAAGGTACGCTCCGAATGATTTGTTTCCCTCACCTATTTAGGAGTTAGAGTTCAGGGGAACCGGCCTGTGCTTTCCTTAACTTCTCACACAAACTTTCTCTTTGGGCAGCAAGTATAAAACTGGGAACTAAGTAAAACCTTAGTTTGGAGCTAAAAAGTATAAAAACTATAGTAATAGTTCTATAGATATATTGGCACATAAAGAAGCTAAGGCCTGCTAAATAATTTTTAAATTAACTGTGGCACCCGACCTAATCTGACATTTATCCCCAAATTTAGCTCTTAGTTCTGACTCAGTTCTGGATTGGGACTTGCTTTGATCTATTCTGCAGAAAAGGATAAAACCACTCTTTGATTTTCTGCAAAGTCCAAGACAGTTTCTCTTAAATGGAAACTTTAGCTACAAGTTAGAGAGTAAGTTATAACACCTGGCAGTCACTCCTCCCCTGAAAGCATAGCTCTGCTCTGAAGCCAGGTCCTATGATCAGGCAACTCTTCTGAAGTTATACCTCTGCTTGGGGACCAGCGATCGCATTTAACACCGTAGATCTTCAGCTGTGCCATCTAGGACAGCAGCCATGAGCAACAGGTGGCTACTGAGGACCAGGAATGTGACTAGGCCACAGGAGATATGCTCAAACTATTTCAAAGACAATACCAAAAAGAACACAAAATCTCATCAATAATTTTTTTTTTTAATTTATTTATTCATTTATCTCCCCCTTGCTGCCTGTGCTCGCTGGGTCAGCCAACCACGCCGTGCGGGCGGGCCCGCCCTCACCAGGAGGCCCCGGGAACCGAACCCGGGGCCCCCCACATGGTAAACGGGAGCCCCACCGATTGAGCCACAGCCGCTTCCCTCAATAATTTTTAAATATTGATTTCATGTTGAAATGATACTATTTGGAATATATTGGATTAAATAAAATATAAAATTAACATTAATTTCACTTGTTTCTTTTTATTTATTTTTTTCAAATGTGGCCACTAGAAAAATTTAAATTACATGTGTGACTTACATTATATTTCTATTTGACAGCACAGCTTTGCAAGATGTTAGGAAAAAGATGTGCCAGCTTTGTCCAGGTACATTACATGAGTACATGCTCTAACCTGTAGCACAGTTAATCCCGTGGTGTAATAGCACCTTGAAGAGTTCTGTGTTAGCAAATGGAAAGCCATTAATATCTGTGTATTTCATGTCATCAGTTTATATTACTAACCCATATTCTGACATCTGGTCATTCCCCCTCATTTCTCACCATTTTAGCTTCTGTCTCACTGGTACTTTTTCAAAACTGCTCCACTTAATTCTTGATGATTTCAGCCACCACCGAGCTGCTCCTTCCAATGACCCAGCCATCCAGCAGATAGAACTCCTTGCTTCCAATTACCTTGTACTCTACTCACTTGTGGTGGTCACTCTCTTGAGATTTGCTGTTCAAAGCGTGGCTCCTGGTCCAGCAGCACTGGCTTCACCAGCAGGCTTATTAGGACTGCATTGTCTCAGGCTCTATCCCAGACCTACTGACCTAGTCCTTAACCAGATCCCCAGGTGAGCCTAAGCACATGCACATTAAAGTTTGAGAAGCACTTCTCTGGACTCACTCCTTACCAACCACTGAAAACCTTCCATAATTTCGGTTTTGTGCATTTCATTCTCTGAACACCACCTTTTGTCTTTCCAGTCCACTCCGCTCACTAGAGGAGCTCCTAGAGGAGCCTGCCTCCAAAACCCTTCAATCCATTGATCCAAGTACATTTTTAATATCCCTCACTCCCTTGGCAAAGCCTCAACTCATTAAATTCAACTCTGTCGAATCCACACCTGCCACTGGGTAGCTGAGTGTGACTGAAGAGGAACCCAAAACGTTGCTGACTGATTTTTCTTTAAATTCATGACCACAAATTTCAAGGGAGTCTTTACTGGATGCTAGGCAATCAAACTACACATCTTTAGTCCATTACTCTCCCATTCTCCTCATGAGCATTTTCACCTTTTCCTCTCTCCTCAAACCCCCAATCCCTCCTTTCCCATCCTCTCTGCTGACCTTGCTTCCTACCTCACTGAGAACACTGAAACCAGAAGAGAACTCCTACAGTTCCTGCCACCATATTTATCCATCTAGCAGCATCTGTGCTCACATACTCTGCTTTTTCACTTGTGACCCTAGATCAACTATGCGTGCTCCTATCTAAAATCAAACTTTCCACTTACATACTAGGTCCCACTCTCTCTGCATCTCAAAAATAACACTCCAGAAAGTAACTTCCTTCTCTCCTTCATCAATATTTCACCTTCTACTGGCAAATTGTGATTTGTATACAAACATACTATAATTTTTCTTTTATTTTTTTTTCTAGGTACCAAATTACTTTATTTGAAGGATTGGTACAAATGAAAGAACTTGGTGGATGTTGATACAGCTTATGGAAAAGGTAAACCCAACAATATGCACTGCCATGGTAGCCTTGGAAGTCACCCCGTGGCCCTGGGGAAGCTGGCATAAAGTTTAGCTCTCATCATCACTGTTTCCCAGAGTGTGCTTGTCAAAGAGATACTCTGCCAAACCAGAATCCAGGGCCCCCATCTTGCACAAGTTGGTTACGGAGTCACCAAATTCTCTGATGGACTTCACCTGCTCATTCAGGTAATGGGTCTCAATAAAGTCACACAAGTGGGGGTCGTTTTTGTTAGTGGCTAGTTTGTGCAGTTCCAGTTGTGACTGATTCACCCTTTTTTCCAAGTGTAATGCACACTCCATTACATTCAGCCTGCTCTGCCAGTTGGCTCATTCTGGTTTCTTGATAACATGAAGAAAGATTCGGCCACCTCGTTGGTTCTGCAGCTTCATTAGATTCTCAGCATGTTCCCTCTCCTCATGAAATTGGTGAAGAAAATATTTGGCAAAGTTCTTCAAAGCCACATCATCATGGTCAAAGTAGAAAGACATCAACAGGTAGACGTAAGAGACGTAGAACTCCAGGTTGATCTGGCTGTTGATGGCAGCCTCTGAGTCCTGGTTGTAGCTCGGGCGCACCTGCAATGGGGACGTGGTGGTCCTGGTGGGTGGCTGAGGACAGGCTGCAGCTGCGCATCACTGGAAGGACGGTGGAGGGCAGTTCCGAGTGGCTGGCCAGTGGGGACCAGCACAGGGCTCAGTTCAAGTGTGGCTGAAGCGAGAAACCACGGCGACTCTCTGTGAAGACATCTGGCCAAATTCTTCTTTTAAAAGTCCTCTATCAACCCCATACCGCTGGCAGTTACTGCCCCATTTCTTTGCAGCGAGACCCCTCAAAGTTCTCCTCTATACTCACTGACTCCCCTGTCCTCTCATTTTTTCTTAAATTCACTGCAATCAGGCTTTTGCCTCCACCTCTCCACCAAAACTAATCAAGAGGACTAATGACGTTCATGTTGTTAACCTAAAAGTCAGTTCTTAGTCATCATATCACTTGTGCTATCAGCAGCAGCTCAAAAGGCTCATCCCTCCCTCTTTCATTATACACTTTCTCCAGTTAGCTTCCAGGACCCCACACTCTCTTGGTTTTTCCCCTACTTCTCTGTGTACACCTTCTCTCTCTCCTTTGCTAAACTTCTTCTTCTCCCCAAATTAATAATGTTAGAGTGACCAGGTCTCGGTCCTTGGTCCTTTTCTCTTTCCCCTGGTAGGTCACACCAAGGGGTGATCTCCTCAATACCAACCTTATACTGATGACTCCCAACCCACCAGCCCTCCCTCTTTCCAGAAATTCAGACTGGCATGTTCAACTGCTTACTCGGTGTGGCCACTTGATGGTCCCACAGACATCTCAAACACAAAACATCCAAAATCCCACTCCTACTCCTCACCTCCAAATCTCTTCTTCCCATAGCCTCCATTATCTCAACTTACGCCAACTCGATCCTTACAGTCGCTTAGGCTCCAAACTCTGGAATTTTCCTTGATTTCTTTCTTTCTTTCACATTCCACATCCAATCCAGCAGCAAATCCTATTGGTGCTGCCTTCACTACTTCTCCCCACATCAATTGTTACTACCCAAGTCTGATAGCCATCTTTTCTCTCATGGATTACTGCAATTATCTTAAAGATTATCTAAAATTATTTTTAAAAATTAGCTTCCTAATAGCTCTCCTGGCTTCTACCATTACCCTTCTAGGGTCTATCCTCAATACCACAGCCAGAACCATATTTTCATAAACGTGTCAGATCATGGCGCAATTCGTTAGATCACTCCTCTGCTTGAAACCCTTCAA
Source organism: Tolypeutes matacus (assembly GCA_026826555.1). Taxonomy (NCBI): domain Eukaryota; kingdom Metazoa; phylum Chordata; class Mammalia; order Cingulata; family Chlamyphoridae; genus Tolypeutes; species Tolypeutes matacus. The sequence continues at coordinate 160,422 of JAKSZT010026446.1, forward strand.
TGGCTTCCCATGTTACTCAAAGTAAACTCCGAGGTCTTTAAAATGGTTTAAAATGGTTTCTGGGGGCCTTTCTCATCTGTGCCATTACCTCTCTGGCCTCACCTCCCCAAATTCTCCCCCTTCCTCATGCTGCTTCAGCCACAGTGGCTTTCCCGCTATTTCCTCTGCCTAGAATGTTCTTCCCCCAGCTGGCTGTTTGGCTAACTTCCTCATCTCCTTCAAGTCATGAAAAATCATTTTGTTTGATACAGTCACCTTAGAAAAGAGTTTGTCAGTATCTTATAAATTAAAAAGTCCACTTATTATATGACCCAGAAATTCCACTACTGGGCGTTTATCCAAGAGAAATAAAACATGTCCAAACAAAAACTTTGCACCTGAACCTGAGAGCAGCTTTACTCATAATAGACAATCACTGATGACACCCATATGTTCAACAGGTAAATGGTAAATGCATTGTGCTATTTTCATACAATGAAATACCACTCTGCAATACAGAGGAATGAACTACGGACACAAACAACAACGTGGATGAACTTCAAAATCACTAAGCTAAGTGAAAGAAGACAGATGCCAGAAGCTATATTAGATGATTCCATTTATGTGACATTCTAGAACAGACAAAACTAATGGATAGAGAGCAGATTGATGACTGCCCACAGTGAGAGGTGTGAGAGGACTGACACCAAAGAGACATATGGCAACTCCTTGGGGTGATGGAAATATTTTTATCTTGATTATGTTGTGGTGGTTGTGGCCTGAGTATATGAATTTGTTAAAACTCTTCAAACCATACTCTTAATAAAGTTGATTTAAACAAAAAGTTCCTAGGAAAACAAACAATAAAGGAAGTGGCAATGAAAACAGCCAAGCGCAAAGGATGAGTAAGTAGCTCATCACAGAGACACCAAACTGGTCAGCCTCACAGCAGGGTAAAACCAGGAACAAATCTTCCTGCTTTGGCCACTCTCATTTTCATTTACTTCTCTTTCCAACAATGTATCTCTGCAAAAAAAAAAGGGGTGGGGGGCAGAGCTCGTGTGGCAGACAGACTTTGATGTGACTCTCCCAGTGTTGGCGCCTCTCCACAGTCCCCTTACCTCCAGCATGGGCAGGACCTGTGATTTGCTTCTGACCAATGGAATGTAGCAAAGGTGGTGGAATGTCACTCCTCAATTTTATTGTTATAGAAGAGCCTGTCTTGCTAGCTGACTTGCTCTAGAGCCTCTCCTTGCTGACTTGCTGACCACTGACCACGTGGGGAAAGCTCATGGGGCAAGGAACTGCAGATGGCCTCAGGAACTGTGGGCAACCTCCAGTCAACAGCCTGCACGGTGTCAGGGCCCTCAGTCCCACCATCACAAAGAATGAATTCTGCCAACTACCCGAGTGAGCTCAGAGGCAAATTCTTCCCCAGTCAAGTCTCCAGATGAGAATGCAGTGGCCAATACCTTGACTGCAACCTTGTGAGACCCTACACAAGAGTCCAACTAAGCTGTTAACCCACAGAAACTGAGATAAGAAATACATGTTGTTAAAAAAAAAAATCGTTTTCTAAATATGACCTCTCCTGACCACTTTAAATATTGCCTCCTGCCTGCCACTCTTGCACTTTTTGACCACTTTATGCTCCTTTTTCTTTTCCTTTTCCCAAGAAGAATTACTACTTTCCAAGATTCTACATATATTTATTCGTAATATTTATTTTTCATTATCTGCCTTCCCCTGCTAGAATATAACTTTCACAAGGGCAGGAATCCTTGTCTTTTTGGTTCATTGATACATATTCCAAGCACCTCTAACCCCTAGATCATAGTAGGTACTCAATAAATACTTTTAGATGAACAAGGCCTAATGCTTAGGCTTAGGATAGGATCTCTCTATTCTTTTTCTCAGCAGTGACAGAGAATAGCTAATTACCAACTATCACCAAAAAAAAAAAAGACTTAATAGACCTAAACTCTACTATTAGATCACCTCTAAGTCCATTCTTCCCCAAATTGAAAATTCCCAGTTTTATTGTCCTTTTCTCATAAGCCTCATTTCCTACTTTGAAAGTTTGGTTTGGGTATTTCCGAATTTCCTCTGAATTTCCGGAGTTACATACTAGACTCAGCACAAGTCTAACAGGGCAGTGTACAGGGTTAAGGATGCCTAGTTGCTATTATGTTCCACATGGCAATTTGCACCTGTTTCCACAGTAAAAATGAGGTCAGCTCCACCTTTTACTGGAGATATATTAATTAGACAGTGCCACCTCTTCCTGCCACAATCTTGGTGAAAGTTGCTATGAAAATAGACATTGTTTTACTAGAGCTCTTTCTTTTCTCTTCAGTTAGACCTTAGTACAATGAAGAGTTATTCACTGAAGAACATTATTTGCACTTGAAATAGTGGCTAACTTTAACTTTTAACGATTGTGCCAAGGTCTTGCTTAATAACTGGTGAATTAGGCCAGGAGCTGCTAGGCTACCAGGTGTACTCCCTGAGGCTGTTAAAGGTCAACCTGGTCCTGGGAAAATTGAGGACAAGACACCAACTTCATAAGACCATGATGTAGTTGAGATTAAATATGTGTAAAATGCATAGGTAAGTGCCTAGCAAGGGTAAACACTAAATGGATCCCTCCCCGTCCACCCCCCACACACACACACACAGGGTTTAAATGGGAAGCATTTGGCATTTATTTTCCAGGTGTATGAGTGAATTTGTGGAAAGGGGAGAGAGGATATGAGGTGAAGAAGGACAGAATGGGCCTGAAAGTGGAGAGAATACTGATACATACCTGAAGGTGGGACAAGACCAGTGTCTAGAAATCACTCTCCTGGAGCTAAGTAGCCTAGAAATAGATAGAGGAGGACTATCTGGAATATGTTCTCCTCATGGCCATTTCTTTTCCTCCATCTTATATCAAGGCCATTAGGCACTGGTTACAGAGCCTGAAACCTGGAAGAAGTGGTTAGAAACAGCAGAGGAGAGCAGGGAGAGAGAAATTAGGAAGGTCGCAATTGAGGGCCAAATCAGGGCTGGGCGACCTTGAGGTGGAATTTCCATCCTAATTGACAGAAGCACCCTGTAACTATAGCAATTCAGGTTGGCCCCTTTACTGGTCCCTAAAGAGCCAAGATTTCACACAGTCAAAGGAACCTCTAGTCTCAACCCCAACTTTGCAGAAGCCATCAGGGACTGGTTACTACTATCCTGATTCAAACTATTGGGTCCTCTGAAGCTCCTAATGGTTTGGCAGCAAGCTGGGCCTCCCCACAATCCCACAACCTCCAGGAAGCAGAGAGAAAGAAGGCTTAGCATGGAGAATGCTCCCCACCTCTAAAGGATATGTTCCCCTGGGTCTCAGAGGCTTTCTACTTTCCCTTGATTTCCATTCCTGACTTTGAGAACACAGTAATAAGTCGCCCTGTTGTCATCACATGATTTGTGGTAGGTGGCAAGACCAAGTTTATGTGTGTATTGAGCAGATGCTCAGCTTGACTGGGGAGAACTTGAATAGGGAGGTCTGATGGAGTATTTCTGAGGGAAGCAGCCACCTGGGCAGCCTCAAGGAGAAGCTCTGAAAGTTACCCAGAAAAAGTGGCCTTGCCTACCTCTGCCCTAGGCCAGCCCCGAGACTCTCCTTCCACAGCTCTAGAGCACAGTCCTCGTGCTGGTAGCCTCCCTCCACTTACTCAGGGGCCTCAGAGGGGGGCTTCCTCTCTCCAGTCTTCTATATGGGTTTTCTAAGGCCCTGTGGCTATAAAAAGGTGGCCTTCAGCCCTTCATGGCAACAGGTCCTTGCATGGTTGAAAAGATGAAAAGCCGGCATTGCAAGGCAGCCAGTGCCTTTCCTTCACAACCTACCCCTTCAAGCCAAGGTTACAAATAGCAGGGATGGTAACTGACCAGTGTATCCCAAAGTCCCTTCTAAGTTGCTTGGCAAAAAGCCACCTCTTACTATTTAGCTCTCCACAGAATGGTGTGTACCAAGTCAGATGACAGCCTTTTGGCATGTGGGTGGATTAGCTGCTATTTAACCTGATAGGGTGGGCCCCTTTCCAGTTTGCACCAGCCCTCACACTGCCTCCCTGTGTGTAATAGAGCCCCATTTATCTGTGCAGTCGAACTTGCTCAGATGAAATGAAAAAGGCCAAAGGAGGAAGCAGAGAAGGAAAAAACGTTCATGGTAGCTTTTGAAAACATGGACGAAAACCCTGAGGAAGTAGCTGTGTCAAGAAGGGAGAATCCACTAAATATTTTCTTTTGTCAACAGGCACGGGATGGAGAATCATTTTTCTGTGATTTTCTCTAGCTCCTGCTGGGTATGTTCTGTGACACAAAGCGGGAAGAAAGACTGACTTCTAACAAGCCCGTAAAGTGCTTGAGTTCTTGTTGGAGACCAAGGGGTTCATAGCCAGCAGCCTGGCCTGGGAGTCAGGCCTCCTGGATTCTAGCCTCAGCTTAACCACTAATTTCCTGTGTGACCTTCGGCAAGTTACTTTACCATTCTGGGCTTCATTCTCCTTATCTTTAAAAATGAAGAGTTTATTTATTAGAGGAAGTCAAGTGAAGAGTATACAGGAACTCTGTACTATTTTTGTAACTTCCCTTTATGTCTAGGGTTACTTCAAAATAAGATTATCTCCAGGATCTTCTCCAGGTCTAAACTGTAATTCCATGCTCTTATATATCCCCCTTTAGGCAAAAGTAAGTCTCTTTCCAGCTATCCAGGCGTCTATCACAGCAGAATTTGGCCCCACTGCTAGGGCCACAGACAAGACGATGATTAGCCTCAGCACAAATCCATTTTCTGCTTTTGACATCGCCTATTCACTGGGCAAAAATTAAATTCTCCAAAATTACATTAAAAACAACCCATCCACACCCAATTTGTTCCTGCAAACCAGTAAAGTCATCCAGCAGGGAAAAGCTGTCCCTGGCAGTGCCTGCTTACAGAATGTCAGCTTTTCCCTAGTAACTGGGCTAATTATAACTCCAGCTACCTGGTGACTGCACTAGGTTCCCTGGCATTGGCTGGCGAGTCCTAGAGCCCTCTCAGCTCTGAGGAGGCATCAGAGAAGCTGAGGGGCCAGGAGGGGGAAAGCAACTACCTAAGCTAGGAAGGGAGCATCCAAATAGGCTGCACAGAATACCAGAACCTCAGTGATAAGGGACGCTAGTATCCTGGTCCAGCCCACTCATTTAATGCATAATCAGAGGCCCAGAAAGCGTGCCTTGTATAAGCAAAGAACTTGGCAGTCTTCTTGATTCATTTCCTTTAGTACTCCCATCCCATCGATTACCATGTCCTTTGGATATTTTGCCTCCTAAATATTTCTCAGATCTGTTCCCTCCCCTCTCCTCCTCCTCATCTCTTGACTAGCCTATCGGTTTTCCTCAGTTCCTGCCTTGTCTTCCTTGAATCCACCTTCCCTGCAACCATCAGTGGCTCCTCATCATCCTCAGGATAAAGTCTATACCCCTTAAAATGGCACAAAAGGACTGCACCCTACATAACCTTTAGCCTCGTTCTGTGCCTAGTACTTAGAATTCAGCAACACAAAACTACTTAATAATCCTCTGCACATACCTTGCAGTGTTTGCCTCTGGGCTTTTTGCTCATGACTCTACCCTCTGTTTCAAAAACCTATTCTTTCCACCCCACCATCCATTGACTGACTAATGCTTACTCCCCTTTGAAGTCAGAGCTCAAGGGTCATCTCCTTTCCTCAAAGATTCCTTTGTAGATTTTCCTTCCATCTATTCTATTCAGTTGAGTTAGAGACGCCTCATTTGAGTTCCTTTATACTTGTAAAAATCTCTCTTATGGCTTTTTATCATACTCTATTAATTGTGATTTACTCATCCTTGAATTCCCAACTTCCTGCATAGTGCTTGGAATATATAGGTACATGATTAATGTTTATTAATGAATTATTTTGTTAGTGTAAAGCTCTCCATGATCTGTCTACTGATTACCACCATCACAAGTCTTCTATACCACCTGTTCTAGCCATACTGAGCTACCTGAAGTGTGCCGAGCACACATTGCTTTTTCATGCCTTTGTGCCCTTGGATAATGTGGTTTCTTCTGTCTGAAATGCCTTTCCCCATTACTTGTTGTCTTATTAACTTTTTTTTTTTTTTAGGAGGTACCAGATATTGAACCCGGGACCTCATACATGGGAAGCAGGTGCTCAACCACTGAGCTACATTCACTCCCCAATGAAAGTTGGTTTTTCATTTGTTTTGTTTTTAGGAGGTAACGGGGATCAAGCCCAGGACCTCGTACAGGGAAGCAGACACTCAACCACTTGAGGTCTTACTAACTTTTAAGATTCAATTCAAATTTCACACATTTGGCAGGGTCTTCCCTGATGGATTTTATCAATCTCCTTAGTCCCATAGGGAAAACTGCATACGTCTGTGGTAGCCCTTATACCATTTTTATTTATTTCTTGATCTCTCTCTCCACCTTTGGACTGAACACAGGGTCAGTGGCTTACTCATCTTTATATCCCTAACATCTAGAATCATATCTAGCATATAGTGGTCAATTGATGTTTGACTGAATACATGAATGCACGTGTACAAACATGAATAAATGAATGGCCAAGGGGACACTGCAAATAAGGGAAACATTTGAGATGGGAATTTAGTGCCTATTCTTTCAACGATATCATGCTACTTCTACCAGTGTGTAAACCTGGATGCACATAGCTAATAGGCAGAAATGGCTGTGTAATAAGTTCATGCAGAAGTATAAATTACGTAGCCATAGTTAAGAGGATAATTGAAAGTGGATTAGAAATTGAATCAGGCTCCAGAATTTAGTTTTGGGTTTCTTTCTCAACTTAAGTTTTCAAAGCAAAAACCTTTTCTTCCCAAGGGACAAATATTAGGAACCATAATTAAAAGCTCTAAAAAATGAGAGAAGCTGAGTTAAGCAAAAACAGAAAAAAAAAAAAAAAGTTATTTTTAGTCAAGGCTTCCACCATCTTTTAAAGTATGACAGTTATGGTAAAGTTGCATATTAAAAGTTTTTTAACCAAAAACAAAAATATTGTTTACAAATATTTAATGAATGGAGTTCTTCCCACTTTCTTCCTACCTCCACCCCAAAAAGAAAAGGAAATGGACAAGCATGCCGTCGAGTACTTCAGAAAGCTGAGAATGAGGGGTTCACACGCAAGACACAAGTGTGCACAGACACAGACACTAAGTTCATGCTGGGCTTCCCAAGAACTAGTTAAAAGGGGTTTGGCTAGTGCACTCCTCTTTTCTCTCTCTTTACTTATGTTCCTCTCTTCCCTACCATACACATTTCTTAAAGTTCATGTAACTAAAATGTTGGAGGAAAAACAACATAGCAGCTAACTAAATGAGGTATCCAAATGTAAAAAGAGAATCGCCAACTCCACTAAATATAAGAAGAGAACCATCAACTCTGGCGGCAGCAGCCACGACAGTCACGTTAGTTAGGCAATATTCTCAGAAGTGTCTCCAGGTATGCAGGATAGCAAAAATAATCTTTTATATTTATTAAACATCTAGTATTTTTTATTAAAACACGTTTATATATGGGAGGGGAAGGGCAGGGATTCATGTCTCCATTTTAGGAAACTAAGTCTCAAAGAAGTTAAGGCCCTTGGCCAATGTCAGGTAGCTGAGAAAAGGTAGACTCAGAATTCAGGTTTCCTGGTTGAGTTCAAAACTGTGTCCCTACATTTTGATATCCCTCAAAGATACTCATCCTTCTCTAATATCTTCCATCAGTTCAAGTCAAGATTCCTAAATCTTATAGCCTAATGGAATTCCTTGGGACTTTAGTGAACTTCTGGGTCTTTAGCACAGTAAGAATGCATGCACATTGGTACCCATTACAGTGTGCAAAGCCTAAAGAAATCAGGCTAGAACTAAGAAAATCAGTCAGTGACTGAAAAAAATTGAGCAAACCAAGTATTTCTTATGTATTTTCTTTGAAGGAGCATTTTCATCTGAGGATAACAGTGTAAATTTGCAAAAATAGGGACAATACACAGGCAAACCAAAATGGAGAATGGAGGCAAACAGGACAAATGGTAAAAATCCACCCTTGAGGAAAAAGAAACTGAATTTGGGATATTTTTTTTTTTAATGGCCCAGATGGAATGTGTCTAGTAATTGTACTTATCTGGATAATTCTGTCATCTCTCAATCTATCACAATAGTGGCAAATATTAATTGAGGGTTTACTATATGTTAGGAATTATGTGAGTTCAACTAATTGGCTCATTTAATTCTCCCCCAAATCCTATGAGATAAGAGCTATTATTGTACCTATTTCAGCTCAGAGAGATCATATTATTTACCCAAATTATACATCTAGTAAGTGTTGTAGAACAAAGATTCCACCCCAAGTCTGTCTGGTTCATAGCTCTTAACTGCTATGCCCAGTGATAGCAGGAGAGTAGAAACAATGAAAATTTGGTAGGTAAGTAAAACCAGTATGCTGTTTATCATGATTTTAAAACCTAACTGCCAAAGTGTACTATATATAAACCTCAAAGTGTGCTCAGGAAAAGTATCATCTAATCTCAAAGATGAGAAAACCACAGCCCAAAGAAGTTAGGCAATTTAAAGGTCAGAAAACACAGAGAGTTGGAACACAACGCTCTGGATGCCTAGCTAAAGGCCAAATCCACTTTAACTTTCCCACACCAGCTATATCATATTTAAACATTGGCCCTTCTGGTCCAGGATGACAATATTTATCCCAATCCTTTCCCCAATCCTTTTGCTATTGATCTGGCTGTCAGATTTTAAATTCTGTTCCTAGAATGGAACTTTAAGTCCTTTTTAAAGCAACCTTGGTAATAATAAATTTTCACAACTTTAATAAACCACATTATAAATGAGTAGTCATCATAGGGCAAAACTATGGGCAGCGGTTATGTGAGCTGTCTGGAGTTTGGGTGTTAACCACACAGCAGGGTCAAATTCCAGGGTTAAGCATGTTCCTAGTAGCGGCATGTTTAGATATCATGAGAAGGTGCAGGATTAGATCATTGGCAATGAAGAAATTAGTCAAGTTGCCACCCAAAATTATTTACCAGAGCAGCTGTAGTCCAGAAATGCCAAGAAGCCAGTCTCCTTAGAAGCCATACTCAGCTGTAGACCACTTGTGGCTTTTTTTTTTTTTTTTTTCACTTTAGTTTGCTCCAGAATCAGAAGCTATATGTACTGCAATAACTTCTCCTTTGCTTACTTTAGATGTTCAAAATCATCTTCCAAAAACAAAAAACAAAAAACTGTGCCTACAATTAATGTTTGCTACCAAGAGGGGCAGTGGTACCTAATCATGTCGGTGTATGTTCCAGTTTACCTGTGCTGAAGGTAAGCAATCTTTTCCTGTTTTTTAATCATTTACAAAAATTAAAGCTTAAAGAGAAGTTTAACTGAAACATTCAACAGAAGAGTAGATACTCTCACAGACCAATTTTTATGTACCGTTTAGTACTATTTTATTAATTGATGGCTAGTATGATTCTTAAGACTATATCTGTATTCTCTGAACAGCTTGATAGAAAGAAACCCTTAACTCCTTTTTTATTTACTTGCTTTGAAGTTGGTGAGCCCACGTTTTACATACCTCTTCAGCTTTTACAACTTCTAATACAATGTAAAATCCTTGTTGCTTCTTTCACAGTTAAGGATTATGTCAACTGTTGTCATCTCTCCCTCAGTCAACTACTTAAAGGAGGACTTGGAAAGAAAAGAGAGTACCCTCTCTCCAGTTCTCTTCTCCCAATGTTTCCCATATTTCCTTTCCCCGAAGTCACCATGATGAGATGCTTGACTGTTTGTCACAAAGAGAGTAATTTTTCACTCTAAAGTACAAACATCTCAACAAAACTCTGCAGTAGTGAAATATGTAAAACAATGAAATAATTACTGTTCACAATAGACTTGTATTACAGAGGTTTCATAAACATTCATTTTCTTAAAAAGAATTAGGCACATAGCACCCTAATTATTGTAAAATTCTAACTTGGTTGTGATTTAATATTTTAATATCTTTAAAGAGGTGTCCTTCCAACACTAAAGAAAAATCATGCTAAATTTGGTAACAGAACAGGGCTCCAAATTCTCATTGGAACCACCTGACTTGCCATGTGATGTTATGCATATTGCCTCACTGTCTCTTCACCAGCAGAGCTGCTGATGAACTTCCTAACCTTGGGGTCAGGAAGTAGTATGGAAGTAGTGTTCATGGATGAACACATTACATTTATGGGAACATATGAGGGTGAGATTTTAAATAGCCAAACCTCTTCTTCACCTTCAGGTAAATAACTAACTACTACCCCTTCTAATATGTACAATGCTACTAATTTACAAAGGACTTTGATATAAGTTCTTATTCACTCTTTGTGGCTGCTCTTTTATCTATAATCTTAACAAATACTTTTCAGTGCCAACAGTACTAAAGGCCACAGGGGTTGGAACAGGCTCAGAGAGGTTAACTTGCCAAGGTTCCCTGTTGCCTAGGATTCCCAAGGCAGTGCTTTCCTAATCCCTTGTCCTTTCATCAAAATGAAACTGCCCTGCTTTCTACCCCTCATCACTAGGTACTGTGACAGCCTAATTTTAACGAAGACTTAAGGAGTGATAATGGTTTTATGTATTCTGCTCCCAAATAATAAGAACATTTTAATCTAGGCCTTTTTTGCTTTCCAAATAATCATAGTCAAAATGGATGAGTAATGTGACAGGTGGATTGAACAGAGCTGGTGAGAAGGGGAAACAGAGGAGGCACGGTAGGCTGAGATCTTGCAAATCCTGTGATGCTAGTAGCTGCCTGAGCACTCTGCTCACACTTAAGACTGAGCCCTAGGTAGAGTCAGATCTATGTCTATATCCCCATGGCAATATAAGGGAGTCTAACAAGAGGGTTTTCACCTCTGTATGTGACAATGTGCTGTGACCAACTCCTCCCCCCGAACTTGTGAGGATCCTCTATTCTTGTTAGCCACACTTCTCCAGGAGAGGCATAGTGCCCTCTCAGACCCCACCCAAAGTGTTCTCTCAAGACTGTCTCCCTCGCCAGTACAGAGCAGACAGTGAGACCAAATGATACAAGCAGTCATTTGACTCAAGCTAAAAAAAAAATATTTGCCCTCAAATTATTTAGGAAATTATCCCTTCCCTCTGCCTTGCTTTGGAGACAGTTAATGGGAGAATTTTCCTCCTGCAAAGTGAACAAATTTATTCACAATTCTTACCCTGGAGCAAAATACTGCCACTCATCCTCGCCCTCTCTCTGAGTTACCAACTCAAGTTAGCAGTAACCCCCCCTCAACCCCTGGCAGCTCCAATGAGGCATGCTCACTGTATAGCCACATAGATGAAAAGTAAGTTTGGCCCAATTTCAGGAAAATTCAGGTTAAAACATAGAAATCCAGAAGAGACAGGAGCCAGGGTTTAATTGCCCAGATTTAGCTGTCCACATGAACTGAAATTACCAAATAATTGTTTGGGTCTCAAAGACACCAGCTATTACTCTGATCTAAGATATTATCCAGCAGCCTTTAGTGCTTCCCAACCTTCTTCTCCATAGGACTGGGCACAACATGGAGAACGATAATATTTGAATAGTACTCTTGTGTAAACTGCTGGGGATTTAGAATCCCTGATAAAGTCAGAGGTGACCAGCCCCAGATTGCTCAGGCCACTTCAGATCCTGCTTGCCTAGAGACTAAGACAGCTGAGGAAATCAACATTGTGGTGACCAGTTAGGAAGCTTCATCCTTGTAACCCATTGCCTAATGCCCACTTACCAAGGTGCTGTGTCATCTCCTTCTCAACTCAGCCAATCCACTCAGTCTTCCTTCCCCTACCCAACTCACTGGTCCGTCAGTCAAGACAGGGAAGCTGCCATTCACCCTCCCTTGCGTACCCTCTTCTTCCCTCTAAGGTAAACTATTCCTATGACTAAAAATGTCCAAGATTTTGTCTTACAACATTAGCTGCATAATCATTTTCAACAATGAACATGAATTTCACACGGAACAGAAATGTCCTCAACCCCTATCCATCTCCACAGCAATTTCCTCATTATCCTCTGCCCCACTGAGCCAGGGGGAGAAGGAACCCTTCTCTAATGGAGTGTCTCTTCACGTGTGACCTGAAAATTAGCAGTCTCAGAGTCACCTGGGGGGCTTGTTTAAAAATGCAAATTTCCAAGACTCCCTGGGGATGAGGCAAGAAATGTACATTTCAGATTCACCAGCTCCCAAGGTGATTGTTCTGCACAATTCCTCATGAGAGTTAGAGTCTCTGATTTAATCCAGCCCTCTCGCTTGACAAAGAAGGAAAGTAGGAAACATGCACAAGAGAGGGGAAATGGGCTCGTCTGCGTTAAAGTGCCCAGGCCGGGACTGGACCGCGCCTCCCTCCCTGGTTAGCCAGCTCCAGCTAGGCAGAGCGGGGCTCGGGTGGGTGGACCAACCAGCCCTGGGGCCGCCCCAGAGCCCGCACTCACCCGCTTGTACACGTCTTCCCGGCTGGCCTCATATTTCTGCTGCATGCGCTCCTCCAGGAAGTAGATGCGCAGCTTGAGGCTGAAGTTCTCCTTCTTCAGGTCATTGAGGTGCTGGGACAGAGTGCGATATCCATTAGACATGGTGGACAGCCCATAGGGAGACGCATGCCCAGCTGCCCCCTCACCCTAGGAACATGGTGCAGCGGCACCACGGCATGAAGCGAGGCGGTGGGGAAGCTGCGGGGACGGGGAGCCCGGGCTACGGAGACATGGCCCTGGTCGCTGGCACTCTGTGCAGGCCTGGGGACAGGGCTCACTCACTCTGGGTGCTGGAGAGCAGCACACTTTCCTTTTTTACCACAGGGAGATATTTGCGGAATCCCTGACAGGGGAACATGCTGGGTGAACTCAGACACAAGTGGTGTAACCTGATGCCAAGCCAGAACTTGTTGTCACCCTCCTGGAGCCTCCCTGGCACAACTGCAGGCAGCTAACATCTTCTGGGAAGAGAGAGGGGACGGACCCTCAGAAGCGTCCAGGGAATAGGGGAGGGGAGTAATTCAAGGTTGTGGTAAAGTTGCAAAAAAGAGAAAAAATAAAAAAGGTGGGGGGATATGGGTGGGTGGGTATTTAAGCTCCTGATGGTTGATTCGGACAATAAAGACCAAAAATGTGTGAACAGAAGCAAGAAATAAGGGTGCTATAAAAAAGAGCATGTATACGAAATGCATGCAAAATGGAGGCCTCGTGTCAAATATCCCATTTCTGTCAGGTGCAAATCTCAAAGGGCTACTAACCAGAGGGGTCTCAAATTTCTTTTAGTGATCCAAACGCTCATCTCAAATCAGTTCCTTCCAAGTTTTCCTTCCCAGGCTTTTCGATCCCTGAGGCAGTTGAATTGATAACTTCTACTACCAGAGACCTCCCCCACCCCCATACACACCACAGCCACCCCAGAGAAGGAGCAAAGCTGCAGCTCCGTGGAATCTTTACAAACTCTGTTTACCAGTTACACAAGCTCACAAAGAGGCGGGGGCAAAGGTTCTCCCTCCATGGTAGAAGGGATGCGGGGAGGAGAGGGAGGAAGCCGTCAGCTGGGAGCCCAGAGATTTCAGCCAGTCACTGGCTCTTAACTCTGGCATCTGCCAAGTGGAGCCAAGCACTCATCACCAGATCCTGCTTGTAAAGCAGTTAAAGTACTTTCAATGACAGCTGCAACATAAGCAGGAAGTATTATCCATTCCACCTCACAAAGGACATCGAGGGTACCTGGAAGAGTACCCCACAGCACAGATACCAAATACAGGTATTTGGCTGCAGTAATACTAGATTGAAAAAAAAAATTAGTATTAATCTCCAAGATAAAGGAAATTTAAGTGTATACTTAATTCAAGCACTCACTCATCTCCTCACCAATCTTCCTGGCTTTTCATCCTTCAAATTCCTTTTCAAACTTTCATAAAAATTCCAGTCAACATCTGAGTACCCAGCAGGTAGCATGTTGGGTATGGGGGATACAAAGAGCAAGATAGTCCCACCCCTCACAGAGCCAGGTGGTCCTGTAACTGATCACTACCTGTGAAGACATGTGTTTTACATGACAGTCCTCCAAATCTGTGGTTTTCAAACTTTACCTTTTACATTGCAGCCCAGTACACACACATACATACACGTACACACCCAGATGAAGTAAATCTTCCACTAAGTAATTGTTGCCATCACTATGTGTGATATACTCTATTTTCTATTCTATTTGTCTTTCTGGGAGTAACCCACTAAATTGATTTCATGACCCACTAATATGTTTCAGGCTGCAGTTTGATTAAAACATGGCATCTATGGAAACCCAGAAGAAAGAGTGATTCAGTCCAACTGGAATGATGAAGAAAGTGTCACCAGGAGTGAACGTGCACTCTATCTTGAAAGATAAGAAAAGTTTAAGTGAATAAAGTATCTCAAGAGGCATACTAAAACTGAGCATTCTCCCAACAGATTTGGATCTTAAGTAGACAACATGTTTCCTATCATAGACAGTTGATAACTTAAGCCAAAATATTACCCATTTTTTAAAAATCTACACATCTAAAATTTATTTATTTTCATTAAATCTGTGCACTTAGAATAAATGGATGTCATTTAGACTTAGAGACAGTGAAGAAAGGAGAAAAGTCTTAATTAAAACCCAAGACTTTTCTGGTTCCAGTTATTTACTAAATAGTTGTGCAACCTTGGAAGTATTCTCCTGAGGCCTAACTGCCCTCATTTGTAAAATGCAGTGGTTGCAAAGTAGATGTTTTTTTTTAAGTCCCTTTCCTGGTATAAGCATCTTCCATTTTGCACAAGGGGAACCAGGCTGCCAGATGCTAGATTGGTGTTTATTCATGCTTTCACTAGTTCCCTGGAGTCCTTTATCACATAAGATAATTTAATAAAAGTTTTATGGAAAGTGACAACTGAATATGAATACAGAATATTCTTATCCAACCTAGAGGTTTCTTTCTGCACATTTATGCCAAGTTCCTCTTACGCCCTGTGATTCCTTGTTCTCCTATCTCTCTAACCTCTTTTCTGTGTATGTTTGTTTTTTTGCCAACTCTTTCAAGTGAATGCTTAAATGACTGATAAACCTTCACCTTCTGCTTTTTTTCTCTTCACACTTCCTCCCTCGGAGATTTTATACACTTTTTTGGCTATAACATTTGATTCCCAAACAACCCCGAAATCTCAAGTCCTCTCACTCAAGATCCAGACCTACACAAGCAACTCTTTGCTAGAGAGTTCAACTGAAGATAGTGGTCGCTACTATGTCTGCCAGAATCTACTCCGGCCATCTGTTCTCCATATTATAGCCAGAGTAATTTTTTAAAAACTCAAATTTTATTCTTTCATCCTCCTTATTTAAAACCCTGCACAGGCATCTCATCACTTTTATAATAAAGGGAAAACCCCATCCCCTATCTCCAAAAATCCTGCCTCTTCTTTCAAGTCTTAGTTCAAATCCCACCCAAACAAAGTCTTCCCTGCTATATCAGCCTGGAAAGACTTCTTCCTTTCCTGAATTCCTAAGGCAAATATTGACATTTGATAATGTTCATATGCTGCCTCATGATTTTGCTTTTATTGTACTTTTGAAGGCTTATTTACACCATTCAGAGCTATTTAACTTTTCGTGTGTTTGTCTCTCCAACAAGTCTATAAGCTAACCAAGGAAGGGGCCAATGACTTATGTCTTTCTATGAGCCTACAGCATCTACAGCAACCTAAGAAGCCCCCTCCTACAACATCCATCCCACTGTGCTGTCACAGCCCACTTACAGTCACCTCAGAAAAATTAGAGCATTTGCGGGCTGGCAAGGCAGATTCTGTCTCTATATTCTAGTGCACAGTATTTAGGAAGTGCTCCCTAAATATTTGTTGAATTAATAAATAGATAAGTACTCCATAAATATTTTATATTTTGCTGCTTTGATTTGTTAGATAGAGGCCAGTTTGCTTGTATTATTCTCATAACTTTCCAATAATATAGAAAGCTTCGTTTTAATAGTTCTGAAGAAACTACACATGCTAGAATATTTCTTGTAGAAAAATAATGTTTTGTTCATTTACATTTCTAAGTTATAGGCCCACCCTGACCTCCTCCCTGAACTCCAATTTATATAAAACTTAGTAGAGATCTTCACTTGGATATTTAATATAAGCGCCTTCTACTTGTGATGTCTAAAACTGAGCTCTTGACCTCCCCCCCCCCGACAAAAAAAAAACATGCTCTTCCCTCATCAGACCCCATTCCAATTTGCAGCAACTCAAGAGTTGCACTCTTTGGCTCCAAACCTTTGAGTCATCCTTGACTCTCCTCTTTCATACATATTGTCTAATCTTATTTCAAATCTTATTTCTACCTTCAAAACATATATAGAATCCATGCACGATCACTACCACTAGCACCTCTACCACCCTGGTCCAAGGTACTATCATCTCTACCCTGAGTTATTTGAATAGCCTCCAAAATTGATCTCCCTCCTGGAGATTGGAAGCCCCACTGGCTTCCCATCTAACAGAGTCAAAGGCCAAGCCGTTTCATTGGTCCATAAGACCCAAGGCCCTACATGACCTGGAACCTCTCTACTGCTCATGACCTTTTTGACTTTACTTCCTACTACTCTCCGTCCCCACCCCACCCCCAGCACTCTTTCTCCTTGTTGTTTCTTAAAAACAGCAGGCACCTTTCCCCCTCAGGTCCTTGGGCTTGTTGTTTCTTTGCCTGGTATGCTCTTTCTATAGCTATCTGCATGGTTCTCTTCCTTATCCTTTTCAAGCCTTTGATTAGATGTCATCTCCTCAATGAGGTGACCATCTTATTTAAAACTGCGATCCACACCATGATTCACTCCATATCCCCTCTCATTGTTCTTTTCTTGTTGTTCTTCCACAGAATTATCACCTTATAAAATATTTTGTTTCCTTGTTTATTTTGTTTCCATCTCTTGCCAATAGCATGTAAACTCCAAGAGAAAGTCAGGATGCTTATCTGATTTTTTGCTCACTGCTGTATCCAGTGCCCAGAATTGTGCCTGGTACACAGTAGGTGTTCAACAAATATTTGTTGAATAAATGAATGGATAAATGACTAACCTGCTGACTTTGACCCCTCTATATCTAATTTTAATAGGTTTCAATCTGTATACAAGATTGTTTACAAATTATTTTAGAATGAAGAACATATTTAAAGGCATTCCTCCTTATAAATAGGGCATTTCATAAGTAAAATAAATTATTCTAACAGGCTAATTTTAACGCAGATTGCAGAATCTGGAGTTTCTACACAAGTACCAAACAAATACAGAATAATATGTGACAAAATAGAATCTTACTATAGTAAGAACTATAGAAATTAGAAAAGAGATGCTCCATATAGAATTGGGACTTTAACTCCCCTTAAAGGATGAATCAAATTTGGATAGCCTGGGAGGAGAATTCAAGGCAATCTAGGCAGGTGGAACTAAGCAAAGGTACAGAGGGCCACCAGGACTGAAACAAAGGGCACCTACTATCTTACTGGGAGAACAGGGAGAGTGGGAAACAAGGACCCATACTATGGAGATCTTGAAGTTCAGGGTAAGAAGTCTGAGTTTGCTTCTCTAGGTAGCGCTCACAAAGCCAAGGAGAAAGGCTGTGGGGGAGGGGAGGGGACCAGGAACTGCTTACCTAGAAGGTTATTTTGTTTGTTCATTGCTTATGTTTTACTTGTTTGGTTTTGTAACCTTAAATCAGGGGTTCTTAACCTTTTTTGTTCCACGGACCCCTCTGCCAGTCAGACCCCTTACTAAGTCCACACTATACTGTGCATTATTTAATAAATATATCACACCCGTACCAACACGTCCCCACAAGAATAGTGGTTTTTTGAATTTCAACTCAAGCTCATGGACCCCTTGTTAAGAACCCCTGCCTTAAATGAAAACACATATACCTGGGCCCCACACTATATTAAACCGCAGGGTCTCTAGGGGACACCTCACAGGCCTGTACGTCTTGATTAGCTGTGCTATTCTTAGAAAATAAAGAACGATTGCAGGTTCTTTTTCTTATTTCTATCCTAAGTTTGCAGGTTTCTAGCCTTGTTCTTTCTTTTTTCCATAGTAAATTTAAAATTTTTACTCATTCCTCAAAATATATATTTTTCCAAACATTAAAACTCTCCTCTGTTTTTTCCTTAATTTCTTCCTTCCACCCCTTTCATGATGTATTAGTCCTGACTGGAAATAATAGTTTAATTGGGACTCAATCAATGCCAACAATAGTAGGAGGATTACAGGGCAGCTGTTGTATGTCACACCCCATTAACATGGCCAACTGTCAAATCAGCCATTTAACAAACACAGCTTCACATTTGCTGACTCACATTCAGACCCCTCCCAGAGAGCTCTTGGAATGGAGATACTTCAAAACATAGTCATCTCTTACCATTCTCTCTCCCAAAACTAAAGTTCCACACCACTGAAAATGAGTATCTTAGTGGAGATGTTCTTTTCAGATATAATAAAACCTCAGCAACTTAGACTCTACTAATCTGGTATCTGTGATAATTCATATCTTCACATTTTTTTTGGAAAATAAAAAAGTTTAAATAAGTTAATATGGTAAACAAAGGAACAGGAGAAGAGGGTTTTAAGCACCCCTTGATATATCACTCTCTATTTATAAACAGGCAATGAGTATTATCACTAATATGCACATTTAGCTTGGACAGGTAGCATGGCATTGTGAAAAGAGCAATGGCTTTTGAACCAAGGAGACCTAGGTTCAAATCCCAGTTCTGTCAGTTCTAGTTCACGTAACTTTGGGAAACTTACTGAATAGTATTTAACTGGAGGAAGGAGTTAGGGGCCTGGGATCCGGATAAGGCACTAAAACGGTTGCAACTGTATCTGTAATGTTAAAGTATTAGTTTTCCTTTAATCTGAGGCAAATACAGGGAAATAAATATTTGTTAAAACCAAGATATTGGATAGATGGAAAAGTGTTTTATTATTCCTTGTACATCCCTGTTGTTTATGAAACCGTTCATTTTTTTAAGCTACTTTAAAGGGAATGAAACTAAAACCATGGAGTAGGACTCAGGGAGGCAGCTGTGAATTGGACTTAAGGACAAATTCTTGAGTAGAGTTGGATGTAATGAACTTATTCCCACACTCCATCCATACATAGCCTATTTATTGAACACTTACATCATAAGAAAGAGTAAATTTCCTGTCACAAAAGGATTCAATTGAAACTAAAGAATTGTTTGTCAGGGATATGGTTAAAAGGTTTCAAATATCATCTACCAGTTAGCTCTAGGGATAATCCACAGTCATCCTGAGAGTGTGTTTGAAACATATTTTCTCAGAGAAACAATACTACAAAGGGCAGTAACCAACAAGAGAGCTATTACATTTTTTTGTTTGTTTTGTTTTGTTTTCTTAAAATAATTTTTTTATATTTTTTAAGAGATACTTAGATTACCTAAATGTTACACAAAAACTATAGGGATTCCCATATGCCCCACTCCCCACACCTCCCACACCCTCCCACATAAACATCCTTCATTAGTGTGGCACATTCATTGCAATTGATAAGCACATCCTGGGGCTTTGCCACTGAGCATGGACCACAGTTCACATTGTAGTCTACACTCTCTCCCACACAGTTCTGCATGTTATGGGATGATATAAAATGGCCTATATCTGTCATTGCAGTGTGATTCAGGACGATTCCCAAATCCCAAAAAAGCCCCCGTATTACAACTGTTTTTCCCTCTCCCTTCCCCCAGAGCTTCCAGTGGCCACTGGCTCCACATCAATGTTGTAATTTCTTTCATTGCTAGAATCACAATATGTCTATATTGGAATACCAGTAAGTCCACTCTAGTCCATAGTTCTTTCCCTAATCCTGAGGATTCTGGGATGGTGATGTCTACTCCAAGCTATTATGTTTTTAAGGAATTACCTTTTTTTTTCCTTTAGGAGGTACAGGGTAGTGAACCTGGGACCTTGTACATGGGAAGCAGGCACTCAACTATTGAGCTATTATTTTTTAAAGAATTTGAATGGCCCACAAGTTCTCTTGTAGTAAAGTCCCAAAAGGTAGTGGAAGTCTTCCTGTTCATAGAGCTCTGGCAACCTTGCCCAGCAGTAGATGAGGAAAAGGAGCCTGGTAAGCACAAGGACAACTTATTTCTAAGACAAAAGCCATCAGCAACATCTGGGACCCAAGAAATATCCCCAGTAGCCTATTTAGCCAAAACTGTGCTAACTGTTATGTGTTCAAAACAGCCCTATGGGATGGGCACACAAAAGGTTGGGGAGTATTTCCTACTCTTAAGCACCCAGTGGAATGCAACCTAGGGCCCCAACTTGTTTTGGATTGGGGAACAGGGAATAGACAGGAAGAGATAGGATAGGGAGAAGGGAGGAATAGCTTGTTTTACATATAAATATTATATTTATAATATCTCTATATATCTAGTATAGTTCCTATACTGTTCTGATAACTTAATTCCTGGCTGTTTTGAATGACTTGGATTTGTATTAAGAAGTTAATCAGATAGAATCATGGTGTCTTCACAACAGCAATCACCTGCATAGGATTTGACAATCCCAAAGCACTTCCATGAATATGTACTTCACTACAATCCTGTGAAGTAAGCAGGTTCAATATTATTATCCTATTTTACTCCCTAGGAAAGTCAGACATCAAGAGGTTAGCTGACTTGTTCATCTAGAAAGTGGAGGAGCACAGATTACAATTTCCCACAGTCTGACTCCATATTGCACACTCATCAGGACTTTAACCATGACTACCCCATGAACTTGGAATGCACTTGTGACCAAAAAGTAGCCTCCCCTTCCCACCTCAAGGCCCCTGCATCTTTTCAAAAAGTACCCCTGCTTGTGACCATGGAGAATCTGACCACCTGAACCTGTGTAAAAAAAAATAGTTTTCTCCATTTTCAAGATGAGGAAACCAAAGCTGGGAGAAGTAACTTGCCCAATCCTTTCTCTCTTGCAAAGGATTGTTTTTATGATAAAATTCTATTAAAGTTAAGTTCAACTTAATTCAGTTAAAGGTAAATGGTTTAGAAGTGATCAGCTCTCCTAGATCAGCTCTAGGTGGGTGTATATTAATCCCACCTAGATCTTGGGACCCTAGTAGAAAGTCTAGATGAAGAATCCTCTAAATGGTCCTCAATATTGAGTACTCAAGAATTACTACGTTTTTTCAAAAGGTAAAGCTTGATTATAATCATCAGATAAAACAGAATGAGAACATATGGTCATTCTATATTTTTGCACAGATAAAACATACTTATTAGGCTGTTCCTGAAAAAGATTTAGAACTTTTGTAGACCACAGTTTAACAAGACAAAAATGTAAATTAAAGTTAATCAACTTGGTCTTCCACTCCTCACTCCTTTCTCCCCAACACAGGAAGTTTCTGCCCTGTGTTCTAGAAACCACTTACTAATACCTGGCTGTATTAGTCAGCCAAAGGGGTGCTGATGCAAAATGCCAGAATTCTGTTGGCTTTTATAAAGGGTATTTATTTGGGATAGAAGCTTACAGTTACAAGACCCTAAAGAGTACAACTCAAGGTACCATAAGAGGTATTTTCTCACCCAAAGTCATTGGCCACATGTTGAAGAAAGATGGTGGACGATGTCTGTGAGGTTTCAGCCTTCCTTCTTCCTCTTAAGGCTCTGTGGTCCCACCTTCTTCCGATCTCAGCTGTAGGCAGGCATAAGGCTTGTCTCTCTCCCCAGGGCTCATTTCTTTCCAGGTTCAGCTGCTCTGTTCTCTTCACAAGGTCAGCTGTAAACTATCAGGCTCATCCCTCTTACCGGGGCCTCTGCTACGTCTAATGGAGCCTTCTCTCTTTCCTCACATATCTGTTTCCCTATCTACTTCCATGTGAGAGTCTGTTTTATCCCCACCAAGGGGGTGTGGATTCAACCCTGCACACCCTAATGGCATGGTAGAATCAAAGCCCTTATCTTAACATAATGTATTCAAAGACATCTCAGCTGAATCTAATATAATCAAAGGGTATCCCACCCAGAGGAACAGACCAGTTTACAAACATAACAGAATATCTTTTTTTTTTTTTGGAATTCATAAATAATATCAAACTGCCACACTAGCTCAGAAAGCAGAATGTGAATCCTACAAAGACCTGGCTTTTTCCTTCAGTGTTCTGGGTTGCACAATGAACAAATAAATCTGTTTTCTGAAATTCTGTTTCTGAAACTTCAAAGTAATTCCTGAAGTTCCAGAGTCTTTTAGACTCTAAAATATTAATAATGCCATTCCATTTTCTCCTCTACAGCTCAGGAGCAGTCAGATATCCATTCTCCATGCAGCCTTTTCTTGAAATAACTGGCCTGATGACAAGAGAGCTAACAACAGGCTAGTAAGTTAACTCTGTTTTGGTCTCAGGCAGCTACAGCATGTGGCGAAAGAAGAGGGTCCAGATGACGTTCCTGCTGACTCCCCTTCCATAGATACACCCCCACACCATCCCCAATCCTGGAATAACAAGGAGTCATCATCATCACACTAGAGCTCTCTGCACTATACAAAAACAGCAAAACAAACAACTGCCCGGGCCACCGAAACTAGATGGCACAGCCAGAAGTAGTGCTGTCAGAGACCATTAAAAAGGCTCCCCAGCAGCAATGACCACTGAGCTGCACTTCTGCCCAGAGCCCCCATGGATGCCCCTAAGCACATGCCTCATTCACTTGGCTCCACCAACACCAGAAGTACTTGGGGTTGTTGGTTCCCAATTGGTCCAACCACGGAAGATTATTTGGGGAGTTTCCAGTATTTTGAGGGCATATAACAATCTATAGTCACACTCATTTCTCTAAATTTTCAGGAGCCCTTTCTCCATTCTTCTGTAGGAAAGAAGGCAGTTTTAAAGGCACAATCAGGGTCTGCTCTAGGTGTAAGAGCTAAGAATTCACAGTGATACCAAGAACGACTATAGCTGTAACGATAATACATTGTTACATTGGATTCTCTCCCTGGTATTGGTCACAGGGAGGTACAGCTGATTTGAACTTAATGGACACTCTATGCTCCAGTCATGACATAGAGCCTCAACTCACTGTGTTCTCCGCTGCCTCCAGGACTTTGCATGCGTAACAACATTACTCTGGGATGTCATGCCTTTCCACCACCACCACCCCGCCTCGGCTCTGACTTAACTAACTCCAACTCATCCTTCAGGACTTGACTTAGATCTTACTTACTAAGGGAAGACTATCTGATCCTAAAGCTTTGCCTGAAGGCCCCTGTTTGTATGCTCCCAGCCTATCTGCACTACTTCTACTGTGGCTCTTATCACAATATATTGGGATTATATCTTTGACTATCTCCCCAATTTGACTTAGAATTCCTTAAGAGCAGGAAGGACCTCTTTTTGTTTGTTTGTTTGTTTGCTGTTGCTGTTTGTTTAATGATTATAAAAGCACGATGTGCCTGCTGCAGTGGTCCCCTTTCTCAGTGGATGACATCACCTAGCTGCCCAAGAAAGAAAACTTGCCATCCTTCATTCATCTAAGACAAAACAAAAATGGGAAAGGCATGCCTGCCATGCTAATAACTGTATCTAGTAGTGAACAAGACAAGCATGGTCCCTGCTATCATGGCTCTCAGAATCTGGCAGAAAAGAAAAGTGTGAATTAATTACTCGTGTTCTTAAAGAGAAAGTGCTAGATGCTCTGGAAGTTTACAACAGAGTGACAGCCTAGTCTGGGGTGGGAATGGAGAGATGAATGGGTGGTACTTCATCCTTGCACTTCTCCTCTGTTGACTCTACAGCCAGTCAATCGCTTAGCCCTGTGGATTCTGCCTCTGAATTCCCTCTTTACTCTGTCCGTTTCTCTCCTTCTTCTACTGCCTTTACCACCATCCTTTGCCTGCAATACTGCAACAGCCTAATTACTCTCAGCCTCTAGTTTTAGTTGCTCTTATCCACAGTACCTTCAGAAGCCAAAGGGATCTTTCAAAAAGTAAAATCTGACCATGTCATTTCCCTGTTTACAAGGCTTCAGCAGCTCCCCATTGAGCTTGGATAAAATTTAAATGCCTTTACATATCTTCCAAGGCCCTATGTGGTATTCTCTCTCTCTCTTTTTCCTTCTCCCCTCTCCCTTCTCTCCCTCTCTCTCTCCAGTCTCAACTATTCCCCACCTTCCTTGCACTCCATGCTCTACACATATTGACTTATTTCAGTTCCTTACTTCATCTGGATCTTGATTCACACTGTTTCCTCTGCATGGAACAGACTTCACTCCCCCACACCTGCCCCATGTTAATGTGGCTAAGTCTTATTCCTTCTTCAGGTGGCAGCTTAGAGGTAGTTTCCTAGGACACTTTCCCTGAATCTTTCCATCCCTTCAGACTGAGTGCCCAGCTGTATATTCTGTAGCCCCCTTTACTTGTATCATAATACTGATTACATTCTGTTGTGACTGGCTAGTCTGTAAACTCTGTGACAGCAGGAACCATGTTTGCTTATTAACCATGGTATTTGCAAGGCTTGGCATGTGGCAGATAGTAAGAGCTCTAGAAATATTTGTGAATGACTAGGTGAATAAAATGAACATGCATTATTAAAAATTCAGATAAAACAGAAAGCTATAAAGAAGGCAAGAACCAATGCTAATCCTATTGCCCAGACACAATCACTATCAATATTTGGTATATGTCCTTCCTGACATTTTCATCTATTTTTTCTTTCTCAAAAATGAGGTCTTATTTTATGTAATTGTTTTTCTTTTAATCTTAAGTATGTTATTATGAATATCCTTCCAAGTTCCATTCCATAATGTTCTGCTCTGTGCTTTATACCATTCTTGGAATAATTAATCCCCACCTTGATGCATAATTTCTAATTTTTCATTAGTACAAAGAATATTGAAATAAATGTTCATCCTTGAACATAAATCTTTTCATATGTTGCACTGTTGTGCAACTAACAGCTAACACATGGCCTAGCACACATGATGTATTCGTATACTTAGTGGATGAGTGGATGAGCAAACAAAAGAATAAGAGGATCAGCCAACAATAAGGAAGCATAATAAAATTGTGGCCAAAGGTTCAGACTGGAATCAGTACACCTATGTTCAAATCCCAGCTCTAGCACTTTCTAGCAAGTAGAAGCTTTCCTAGCTTCAGTGTCCCTCTAAGTACCAATGAAGATAATGATATCTATTATCTCAAAGACACCCTACCTCAAAGGACTGTTGTCAGGACTGAATAAAACAATGCAAGTCTAGTGCATTGACAGAGCACACACACTGTAGGTACTCAAAAAATATTGGATGCTATCATTATTGTTGCTATTTTCATCTATTATTGGAATACAAATTATTATTGGAATGAAAATTCCTCAGGGTCCACAGGAAGAAAAATAGACTTCTCCTCATAAAGTGAGGGAGAGAAGAAAACAAATTCTAATGAGGGGATTGAATGGAGATATTTAAAAATAAAACAAAGAAGAATCATTTTCATTCAAGTGCAATATTCTCTCTGGAAGTGATCACTCTTTTTTCTGTGTTGGTAACCGTACCTTTCAGGATTTTCAGGGTTGTTCAATTTTTGTAATTTCATTCTTTTTGATAATTTATTATTCATTTATTAATTGTATAACCAAATGTGATTAATATTTATAACTGAAAAATTTATATATATGGAAAGAATACAAATTAGATAAAATGTTTTGTCTTAATATTAGGTTTTAAAGATATACATTTATCTGATAATTACTCCAATCTTGTAATGTCTCTTTCACTGTCGTCTTAGATAATAATTAAATTAAATTAAATCTTGTGTAATTTAAATTTCTTATGCTCCTCATTAGATCCTATGTTCTCTGAGACTGGTAAGACTTATACATCTCACATCTCTGTATCCTCTACAACACACAGTCATTTCTCCTACTTAGTAGTCCATAGGAAAAAAAAGTATCAACTTAACACATATTTTTGGCAATGTTGCTTAGGAATGAAAACGTTGCTGAAAGGCTATGGAATGACTGTGGGAAGCCCTCTGAAGAGCCGTGTTTATAAATAAGGAGAAAAAATGGTGCTTACGATTGCTCAAAGTTTAGGGCTCCCCCTACCCCCCGTCCCTTATCTAACAAATTTTTTAATGTATCAAAATGCCAGTGAAAACCTGACCAGTATGTATGAGGCAATGTGGTTTTGGGAACATGAATGTCTTTTTTTTTTTAATGAAGAACTTCACTAATAGCATTCATTTTCCAAGGCTGTAACTGCAGAGAAACACTCAAGAAGCACTGAAATTGCTGAACCTAAAGGCAGCAGTGACATGACCCAGATTCACCTAAACTAGGACAGAAAACTCGGCCTACGATAACGCCCATCTCTGTAAAGGTGCAAACGCCTTTCAATTTTAGGACTCTTTTTTTTTTTTTTTTTTTTTAAGCTTACAGACTAACTTCTAAGTGGAAAAGTTTGCCAGGATGGGTGGGGCCAAAGAGGCTGACTCACTGTGGTTGGATTCAGAATGCAGGGCAAGTGGCCTCAGACTATAAATAGGGTGATACTGGAGTTGGTTTTGCTGGTATTTTCATGGTAAAGAAGACATTGTTAGAAAAGGCGTAAACAGGACAGGGCTTTAGGGAATGCCTCTGACTTTACAGTCACAGACCCCCACCCCACTATGGCTTTTCTGTAACATTTGCTAGTTTGACTCTATGCCTAACCAAACTGCACACATTCCACCAGTATAACGGCTCCTTCTTCTCTGAATGGCCCTCTCATTTTCCCAAGAACCTTGGCACAACCAGAGTTATCTTGGCTCTGCCACTTAACACCAGTATAACTTTAGGCACTTATTTGAGCCTTGGTTTCTACGCTGCTATAATGGATGTACTAATAACATCTATTTCATAAATTAGGAGAATTAACTGAGATTAAAAAAAACAAAATTTAAATACCGAGAAAAGTGCCTGTCATATAGTAAACACTCAATAAATGTTATTTATTTTCATTATTATGATCTCCATAAGTCCTATCACATATTATTTCAAAAGGTCTCTGCTTCTTTCTCTTCCTTTACATTTCTAATTTTACCATCCCAGTTTAGGTGGCAAACTGTCTCCCTTTAACCTCACCATTAAAAATCAATATACATTTCCCAACTTCCCAGTTTCCACCCTATCCAATCAATTAACACACCAAGACCTTCAACTTACTGTGAATGCTAAGTGGAAACTAGGGTAAATGCAAACCTTTTCAAGAAGTTTGGCTTAGTTGATGAACATTTATTTAGCACTTACTATCTACTGGTCATTACTCTAGAGTCTAGAGATTAAAATGAAGGTGTAAGAGGTGTATTCTGCCCTCAGCAAGCTTAGAGTCTGGGTCTATTTTGAATTGGAAAATCAGGGAAGGCTTTTCTAAAAAACAAAAACAGATGTGGAGAGAAAGGGGACTCCAGGAGAGGGAACAGCAGGAGCAAAGACAGAGGTAGGAAGCAGCTTTGAACTGCAAGCAGTTCAGAATTAGTGGGTAGAAAGCTTGCGATGCAGACCATCGGGAGATAAAAATGGATTTACAGTTTACCCAGGGAAGACAGAAGTCTGGTCAGAATTACAATCTGTGCCAATTTAAACAGGAGAAGCGAATGGTTCCACTCCCTGATGAGTCAGCACCTTCATTAGCACCAGACTTCCACTAGCTGAGCTCTCCAACCTAGAAAGTATCACAATTTTAGGTCACAAAATATTTTTTAGGTCACCAGGTATTCTCAGGTCCATAATTATGAGACAATAAGCAAGTTCCTTTTAACTTTCTTTGTGCTTTGATTTCCTATTTGTAAATTAAGTTAATAACCATGCCTTCTCCACAGGGGTGTTGTGAGCATTATAGGAGGGGATCTTTAACATACTTAGACCAGTACCTGCTACATAGGAAGTGATCAATAAATGCTAGCAAGTATTGTTTATGCGGTGCCCTCGCTTCACTCGTCCCAGAGAGGCTGGAGGTCAGGGTGAGTGCAACGATCGCTGAGAAAGCTTTTATCACATGACTATAACCACTTGTATGTAAAAATTATTTCTGACCTACCTTCTCAGGGCCTGGACTTTGAGTAGTTTGTGTAGTTTTTAGAGATACATTTACCCAATCCACTTATACTTGCTAACCACAACCCGCACATGTAAGACGAAAGATAACGTAAGGATTTATAGTCATGGTACATAAACTCTAGGGTCCTGGAAAAGTCACAACTTCTGTGATCCTTGGTTTTCGCACTTGAAAAATGAGGACAGCAATGATTTTTTTTTTTCATGGAGGTTTGTAAAGACAAAATAAAGCAATTTATGAGAAGTACTTGACACACTGGTCAAGCCTACAAATAAAAAAAAAAAAAATGGAGACACCTCCATCAGTGGATCCTCTGGGGAATAAGCCCCTTTATTACAAAGCTGACAAGGTTTAGATGTTAATTAATTAAACCATTCACTCATTTAAAAAATATGTATGTAGCATATATGCTAAGCCAAACTCTCCATACATTTTGGGAAACAATACCTATTGACCTCTATTTGAAAAACATTCCATGGAGTAACAATTTAATTTACACCTAGCAGTGTGACAACTGCTTCACGGCCTGTAAGAGTTTACCCTTCTCTGGTGCCAAATCTTTAGTGGGTCCATTCCTTTCCTCTCTCTGAGTACAGCTCCCCATCCTTTACTCCAAAGCTACTAAATGCATGTTATAAATTTAACAGAACATATGATGTTATTTTATTTAGTGTTTTGCATTTTCAAGGTAGGGCATTGAAATGTGTCTCTATACCTCCTACATTTTTTCCAACAAATGTGTCCGCTAATTTTCAAGATCTCCTGTAAGGGGCTACATATAGAAGGTGCTGACCTTCAAAGTCTATAGAATGGATGGACGAATGTAAGAATGAGTAGACGTATGAGCACAACAACATAGCTCGATTACTGCTAATGACTTTTCTGACAAAGATGTATGCCTTCACTGTTACATATTTATTAGTTGATACATGGGGAGAGGGAGAAATTGAAAATGTCTCTTATTGGCCTTTTCTCTGCTTCTTAGCTTGGTTTCTGTTAGTGGTTCCCAGCGTTGAGAGGTCAGGAGTACTCAGAGCTACCAGTCCTGAACTCTAAAAGAAAAGGAATTAGGACTCCACATCTGGAAGTCAGCTGACCCCTGCTCATCTCCAGACTCAGCCCAGCGTTTTCCCTCTTCCCATTCATCCCAAAAGTGGAGGTGGCATCTCTCACTTCTCTTCCAAATCACCTTTCAAACAAAAGGACACTGTGGACCGACCATCCTTCAGAGAACATCCATGCAACCAGGAGCGGCTCTGCCCTTCTGTTCACCCTTTCTGCACTGCAGCAGATCCCAAAGGCAAAAGAAGACGGAGGGGCCGGGAGTGTTACCAGGGCTGTTCCCACCACCACTACACAGCTGCTCAGAGGAAGAGTCTTCAAAAGCCACTTAATATTCCTGCAAACACCGTGTCATTTTTTTTTTAAACCAGTATCCATGACAACCCTGAGCAGAAAAGATCAAGAGTAAGCTGTTTAATTCTCAGGCGCACGTTATATGGTACATATTCTTTGCCCACAGGACTATTTGGTAGGATATATATTAAATCCTAGCGGAATGTTTCTTTTTACAAATTGAGGAAAGACAGCTTAATGGATCTGGGTAAACCCATGCCAACACTGCTCTATTAACCTTTTCTTTGAAAATAGAATTTCATTTTTTTTTTTATGTCAAAAGCTATCAATTCAAGAATGAAAGAAACCCAAACATCTCAGGTCCATTTACACATTACTCATGCATAGCCTGATCCCTGGGCATCCCCCAGGGAGGCACCAAAGAGCTGTTTCCTTTTATAGAACACGGGTGCCTCTTTCAGGCCATGTAAATACCAGGGGACAGGTTCCATTGGACAGACTTCCTGGGAACAGCCCAGGGCAGGAAGAGCTGGGGCCCTGTATCTCAGTATCAATGACTGCTCTTGGACAAATCTAAGGCAAAACCTATCAGGAGGCAGAGCACTTCAAGAGTTGATTCGGGAGTTTCAAGCAGCATTTTCAGATTCTTGTTGAGAAGCAAATGACTGGGGCTGAGCTACCTCATACTGCAGACAGTACCAGATCTCTAGAGTGGTCCAAGCCAGTAACAGAAAATATAACAGCAGCAGACTGAGCTAGGTCTCCTGGACTCACTATGGTACAGCTACAGAATCTCAGGGTACCACAGAGACTTCCTGAGTTGACCTGAGAAGTAATTCAGGGTACAAAGAGTAAGACAGAGTTCAGTGGTGCAGGCAATTGTCCATGAACCACAGCCCCCAGCACACAGCTAACAGAGCATGTGTGTATTGGGACATGTCTTCTTGAAAGAGACACCATTATGATAGCAAGTCCATAATTCAGACTAATCTATGGGTCATATTTTTTATAAGACATCCTCATCCCATGGAAGTGGGATAACCATGATCCACGCATGTGACTCACCTTCTCAAAGTCTCGAAGGGCTTGGGTCTGCACCTGAGGAGGTTTTTCAAATGTCCTCAAGGAATGTGTTTGCCCAAAGGAGACTTTCTCACCACTTCTCCAGCTCTGGGACTGCACTGGAGGGCCTCGATCTTTAATATCACTAAGCAAAGCTGTCAGTAAAAACAGAAAAACAACAAAAAAAGTTTATATAATAATGGCACTATGATCATTTTTTTTTTTTTTTTTTTTTTGAGGTACAGGGGGACAGGGTCGTATGTGGGAAGCCGGAGCTCAAACACTGAGCCACATCACATCAGTATCCCTGAGTTGGCTCTTTCATTTCTTTTGCTTGTTGTTTGTTGTTTTTTCTTTTTTTTTTTCAGGAGACACCGGGAACCGAACCCGGGACCTCCTATGTGGGAGGGAGGCGCTCAACTGCCTGAGCCACATTCACTCCCTGTGATCATTCTAAACTTCACATTCCAGCAGAACTTGACTTCTGCAAAATATAAACCAACACAGAAATTCTTCATATAAAGTAGTCTGAGGAAGAACATATCAGTAATGATCCCCGTGAATCACACTAATTTGTGTCCACACACCTTTGCAATGAGATGTTCCCACTTGTCCCATCAAGAAGGAGAGTCTCTTTCTCCACCCCTGGTGTCTGGGTTGGCCTAGTGATTGCTTTGACCAACAGAATATGATGGAAATGCCATTGTAGACGTTTCAGATACTAGGCCTTGAGAGACCTTGCATTTCCTCACCACTCCAAGACCACATGCTTCTGGAGGAGGAGAGGCCCAGAGCTAACTGCCAGGCAGAATGCGAGGTCATAATGGATTCTCAGCTCTAGTCAATTGGCTGAAGCCACTGGAGTGATCCCAGGTGAGACCAGGAGAACTGCCTAGAACTTGCCAACATACAGAATTAACAGAAATAATAAATTATTGTTGTTTTAAGCCAGGGATGAGAAGATTTTTTTCTTAAGGGGCCAGAAAGTAAATATATTTGGCTTGTGGGCCATATGGTCATTGTCACAACCACTCAACCCTGCCCTCATAGCTCAAGGCAGATAGGCAATATGTAAATGAAGGAGAATGACTGTGTTGCAATAAAACTTTATTTACAAAAACTGGCAGCTGGCCCATGGGCCATAGTTTACTGATCCTTATTTCAAGCCTCTAAGTTTTGGGAACTTTGTTATATGACAAATAATGATAATAATTTAAAAAGTTAAAAAAATCAAACTACTAGCTAAGAATTATTTCTACAAATCCCCCTACAGAGAATCCTTCAGGTTCCTATTTAGGACTAATAGCAATGATAACAACCAACATCTTTAAAGAGCATTACAGGTTACAAAATTTCACATGCATTATTTCATTTTAGAAGTCACTGCAACCCGTGAAATAGGCAGATGTGGTTACTGATGATGATGAGTAAATAAAGGTTCAGAAAGTTTGCTTGCTCAAGATCACATTGCTAAGAAGTAGCAGAACCAAAACTTAAAATCAGGTTTTCTGTCTTGAAATCTCGACTCATCCTTTTTAGAAGTCTGCTAATATTGTGCTATTTTAGCAGCTAAAGGGATTATAACAGGTCTAGGAGAGAAAAGAAGGCAAAGGGCAGGGACACAATAATTCTATTAACCAAGAGAAGCATTGCCCTGGGAGAACCTAGTGAAGGTTACGCTGTTACTAATTCTATGCCTGCCTTTGAGAAGTGATATTTTGAATGAATAAGAAATCAGGGCATCAGTCAAGCACAGTGCACAGAGGACCTCAGATTGGGGTTGGGAAGGGGTTTGTAGTCTCAGGTAGAAGAAACAGAAAATACATATTGTTTTGGTTGACAGAAGGAAACAATGAGCTTTTGCTACTTAACTTTTTTTTTTTTTTATCAGAAAGAATGACAGCCTTCCCAATACATTGATCTCTATAAACAGAACCGTAGCAAGTGAGAACACGACTAATCTACAGGCCTAATCCATAGCTCAGTGACTCCATGCCTCACTGAGGAAAAATTAACTAAACATGGGCAAAGCAAATACTAAGAAACCAAGAGGCAAAATATCATATTTTCCCTCCCTCCCTCTCTCCCTTCTTTCCTTCCTTCATTTTTTTTCTGCCTTTTTTTTTTTTTGCAAATTTGCCAGAAGGAACACAAGAACAAGTACTCAGATAGTTCAGTCAACTTCTCAGAATTTTCTAAAAATATGGAAATTCATGTCTGCTAAAGAGGAAAGAAAATATGCAGACATGGTGAAGGTGAATGAGGGCCATTATGAAAGAAAAATGAAAACAAATATACTCCCCACAAGGGGAAACAAAAAAGAAAGAGGGAGGTTCCAGGGTCCCAATGTATCCAAGTGGTCTCTTTCAGCCTTTTTCTTGTTTTGTTCTGAGTTATTCAAAAGCCACAGAACACTCTGTTCCTATCCACTGGTGGTGTGGTAAGGAGACTGGAAGAAAGTAGGAATAACTGCTGCAAATAACAAACAGCCTTAAGAAAAGGAAGGCTGGTAATATATAGGAAAATATTAAAAGGCTATTGCTGTATTCTAGGCTAAAGGAAAGTCTGATGCGGGAAAAAAAGGAAGTTCTCAAGGCTGGAAAAAAAATAAGAAAAAGAAGGAAGAGGAAGACAAGAGAGGATGAGGAAGATAATCATGAAGAGAAAGATGAAGAAGATGAAGAAGAAAATGATGCTGCTGAATAAGGTGGTTCCCATTCAATTTTTTTTCTTACCTAAAAAGCATCTAACCACTACTTTTAGCATCACACCACTACTTTTAAAGAAAAAAAATTGAAATATGAGACTGTATGATTTATTTTTAACTGTATACTATATAGTGTCTTTTTAAAATAAAATTAATACAGTATCAAATGTGTCTTTAGATATCCCTCTCCTCACTGGCATTTTTAATAACCACTAAACTTGCCTGGAGATGGTACTTTTTCCATGTTTCCATCTGCAACTTGCACAAAATAATTGTCATTCTCTTAATTGTGTAACACTCTGTTCTTGCAAAATAATAATTTGCACCTGTTTTTGCTGATTCTCTGCATGTTTCTAAGTAAATACAATTTTTCTAATTAAAAGAAATTAGAATGATTTTTTCCATATTTAGGTGAAATTAAATAGGCTGAGTGAAGGAGATTTGATAAAACAGAACAACAATACATTAAAGTGAGATCCGTAGGTTATAATGGAAAGAGCAAATCCTTTGAAGCTTGGATTTGAATCCTGACTCTACCACTTGCTAATTGTGGGAACTTCGGCAAACCTCTTGATTTTGCTGAGCTTCTTGGCCTGCGTAAAAATGGAGATAATAATACCTACCTCACAGAGCTTTTGTATGGATTAAATAAAATAGTACATGAAAGCACCCAGCCTAGTATCTTGCCCATAGAAGGCATTTTTTCTATTCACCTTCCATTTCTGCCTTAGTCCTTCCATCTCCACTTTAAATGGAGGATCTTGGTACTCAAAATATTGACTATGGGGAAGCAGATGTGGCTCAAGTGATTGAGCTCCCGCCTTCCACATAGGAGGTCTCTGGTTTGGTTCCCAGTGCTTCCTAAAGAAAACAGCGAGCTGGAGCGACAGGCAGGTACAGCAAGCTGATGCAACAAGAGACACAAGAAGAAAAACACTATGAGAGACACAACAAAGCAGGGAACAGAGGTGGCTCAAGCGATTAGCGCCTCCCTCCCATATTAGAGGTCCTGGTACTTCCTAAAGAAACAAGGAAGATAAACAGACACAGCAAGTACAAAACAACGAGGGAGTAGGGAGAAATAAACAAATAAAATAAATCTTTTTAAAAAAATTGATTATGGTGTGTGGACTGAAGATTTAACATACACAATCTCAAATATTAATTTTAAGTGACTCTGAAGTCCTTAATGCATTCAAACGAAGATTTTTTTTTTCCCCTCAAAGCCTAATCATTTAGCAGGTAAATAAAACTCAGTGGAAAATGGTCCCCAAAAGAGAGCCATCTTTTCTTAGGCTTTGTAATTCCGGTAAGTTCCTGGCTAATGTTACTTCAGTAATAACAATAACTAAGATGAACTGAATGTTCATTCCTTGGCAGTCCCGGCACTAAGTACTTTTCTCACTTAATCTCACCTATAAGGTTGACAGTTTCATTACATTCATTTTAATCGTGTATGAGGGTATAGATATAGTGCATTAATGATTTAATTTTAGAGGCAGAATTTATTTTACTTATCTTATAAGTGACTTTAGTCTTGCAATTATGGAATCAATAAAGGTATGAAGAACTCATATAAGTACTTCGATTATGATTCTTTGTTGAAGAGGTGGGGAATTGTATGCTCCCATGGTGTATGCAAATTTGGGAATGAACAAAAGTCTGAATAATCGCCATCATGAATGTAAAGCGTCCACTGCATTACTCAAGGGAATTAGCAGGAAACTAAGACTTTAACAAGGCAGGACTCATGTTCTCCTTACCTGATATATGACTTGTTCTGGGTACCATCTCACCTTCATCCTCTGCAAAATAATCCCTGTGGAGAGAGAACAGAGCATTAACTAATAAGATACCACCCCACAAGGTCCCATGTTCTGGGTGGCAAGATGGTGGCCCCTTCCAGCCAGACACCTATATTCTGCTGTCACACATTTCTCCTCTTCTCAAGTGTGTACTAAGCTCCTGCTACATGGCAGTGACAGTGCTAAGTGCTGGGAATACAAAAGCAAACACCACAGGAAGAGTTCCTACCCTAAAGGAGCAGGTGCCTGGGGGAGAGCTGGGAGGCCAGCACGGCAGAGTGGGCAAGGGCTGAGTAGTAGTGAGGTCAGGCAAGTGATGGGAAGGCTGGGCAGGGGGAAGATTGTACAGAAACTTTCAGGACATTGAGAGGCATTTAAGTCACTGGCAGCTTGAGTCAAAAAGAGAGATGAACTGAGTGACTAATGTTTTAAGTGGGCTGGTTACTGTTTTGACAACAGACTGCGTGGGGGGGTAGGGAGAAAGGATTGCAACGATCCTACAGAGAGATGCTTTCAATGTTTAGTTTAGTCCTTGGTTACTCCCAGTCAGTTATTACCAAAAAGAATTCTGTAGACAGAGATTTAGAGGATTTCTCTTTTGAAATGCCAGAAGACATTCACAGGGAGGCAGAGGAAAGACTGACATTTGTTTAGAAATTGATGACGTCCTATCTTCCCTGCCTCAGGGCTGGATCTTGGCAAAAATCTTTACTAAGTGCCAAATAGATGGGAAAGTACCAGGCAGGGCACAATTGAATTGCACACATGCCAGTTGCAATTCCCTATTATTCAAAAGCAAATCACCAGCTCTTTCTTTCTCTACAAGGAGGCTGCCAAGAGGCAGGTGCAGAGATGCAGATCTTTGTGCAGACCTTGATCACTGCCCTTGAGGCAGAGCCACTGACCCCACTGAGAATGTCAAAGCCAAAATCCAAGATCAGGAGGGCATCTCGTCTGACCAGCAGCACTGGTTTTTGCGGGCAAACAGCTAGAAGAATGCTGGACACTCTCAGACCAGAACATGGACAGAGCCCACCCTTCTGCACTGGTGCTTCATCTCCAGTACTCGCCCAGGAGTACAACTGTGACAAAATGGTCTGCCACCAGCGCTAGGCTCGCCTGCGCCCCCATGCTGTCAAACGCCGCAAGAGGCAGCGCAGCCACTTCAACAACCTGCGCCCCAAGAGGAAGGTCAAATAAGGGCCCCTCTTCAGAGCTCCCTGGCCTCCCACGGGGTGGCCTCCTTCCCAAGCACCATGGTTCTGAGACCTCAATAAAGCTTCCTTTTGACTGACTGAAAAATAACAACAAGGCAGATCACCAGCTTTCTTTCTCTTCCAGTCCTGTCTGTCTCTTTTCTCCACCCATGGCCCTTTGTTCATGTCACTTCTCATTTAAAACTCCCTGAGAGCGAACAATGCAGAGAGAGGAACATGCTACTTATGGATCCCCTCTGATGAGGTAAAGTAGGAGGAGGATGTTGAAACTATCAACCAGAGTAATATCTTGAAAAAGTTACGGGGAAAAAAATGTATACTTAGTTGTCGTTATTTACTCAGTAGACGGATTCCATTAGGCTCAGCCCACAGACAAATGCTTCAGGCCAAATTCGGCCCATCCAACCTGTTTCATTTGACCCATTTCTAACTTCTCTTGGAAGATGAGTGGATCTAGCAGCACAGGGCCTGCATGGGGGATAACGCCACACCCTTTAAAACATAACAGGCTCTTGAGTTTGCCACAGTCCCTGTGACGCCCTATCTTTTTAAGTCCCAACTCATTCACTCATTTATGGCATCTGCCTGGCTCCCTGTTGGCCTCTCAGGCTGTTATCTGACATGAATCAAGTGCAGGAAGAATTTTATTTCTGCTTTAAGATACAGTCTTGAGAAAGCTATTGGTTTCAACATACAATTCATTCATTCATGGCGACAAGCTACTAACTAGCTTATAAGTCACTTTTACCTCTCTGGGTTTCAGTTTCCTCAAATATTTGGAAAAGAAGGGCATGGATTCCTAAGGTCCCTTGTGTTAATTTTGTGATTCTTTCAATTGCATGCTTAACCCTAAAACCCACTTTAATACGTTTCAAGGATCCAGGGAACTTTCCAGACATGATCTCACTCAATCCTCCTTGCGCCACAGATTCCACATTATAGATCCAGAGCAGGTTATGATAAGGTGATGCATATCATAAAGCAGCCCCACCAGATACCTCATCTTCTCTACCCCACCACACCCACTTTGAGTTTGCTGCCTGCCCAGTGTCAATCAATAAACTGGATGGGTAGAGAGGTCACTCTGGATGAGCACTGAGTTAATGGGGATACTTGTAGCCTCTCAGGAGATTTAATAAAAAAATCACTTTAGCACTATTAGCAGCTCAAGTTCCCTCTCTTATTCCCAGAGAGTGGAGATCACTCAGCTGCTCCAAAAGGTTGGGAAGAAATTTGATGCCCTCTAAGGGAAGGGGCTAATAGTGAAGAAATACAGAGTATATGTCTGGGGGATTAAAATTTATGACAACATCAGATAAGCTGAAATGCGAGGAGAATTGGGGTATGCTAGAGAGACTCCAAGCCTGCATCTCCACCCCACCACACACATGTACATACATGTGCACACACACACAGCAGTAATATATGTTGTAAATCCTTCCATTTCCATTTTGCAATGTACTTGCATATCTTTCTCAACTTCTCAAATTCAAGTGTTTCTAAATTAAAAACAAAAACATCAGTCCATGAATGACTCATGCTAAGCTTACATGAAGATCAGCAGGGCACTTACAGCTCCCTTGCATTGATGTACATATATAATCTTTCCCCTAATATTTAAGAATGAACTGTTTCTTCTCTCAATAAGCCTTATCCTTTATCTTTCTGCCTATCTCATCAGTCTGTCAATAATAATACCAATTCCACTAAAATCACATTTATCAATGCTCTTGCCAAAGCACTCTCCTACTTTATTTGAAGAACCAAGGATTTTCCAAGGAAAACCCACCCACAAGCTGTTCATCCACTTAATTTCTGAATGGTATATGAGCCATATTTTCCTGATTTGCTGTTAAGTAGTTATTAAGATATTGGATTCAAAGAAGAGATCCAAATTCAACTTCCCATATTTCTAGCTATTCCTATAGTTTTCCAGGGTGATTAGGTTCAGAATAATGGGAAAATAATTATTGCTGTCAATGCCATCTACCACCCCTTGATACACTGATGTTTTCAAATTGTGCTTTGATGATTTCTTCCACTAGTTTTCTAAGTATGGTTGTTTCTATTATGGTCAGGAACATCCAAAGTACCCAGTTTTTGCTTTGCTTAAAAATGGCCACAGATAAAGCTCCTTTCCAAGGTTTGGGCATCTCGTCGATTCCACTAGTCTAGCCTTTCATAACACTGGG
The DNA here is from genome assembly GCA_026826555.1 of Tolypeutes matacus. Classification (NCBI taxonomy): domain Eukaryota; kingdom Metazoa; phylum Chordata; class Mammalia; order Cingulata; family Chlamyphoridae; genus Tolypeutes; species Tolypeutes matacus. The sequence continues at coordinate 198,936 of JAKSZT010026446.1, forward strand.
GGGAGGAGCAGAGACTTGAGATCCTTCTGCCTTAGCAAAGGATAATACCATAATGGCGCCCATGGAGAGGCATTTTCTATAAGGCAGCTATAGCACTTCTTGTGCAAACTGCACATTTGGTAGTATTACCCGACTTCGTCACTTATCTCCACCCTAGCTTAAGCCATAGTGCAAAGGGCATTTTCCAGAGGCATTTTCTCTATTTCAAGCTTCTTTTTAAATGTTTTTTTTTTTAATCATAAACATAAATTCACAAGGGGAAAAGACTATATGCTATAGCAGTATTTAGAGTGAAGAACTGAACCCTGGTTGTTATTTTGGAGGCTTTCAATTTAATTTCATAAACATGCATTGAGAAGTACTTATGTGCTGAGCACTGGAAATACAGAGGTGGATAAAAGCATACCCTGTTATCAACATGTTCAGAGTCCAATGGGGGAGACTGACACATGATTCAAAGAGAGAAGTCTTAGAACAATGATACTTAAAACAGGGATCTGAGAACATAAATTAGAGAGCAATTAATTTTCTCATGATTGGGAGTCTAGGAAATCTCCTGGGGGATCAAAGAGAACATTGAATCTAGGCCTGGAAGGATGGGCATAAATACCCACGGGACATGACAAAGGCCCGTAGACAGGAAAATGAAGGGGTGTCCAGGGCTTTCATTATGCTCCCTCTTGCCTAAATAGGCACCAACTGCTCCCAGGACCTCTTCCAACTTTCTTTTTACCTTTCCCTCTCCTTAAGCCTTCCTCTAGCCTCAAGTGGGAGTATTAAGGGAAGCCAAGCAAGGAAATCATTCCTTCATTCCCACCTCCATCTTCAAATACTAAAGATTCATCTAACTTATTCAGAACCCCCAAAGATACATTTTTTTTTTTTTTTTAAGGAGGTACCAGGGATTGAACCCAGGACCTCATACATAGGAAGCAGGCACTCAACCACTGAGCTACATCCACTCCCCCCAAAGATATTTTCAATAATGTCAGTAAGAAAGTCTTGGGACTAGGATTTGCCTATTATAACAACGCATACAGAGAGAGACCAGAAGAGAACTGGAAAAGTGAAAAGGCTCTGGATTGAGGGTGGTAGGAAATACAGGTAAATACTTTTTCCCTTTTGTCCACTATTTTTACACTAAAAAGTTCATTCTTATTTTAAAAACCATTTTAGAGAATGTATTTTGCTTTAACTTACATTGTTCTTTCTAATTAATGTTCTCAATAAAAGGTGAACTATGTAAGGGATCAGGCTCCGTGTGGCCTTCTCAAACATAACTCTGTACACCAGAAAGGAGGGGCATGTAACAAGACAGGAAGCTTGCCCAAGTTTTCTGTTCCTTGGGGTCCCCACAGTGTTAGGCATTGAACCAAACACACATTCTGTTCTAATTCCCATATTCTTCCAGTTCATTTGGCAAGAATTACTAGATTCTGGTCAAAATGAAAGAAACCTTTTTAATGTTCAAAGATCCATTTCCTGTATTTTAAATTTATATCCACACTCAACCCTTGCAAATATAAGAGGGTTAGAAGCAGAGGGAGAACGGTCACCTCCTTTCTTTAATGTGTAGATCCAGCCCTGAGCATTTTTAAATGGTAGGGTTTCACAAACAGTGTCAAGGTAGGAACAATGGCATCTACAGGTGACAATTTCTGGACTGCCTGTGCCTAACTTTTCAGCTCAATATGCTCTCTTACACTGAAATTTTCCTCAAAACTTATCTTGTATGAAATGACCATCTTTGTTACTATGGACACTAGTGACTGACACCACCACTGCTGCCAGTCTGCTGAGTGCTGATACTTTACATCCATTATCTCATTCAGTCCTCACAAAATCCTGTAAAGTAGGTACTGCTTTATCCGTACTTTATAGATGAGGAAACAAGAGACCTAGAAGGATGAAGCAATTTGTCCACGATCTCACAACTCAGAACCCTGACTTGAAAACTGTGTCTGACTTCAAACTTTTACTCTTTCCAATATGCCCTATTTCCATCCACACATTTACTCAGACGTTCCTTTGTACCTGCCTTGACTCCAGGGAAATGACCCCTGAGAAACTGAGCTGAAAGGAAGGGTAGGCACTGCTGGGCTAAGGAGATAGGATTTAGACTCAAATCCTGACACCAATTTGTTTCTTAAATACGAACCCATTCCCGATGGATACATCTCACACTGTATTTGAGTACTGGTATAACAGATGCCATGTGACAAATGATTTAAACCTAAAAGGGAAGTAGTTAGTATGGCTTTTTATAAAGGTCCTATTCTGAAAAGTTGTCACCTATCCATTTTCTACTTCCTTATCCCCATCCAAATTTCTCCAGAATATTCACTCCTTCCGTGAGCCCCGTCTGTGATAATACTTACCATTCCTTGTCCCTAACAGCAAAAAGAATAAGCCTAAAGGGTGATGGAAGCAGACACAATCAAAATGAGAAAGACCATTCGTGAGCAAGCTCCGAAGCTTCTCCTTACATCTTCCTTCTCTTGCCAAGAGAGACGCTGAGTCCATCTTCTATGTTCCAAATGTTGCCACATACCCTCATTTGGCACCAGAATTGCAGAAACACATATTCAAATGCAAATGAGGCAGAAGTCACAGGTGCAGAGCCCGAGACTATCCTATATAATAAACACAGTGAGATGATCATTTTTCCTCAATGCAAGGCCTACGATTATAACGGCTGCAAATTAGAATGCTTCGCTGGCAAAGGCCCGCAGAGCAGATCACCACTTGTGCGCCTTCCTGTGACCGCGAAGTGTGGGCTGACTTGGCGCCGATGCAGTAACATCCACTTTTCTCCAGTCCAGGCTGCAATTACATCCTTCACTCAACAGTCTATTCACTGAAAGTGCCCACGGCCAAATGGAACTCTGGGAGCCAGGTTTCTGGGGTGCTTGGCCTCAATAGCTACAGTGAGCTCCAAACATCATTATGCATCTGCAAAGACTTCTCTGAATTTGATGACCTGTTTGCTCCTGCACTGTCTTTGTCCTAAAAGGAATTAACATTATTTTTCTTGGTGCTATCTACCAAGGTTAAGAGAAATTGCCTGAGAATATAAAAAGGTAAATGCAATTCAAGAAATTATCTCCCTCATTTTGCCCTATGAGATCATCAGACACCTAAATATTGAATAAATTTTCCTCTCCATCTCCTGAATCACATAAGACACCTATATCACTCTTCCCAAATAGATGTGAAAAATCCCTGCTTTGGATGCAGTCATACCATCCAGGGATGGTGTATGGCCTCTCCACCCACTTCTAAAACTTACTTAGCTTGTTTTCCTCTTGAAAAAAAGATATTAACAACCAATATTTACAAGGTACTGAGATATGTTCACTGACTGCCCCCCACCCCCCGGCCCCAAGCTGTGGCAGGTGACTCAATCTATTTCAGAGCTCAAGAGATGATTTTTTCTTTCCAACTATCTTTTTATTCACAGATCTCTCACTGTTCCTTTTCTTTATAATGTCTTTTTTTAAATAATTTTCAAAGTATGGCATACTCCTTGAAGAAATTTTGGAAATGAGAAAAGGGTATAGAGAAGAATAAAAATAATTTTTAAAATGCTACCACCTAAAGGCAACATCGTACAGATTTTTATGTATTTACTTTTAGTTGTTCTTTAGTCCATTTGCCTGTGTTAATTCTACAAAATAGAAATAATACTGAACATACAATTTTGTATCTTGCTTTTATTTATGTTGATGAAATCAAAGGTTGTGAAGAGAGTATTTTCAGAGGACAAGGAAGAGTCAGAGAGAATGGGAAGAGGGAGGAGGCAAGTTGGAGGAAAAGGAGGAAAAGAATTTCTTAGCAACATTATAGGCCAGCCTAGATTAGAAAGAATGAATTTAGCACCCACCTTCTCAGTATGATTTCAAAATGTACTACAACAAAGCTTAAAGATTTCTAAAAGATAAAACCAACTGAGGATTACTAAGGGTTGGAGATTGCTAAGGCAGAGCTGAGAAGGTGATTCAAATAGCTGACCCTGAATTCTAGGCTCAGTAGGGAGATAAGTGAGACAAGGAGCAGATGACCTAGAAGATAGGAAGGAGTTGAAGAACTGGACTTTCAAAAAGAATGGGAGGCGCAGATGTAGCTCATTGGCTAAGCGCCTGCTTCCCATGTATGAGGTCCCATTCAATCCCCTGTACCTCCTAAAAAATAAAACAATAAAACAAAACAAACAAACCAAAAATGAACAGGAAATGGGAGATGTGACCTGTGATTAGGAAATGTAATTTCAGAGTTAAGGATGCTGAGGGTGGAGAATGTAGGGTAAAGATGAGCTACAAAGGATGGCTATGCTTACAGAACACTGAAGCAAATTAGAGTTAAAGAGCTCTGAGGTCAAGGTGTAACAGTGATTTATGCTCACATATGGTGACCCCACTAGCATGTCAGCTTCTTGAATGCAGGGTCTTTATATAACTCACAATTGCGTACCTAGCATTTAATGAGTCTAGATCATAACAGGAAGTGGATGCATATTTCTTTCTTTTTTTTTTTTTTTTAATAAAGATTTTTATTTATTTATTCATTTATCCCCCCCTTGCTGCTTGTGCTCGCTGGGTCAGCCAACCACGCCATGCGGGCGGGCTTGCCTTCACCAGGAGGCCCCGGAACCGAACCCGGGGCCTCCCATATGGTAAACGGGAGCCCTACTGATTGAGCCACAGCCGCTTCCATGCATATTTCTTAAAACAATGAATATATACAATTTGAATGTATAATGATATCAATCCTTGATAACCTTAACCTGCTGTATCCATTCCATGATAAGGAGTTGCCTACCCTACAGTTATTCACATCAGCCCCGCAGGGAATGTCCTCTGGAGAGTTTTTAATTGAGCAGCTGCTAAATGCTTTGAAACAATGTTAGATGCTAAAGATTCAGAGATAAAAGACAGTCCTTTCCTCCAATACACTTGGAGTACGGGGAATGTCATATAAACCACTAGCTATGTGCTATGACAGAGTAGGCAGAGCCTTGCTCTGGCTACAGAAAACTCCCAGAACTAGGGGTGTAAATACCCAGGAATAATCCCAAAAGGATTATGCTGAAGCTAACCTTTGAAGGATAAACAAAGTTGTCCTGGCAAAGACAAGGCTAGGGGTGTAGGTGGGAACAACTGGTGTACAAAGGCCCACTCATAATAATTTTAGCTCAGCATGGGTAAAGTGACAATCACTCTACAACCATTTCCCTGGGTCTGCCGGCTGCTCCCATAGTGCCAATAATCTGGAAATTTCTAACCAATGCACAGCAGAATCTTTCTGAACTTAACTCAGTTCCAAACTGCATATGTTTTTACTTGGTAGACACAAATGTAAATTTCTTCTTGTTTTAAAAACATAGGTTGACTTAGCTTTAAATTTGCATAAAAAGGGTATAGCTCATAATCCCATAACCAAATACAGCATTTCTTTTCTTTTTCTTCCTTCCAATTGACACCCTAATACGCATGCACAATTTTGATGTAATTTATTTGTACCTTTACTTTCTTATTTTTAAATTTTTTGCTTATTCCTGTTTCAGAAAACAACTTCAAGATGGTAATAGACATTAATAGCAACACTAAAGTTTTTACCCTATAGAAGGGTAAAATTTGGGAATGTTGCTACCTAGGATATGCCACTCTATAGCCATGTGCCTTGGTTTCCCCTTCAGTAAAACAGAGATTCAGGTCTTTAAAAAGAGATTTAAATGGAATAAAATATCAATAAAATGTCAAATAAATTTGCAATGTATTTTCAAGAACTAGAAGTATTTGACATCATTGTTCTTTTGAATATCTATCATTCAAAAATAATCCTAGGGAAAAAGATGCTTTAGGCACCTTGATTTTTACCAAGTAGTATTTATAATAGTTAAGAATTGGAAACCTAAATGCCTCAAGAAAGGGGAATGATTATGTAAAATATGGTAATTCCACATGACACGCAATTTCACATTATGAATAATAATATTCCACATTACAAAATAAAAAATAACATATTTTTTAATCGTGTGAAATACTAGGAATTATTCAATTTTCTTTCCATCAATGCTTTCTACTTATCAGCAGTTATTGCTTCTTTACGACCCTTCCAAACTGCCCATAACGAGAAGAGACCAGATGCAGGCTACCTCTTCTCTAGCTGGCCTTGGAGAAACCATGGAAGAAAGAAGTCCCTGCAGACTGAGGCAAGCAGAAAAAGGATTGGAAATAAAGAAATAAGGAAAAGTATATCACAAACTATTAAAGTACTACAAAAATACAAGTCATTGTTGCTGTTATTATTAAACAACTCCTTATTAATAGTCTATGACTAATGAAGTGTTTTAGACATGAGACCTCAGGGGAAAAAATATTAAGATCCTGCCTGTCTTTGGCTACAGATCTCAGAAGATTCTCTGAGACACAGCAAAACAAGGCTGTGTATTTGAATGTTTTAAATAGAATCGGGTAGAGCCACCTTAGGTCATCATGACATCTCATTTATTCTGATCTTTCTTCTAACTTTAAATGCTACTTGAATTTTTGCCAGAGACAACTTGTGGAATGTTCTGCGCCCAGTTTGGAATGTTATTTATAAAATAGGGCTGGGAAGCGGCTGTGGCTCAATCAGTAGGGCTCCCGTTTGCCATGTGGGAGGCCCCGGGTTCGGTTCCCGGGGCCTCCTGGTGAGGGCGGGCCCGCCCGCATGGCGTGGTTGGCTGACCCAAGCGAGCGTGGGCAGCAAAGGGGGGATAAATGAATAAATAAATAAAAATCTTTAAAAAAAAATAAAAAAATAAAATAAAATAAAATAGGGCTAGTTTCAATAGGCACAGTGCTCCCAAGGCATCCACTGAATGGACGGATGCTCAACACAGCCTTGTACAAGTGATCTCCCCGCCCGTAGGCAAGCCTGGATCTGGAGGGATCACCGCCATGATGGCCAACCAACCCATCTTTTCAGAGACAAAACCAACCCTTCCCAGTCTTCTGGTATTTTAAATCCAGCCTTAGCATATGAGCTGAAGAAGAAGGGGTGGGGTGTGGAGAGCAGTGTGATCTGGGGTATGCGGGAAATAAGCGAGTGGGACAGGGGGAAGCACTGACGGAGGCAACTTCCCCAGGCCAAAATCCAAGGAGAGGCCAGAGTTGCAAAAGCAGAGATCTTCCTTCCCACAATCCAGAAAATTAACTGCTACCAGTCCTGAATGTTAAATGGTAAATTCACGCTACAATAACAGAATTATGAAAATTAGCATTTTCCCGGCAGTGCTATATTCAAAGAAGCAGGGCGAAGGTAAGCAAAGACGTCAGAATCAAACAGACTTTTGCGTATTGCCACTTACTGGTTGTGTGAATCACAGCAAATTACTTAACCTCCCTAGTCTCAGCTGCCACATCTGTAAACAGGGGGAAATGGCCATCTATAGGCGTAACTACACATTAGTAGTAAATGGGACTCTCTAGTAACTCAGCATGAATTCAAAGAGAAAGAAATGTCCATGCTTCCTCTAGGCTAAAAGCAGGGAAGATGTGAGCAAGTTATCGAAGGAGGTCTGTTAGGTACAATATAACTATGACAAATGGGTCTTGTCTGAAGGCTGCACTTTATGTGGGAGAAGAGCAACAAAACGAAAATACTTAAATTTTGAAACATTTTTCTTAGATGTTACTTCTTCAAATTGCCACAGCCACAACAGGCAAATCCTATTAAAGCTTGTTAATCAAATTACAGGGCAATAGGAAACAAAACAAACAAAATGGACTAATTACTTTGCTTCTTTTTCCTGATCTTCTGTCTTAAAAGTAGACTTCAAATTTTTTTCAAGTTTATTTTTTCCTATTTGTCCAAAGAAGTTGTGTAAGGTTCACATATGATGATTTGTCTGAGTTTTATTCAGTTTCCCCACAGATCAGAAGAAACAAGAACATTTCTCTCTAAAAGGAGAAGAGGACTAGTCATGCCATCCACCGGTTAACAGTGTGGTGTGCTGAATAATGCCCGCCCCCCAAGATGTCCTCATCCTAACCCCAGACCCTGGGAAGCTAGCATCGTACATGGTAAAAGGGACTTTGCATGTGAGATTTAAGTTAAGGATCTTTAAAAAAAAAAAAAAAAAAAAAAATCTTCTTATTATAGTAATGTATATGCCATTCAAAATTTCCTGTTTTAACCATTTTCAGTGAATTGTTTTAACCACAATTCAGTAGTATTAATTACACTCTCAATATTGTGCTATCATCATCAACACCCATTACCCAAACTTTTCATCACCTCAAACAGAAGCTCTGTACCCATCAAACAATAATCTCCATCCCCTTCACCCTCTGGGCCCTGGTAACCTGTAATCTCCTTTCTGTCTCTATGAGTTTCCTTTTCTAGGTTATTTCATATACGTGAGATGATACAATATTTGTATTTTTGTGTCCGGCTTCCTTCACTCCACATGGTGTCTTTAAGGTTCATACATATTGTAGCATACGTTGGAACTTTGTTCCTTTTTATGGCTGAATAATATTCCTTTGTATGTATATACTACACTTTGGACACTTGGGTTCCTTCTACCTTTTGGCTATTGTAAATAATACTGCTATGAACATTGATATGCAAATATGTTTCAGTTCCTGCTTTCAGTTCTTTTGGGTATCCGCCAAGAAGTGGGACTGCCAAGTTGTTTGGTAATTCTGTTTTCAACTTTCTGAGGAACCGCCAAACTGATTTGCACAGTGGCTGAACCATTTTAAAATCCCACCATAAATTAAGGAATCCGGGATGGGGAGATTATCTTGGGTTATCTAGGTGGGCCCAGTGAAATCACAAGGATCTTTAAAAGAGGGTCAGAATGAGAAAAGGAGATGTGCTGATGAAAGCAGACATCAGAGTGAAGCCATTGTTGGAAGGGACCACAAACCAGGGAGCGCAGATGGCCTCCAGAAGCCAGAAGAGATAAAGAATGGTTTCTCTCTTAAAACCCCCAGAAGGAAGGCAGCCCTGAGAACCTATTTTAAGATTCTGATCTCCAGAATTGTAAGATAAATTTGTATTGTTTTACGCCAGTAAATTTACAGTAATTAGTTATAGCAGCAACAACAAACTAATATAAAGTCACCCTGAAATACCACAAAATGCTCTAGGCAGAAAATGTAGGGAGCTGCCAGTCCAGATAGGTGAACACTACAGATTTAGAGTAGTAGCAGCTGTTTGCCTGATTGATACTAGACTTACAAGGTGAGCAAAACCTCATCAGGTTCTTCATCATCTTCATGAGCTTTTTTCTTTGACAACTCTTACCCTCTTCATGGATATCAGTTTGATTAGTGACCAAGCCAGTTTCCTGCAAGGCCAGTGTATTCATGAGAGATTTGTTATTCCAGAACCAACCATACTCTCCTCAAATGATTTAATGTAAGAGTTGGCAACAGTAAGGCTACACCCCCAGAAGGAAAAAAAAAAAAAAAAACCTTCCCATTGAGCTGTAGAGGGGCAGATGATGTACAGCTAGGAGTTGGGGATTCCTAACTTTGAGAACTCAAATGCCCAATACTGTCTTTTGTGGTCAAACTGAGCAAGATAAAGGACATGGAGGCTCATGTGAAGAATTCCTCAGAGGGGGCTTTTCAGAGCTTCCTAGAATAAAATATGAGGAAAGAATCACAGTCTGATGTTTATCCTTAAGCTTAGGAGTGGCTAGCTTCAGAACCAACACAGAAACTTGAGTTTCCTATAAGATTCCAGTGAAGCAAATAATAGCATAGGCTTTTGAATTACATAGTTCCAGGCTGCATTTCTTCCTTAGCTGTGTGTACCAGTCATCCCAAGCAAATTATTGTATTTAATCTCCCTAAAGTCCAATTTCTTTGTCTTAAAAATAGATATAGCAACACATCTCAAAGGGTTGTGAGGGTTAAGTGAAATAAAGTATGCAGAGGAGTTAGCACATATTGAAAGTTTAACAAATGGTAGCTATTATGATTCATTTCTGTTCTCTGAATCCCTCAAATTGGGCTTCTCCACTGTGCTTCCAGAGCAGCCAATGCATATCTCTGCCTTAGCCCTTCTGTACTAAAATTATAATGAAAATGTAAAGCCCTTAAGGGCATCCATTGTTTTATCCTCAATGCCTAGTCCAGTGCCTGGAGGAATTGGACTTTGATAAATATCTTTAGAACTGATCTCATCTGAGAGTTGGGGAGGATCTGAGACTTCAGCTATGATCTATGACCCATTAAGTGATTAAATAAATTTAGCAAGTCACACTCAACATTTTTTAAAGAAAAAGAATAAGATAGAAAATATCAGGGTACAAAACACATAGTAAGGTGAAGCACTGTTACATGAAACTTTTGTTTCTGTTACATATGTGAGTGTACCTGGCTGCAATGTTATTACATTTCTTATTGTGGGTAGGGATAAAAAAATGTGAACTTTCTGACTATTCCATTTTGCCAACATTTGATATTATCTCTTTTTCATTTTAGCCATTCTGATATGTGTGTAGTGGTGTGGCACTGTGGTTCTAATTGGATTTCCCTGTTGACTACGGGTCTAGAGCCCCTTTTCATAGTGTCTCAGCCATTTGCCTAGCCATTTTGGGGGGGGGGGGGGCGGGGGGAGGAGGTACCAGGGATTAAACTCAGGACCTTGTACATGGGAAGCAGGTGCTCAACTGAACCACTGAGCTACATCTGCTCCCCTGGTTATCCTCTTTTGTAACCACTTTAGAAAATGAATTGGCAGTAGCTATGGAGGCTGAACCCATTTCCACTCTATTTGTACATCTATACCTTACAGAAATGTGTACATATGCTCACCAAAAAATATGCACAGGAATGTTCATAACAAGGCTATTCATAATGGCACCAAACTGGAATTTACCCAAATTCTCAAAAGCAGCAGAATGGATAAATAAATTATGATCTTTTCATACAATAAAGGAGGACTTCAGGGGTGCTGGCAAGGTTCCGTTTCCTGATGGTTGACCATCACATGCATACAGACAGGTTGTGGAATTAATTGGACGATAAATATATGGTTTGTGATTTTTCAGAATTATTTCTGAATTTGTCTGAAGTTTTATATCTAAACATAAGGTTCAAGAAAAGCAAATAAATAATACTTTCTTAAAGAGTGAAGGACACTTATCTAAAGAAAGAATCCCTGATACATTTACTCTTGTTGCCATCAAGCAGTTGTCTTCTAGCCTTTGCTTGAATAGCTCCACGGTCAGGAATCTCTTTGTCAGAAAGCTTCTCCTTAACACTAAGCTACAGCTTCCCTCCTGATCACTTGCTCCTATCAGTGCTTGTTCCGTCCTGCTAAGGGATTCTAGGTTGATCTAAACCCTCTACCACCAATGCCCCCCCCCATACACACATGAAGGGAGCTGTCATATACTCTCCAGGGGTCTCCTGCACAGCCCCAGATCCTTTTCATCACCACTCAAGGTAGGGCTTTCAGTCCCTCATACCCCTTTCATCTACTGATGCCTAAAACAGAGAACAGTTCTCCAGGAGAGGCCTGAGAAGAACAGAAAAGAGCAGAGAACAGAATCATTACTTGTCGATCTTGACAGTATGTTTCTTCTACCAACACATCCTCAGCTTCAGCTGGTCCTTTCTTTAAAATTCACATTATACCATTCACTCCTGCTGAGCTTGACACCCAACTGAAATCCCCAGGTCTTTTTCACACATGCCGTTAAGCCCCAAATTTATCTTCTGTGTGCAGCTGGCATTCTCTTAGGACTCAGAATGCTCATGTTGCCCCATCCCAGTTATCCAAAGCTAAATCCTCAGGACAGAGGTGTATCTGTTATGGCAACACCTTTGGAATACAGAATCCCCATCTTTCACACACACATACCCTCATCAAAAAACAAAAGCAAAGTCTTTGTCTCAATACATAATTTTTTCTCCTTACTCCTTCTTCATGTAAGCTCCATTTAAAAGTATATTTGGGGAAAGAAGTGGGGATGGAGAAAACACAGTTCCACCAGGCATCTCCAAAATCTGACCTAAAAGCAGGCTCTCACCCTGGCCTTGACAAAGCCTGAGCACCGAAGGGTTCCCCGGTCTCTTTTTTTCTCCATTCCTCTCCCCAAGTCAGCTCCACCTGGAGACTCTGGTGCTGAGCACTGCCGGGTTCTGCTCACTCAGTCCTTTGCCTTTGCGTGACTACTGGAGGGTGAGGTTGAGAAGGAAAAGGTGGCAGACAGTGAGAATGTATCTGACAGTGTTCATGGTATCTGAAATCCAAGGTATCTGTAAGAAAGACCTACAGGAATCCCGACAGTCTGTGGAAAAGAGCCCCGAGCACATGAAAAGACAGAAATATTTCTATGGAAACTTCCAAGCTGCTTCACTGGGTATTTTTAATATCAAAGACTAGGTGAAGGGAGATTCATTAAACCAGGAAAACACAAGAGAACAGAACATGTGCAGGAGGGCCTAGAGCAGTGGGCTGGGAATTAGGGAGGAGCAGGCAATAAAAAAGAGAAGCTGTCAAAAAAGGCCCCGTTGTGGGGGGGAGTGGGGGCAAGGGGCGACCTCCATAAGAGCGCGGGGAGGGAGGGATGGGGGGCACACCAAGCCCAGAATGCCTAAAAAAAAAAAGACAGCTCACATACCTTGTCCACATCTGCTCCATGTTCCAGGCGCTTTCCTTACTCTCAGGCCCTCCTCACCCCGGAGTGGAAGCAGCCTGGGAAAATAAGAAGCCTTGCCCACGAGTCTCCAGGGTAAAAGGCAGCAGCTTTTGCCTCCCCAGCTCCTTCTTCCTGTGTCAGCAAAGAGAGAGCTCTGCTCCCTGCTTTTTGAGAAAACCGATTTGACGTGGCCAAGCCTCCAGTTAACGGTGCGACGGGCACAGGGGAGGGACTGTTCCCAGTAGGCAGCTTCACGGGAGTGGAGCGGCGCTCGGGGCTGCTAGGCGAGCTGCGGCCAAAGGCAGCCGGCGTGGCGCACACGCGCTCAGGCTGAGACACGACTGGCTGGCACGAGTTGCTCAGCACCAGCTGAGCTGTCGACCACAAGGGGGGGCGGGGCTCCCACAGCCGGGCCGCTCGGGGCAGAAGCACCCAGGTCCCACACCGCCTTCCCTGCCCCTCCCTCGCCTGCTGAAATGAACGATGTTGGCCAAGGGCAGAGGGCTTGGGAAGGCACGGCGCTGAGCCCTCTGTCCCTCCCCACCGCGGTGAGAGGCTTGGAAGTAAACCAGCCAGCTGTAGGGAGAATCTAGGGAGGAGGGCCTCTCCTCTGCCTGCATCACCCCAGCCACAGGGAATCCTAGAGCCAGAGCTGAGTCTGGCAAGGTTTAGGTGCAATCCTAGCTAAACCCAGACGTATGCATAAATTGGTCATAGGACAACATGTTATTTCCTTAGAGAGCTATAATGTCAGTCTCACCATTAATCTGGGAATAGAGATAGGAAGCTTCCTCGGGAAGGAAGGCAGCATCACAAAACCTTGCAGCCTCATTAGCTGCCTCCATCTCAGAGGCTTCCCTTGGTATTATGGTCTTCTACCTCCCCAAGCACAGAGGCAACTGGACTCTACCAATGGCTTTAAGGGGGCAGAGGGTCCATGCTCTTTCTAGCACATAAAAAAGCTTCAAGACAATGGCCATCGGTCCTGGAATGTCCACTGTTCTACGACCATGGAAAAGGCGATGGTATTGCCTGAGACCCTCTACCTTCTATTTGTATTGATAGGTTTAAACAAGTCAGAAATACTCTAAGTATAGTGCTCACAGCCCTGAAGCTCCCTTTTTTAGCTCTAAAATAAACCTTTATAAAGTGATATAATCACTGTTATTATCAGCATTACCACTGACCTTTCTTTATTTGCAAAAAGCTTTGTGATGCCAACATATGGCAATGTTGATTTAGTTATCCTTGTTTCACAGATGACAAATCTGAGACCCAGGCTCAAAGTCTCTGTTGAGGCTCTGACACGAGTGTTTCCCTCTGTGGTGTGGCCCCTGAGGCATGTTTTTTGGATTTCTGGAGATATTAGCAACAAGCCTTCTCCAGAACCAATTTACGCTCAGGCATCCTAGCAGGTGAACTCACTCAGGACACTGGCATGCCCGAGTATCTGTGAGCCTGTGGGAAGCCCATATTCTTGGAGCAAACTCTCATGTCTCCCCTCTCTGTGGATTAGTTCCTTTAGTTATCAATACAAAATAGGGGTGGACAGGACAGGATAACATTTAAAAGTTGGATGTTCAGATGAACTGTCTAGAATCGCTCGCTCACAATGTTTAGTTGTAGCTAAGGCCGCACGGCTCCTGAGCTTAGCAGTTACCAGGAAACATATAAGGCCCAGCGTGACCCAAGACAAGGCTCACAGACCACCTGTCTTGACAAGAATCTCCTTCTGCCTGACACAAATATATATATATAAGAGACAGGAAGAGTCAGATTTCCATCCTCTGTACAAAGTATGGTGCTATTTTTAGTTCTGTCTCAAAACAAATTATGGGTCACTGAGTTGTGGAGAGGAACTCTGTCTAGAGCCAGACCTGCACTGCACCCAAGAAATGACAGCATTAACTAGGTGAACTGTAGGGTCTCAAGGGATGCTAGGAAATATGCTCATTTTTTTTTCTTTATTTTACCGGGAGGTCCCAGGAACTGAACCCAGGTCCCTCCATATGGGAGATGGATGCCCAACCATTTGAGCCACATCCGGCCCCCGATTTATTTTTAAGATAACTTTTTAAAAGGCTAACTAATACACTTATTATAAATCATTTGAGTAATACAGAAAAGTATATAGAATAAATGTATAGAGAAATAGACATAGAAAAGAAATTACTCATTAATGCCCAGAGATAATCAATGTTCATAGTTTGTTGAGTTTCTTTCCTGTATTTTTAAAATGTATCTTCTAACTTGGAACCCCTGACTCACACAAGAGTATATTCTTGAGAAAAGAAATTACTTTATTTTTTTAATTGCACTTATTGTCAAAGGAAAAATATTGTAATGTTATATTTTTAAAGAAAAACATTCACTCATCTATCCCACTCCTCCAGCACAACTGTTTGTTTCTCCATAGTCCCTCTAATTGTTATCCATATATACTGTGTATCTATTTATCTACCTACCATTCTTCATGAAATCTGTGTTGTCACTGTATTAGTCATCTTTTTGCTGAAACAATGCTGCTTAAGAAAGGAACCCCGCATCTCAGTATTATAACAACAAACACCCATTTCTCAGAAGAAGCTCTGGCTCTGGTATGGTTCGACTGACATGGGTTCAAGTCTGTCCCAGGACACACTCTGAAGAAGCAATGACTATCTGGCAAATATTCTTCTCATGGCTGAGTGCAGGAGTGCAAGAGGGTTGGCAGAGACCTGTGCTGACTCTTAACGTCTCTGCTCAGAACTGGCCCTTCTACCATATTCCATTCACTAATGTAAGTTGCATGGCCAAGTCCAAAGACAACGGCACAAAGATGCACACTCTGCTTACAGTGCAGGAGGGCAGAGTGGGTGTTTGTGGAAGAATAAATAATACAAGCTATCAGTCACTCTATGTAGTGCTTTCTGGCTTTTTGTTAAGCTTTTCTCCTTCTCGTTATATGACAGCTTTATCCTTCCCCATCCCATTTAAAGTTGGTTGTGGCTTTTAGCCAATGATATATACCCTGCATTGGTCATTGACATGTGAGAGGAACTCTCATGCAATCACTTGTAGGTAGAAAGGAGAAGTTTCTGGGAGCAGTACACAATTGGCCATTGTCATTTCCCACTGTTGTATTGATCCTAGAAGATAGATTTGTGTCAAGATGAAGCTTTCATCAACCCGTGTCTCTGAGTGACTATGATGATCAGAGTTTCCTACTTATTCAAACTGAACATATAGAATGAGCAAGAAATATATTTTTGTTGTATTAGGTTTTCAAGATTTGGAGATTACTTATTACTTCAGCATAACATGGGCTATCCTGACACATCATTTTTTATTCCCATTTTGAGACTGAGGCACAGAGAAGACACTAGGTACCAAAGGTTATTACGTATAAAGTCACACATTTTTCTCCTATGTATCTGCTCCCAGTTTTCCAGATTACAACTCAAAGAACCTGAGTAGATGATGTTGGTGAGTTAAAACAATATGTCATTCTTTGCTGAGTACACTGCTCTTGACTTGGTCAATTGATCATGCTTTAGAAAATACTTGAAATGATGGAAAAGAATAAAAAATAGTAAGGTAACTGTCCTTATACCCAGCTCCAGATACTCCAATTGCACTTTTAGCTTCCACTTTGTTTTTCTATTCCTCTTTCCAGTCTTCTCCTCTCCAACTTGATTCTGGATAAAACTGTCTATAGAATGGATTACTGCATGAACTCTAATACAATAATAAAATAACCACGTTTAACATGTATGTGCCAGATTCTCTTCTAAAAGCTTTGATTGTGCTAACTCCTTTTATCCCTGCAATAACGTCATGAGGTGCGTTCTCTTCTATTTTATAAATGTCAAACGTGGAACACAAGGAGGTGATGTAAATTGCTTAAGTTCACAAAGCTGATAGACAGCAAAGCTGACATTTAAAACGAGTCAGTTTAGCTCCAGAGCATCATGCCTAACTGCTATACACATTGCTTCCCTATTTTGACACCTAACATTCATTGAGCATCTAGCTATGAGGATAATACACCTGTCACTTCACTAATCATCGCAGTTGATTCAGCTGACTTGGCTAGTCAGCAGATGACCCCTTTGTCCCTCAAGCTCATAACCATTTCTAAAACCTCGGGTTAAAAAGAAGCCCTTTCCAGACATAGAGGAATCATTCTGAAGTCAAGAAGAGAGTGCCTGTGGTAGATTAAAGATGACCACAAATCCTTATTTCTCCTAATGAGAGGTGGAATCTAATTTTCCTCCCCTTGAATCTGGGCAGGCCTTAGAGATTTACTTGACCAACAGAATGCAGTGGAAGGGATGCTGTGGCATTGCCAAAGCTCGGTCAATAAGAAAGCTTGCCTCTGCAAGCCTCCTGGGACACTTGCTTTTGAAGTCCTGAGCTGCCATACAGAAGTCTGACCACCCTGCTGGAGAGAGACCACATGTAGAATATTATCCAGCAGTCACCACGAGGTATCAGGCACATGAGGGAAATTGTCCTGGAACTTCCAGAGCAGCCCAGCCTTCCACTGCATGCCATGACGTGACCCAGTCAATGCCACAGGGAATGGACAAATTGCTCAGCTGAGACCTGTATAAATTCATGACCAACAGAATCATAAAATATAATACAATGGTCATTTTTTTAAACGCACTAAGCTTTGGATTGAATTGTTATGCAAAAACAGACAACTGGAACAGTGCCTTAGATGAGTAAAATAATTCTGATACAGTACTTAAATCATTATATTAACAAACAAATATTTACTTGGGTACCATTATGTATCAGGCACTATTTTGTATGCTAGGGATGCAGCAGTTTTTAAAAGAACAAACAGCAAAGATCCTATTTTCATGGCGCTGACAGTAATTGATATAGGCTAGACACATAAACAAAAAAATGACGACAATATGCCAGATGATGATAAGTGCAATGAAAGGGAATGAAGTAACATTAAGAGAGCAACCTTGTAAGGCAACCTTCTTACAGATGAGCAAACTGGGGCTTAAAGAGTATAATTAGAGTCCAGTAACAGAAGTAGGTTCCCCAGCATGATACAACTGGAGTTTCACATGTCAAAAAACTTTCCAATAGAGTTCAGAAATTAAAATGTTCTCTCTCTCTCTCTCTCTCTCTCTCTCTCTATATATATATATATGTGTATATATATATATAATTAGTGCAGCAGGGAAACCTAAAAGCTGCTCTGCTCTTCAGTAGCTGGAGTGAGACCAGGAAAGGGTGGGGGAGGAGGGAGGGAAAGAGGTGTGCATGGCTCTGAGGACTATACATAGAAGGCAGAGTGGCAGCTGTGCCTCAGAGCAACAGAGAGCAGACCCAGAAGTAATTTATGAGATTGGAAAACAACCCTTGGGAAAAGGGGAATTACTTGGGGGGGGGGGGGGCTGGGGGAGGGGGCTTCATTTCCTGAATGAACAGGAGGACGTTCAGAAGTAGCTAATACTCATGGGACTTAATTTAGTTCCACAAGCTGATAAAACTTAGAGACAATTTGGTTACCTTAGTTCATTCAATTCAACATTAGCTCAACAAACTCTTACGGAGCACTGCTAGGCATTGTGCTACGTGTTTAAAATCTGGCGTGGAAAGCCAGGCTGGTGTTCATCAAACCGTAATACAAATCAGATTTAGGTACAAACAAAAGGGAACATAAAGGAGGGAGTGATTAACTCAATTTGACTACAGAGGTTTCACAAGGAAGGTAGCATCTGAGTAGGACCCTGGAAGATGCTGGTACTATAAAACATCATATACTGGGATTTCAAAACACAGGGTTTTTATTTTAAAACTTGCCCCTGGGTGATGGCCAAGGGTCCCATTCATCTGGAAGAGCAGGACAGTAGCCGAGGCCACTGCAGGCATTACATCACAACTACTAGTTAGATCACCAGAGTCAGCGAGACTTGGCTTCAAAGCCCCCCTCCTCTGTCAATTTCCAACTGTGTGGTTTTGGACCAAGTTACTTAAACTCTGGGCTTTAGCATCCTCATTTGTAAAAACAAGTTTAATTTAAAAAGTAACCAACAACATAGTTGTGAGAACAAAATGAGATAAGATACGAAAACTGTTTAACTCATTATTCAGTGTGAGTTGAGCACTCAATATATCATAGTTATTTTTATTAATGTTTGCACACCAGGCAAGGTTGTACCTCAGTATGGAAGCTTTGAATTTAATTTCAGCTCTGCTCCAAACTTCTCTATAGGGTTAGGCCAATGACCCATATTTTCCATTTCTCAGCTTTCTGATTTATCACATGAGACCAAAGCACTGGCAAGGAAACTGAATAAGCTGATTTCTTTCAGGCTGGAATTCTAGGGACCAAAAAAATGTGGACAATTCTTCCATCTTGTATTCCTCCCTTTGACTCCCAACCTTGTTCCCCATCTTGAGGACTGTGTGTGAATGTGTGTGTGTGTGTGCGTGTGCGTGCGCGCACGCAGACCCAGCTCTTTCACTGGCTAGCCTTATCTGTCAGCTGTAACAGAAACCTCAAAGAAAGAAATTATGGGCAGGCCTTCAGACAGCTGGTGGTAATTTACTCACACAATCCCCGTCATCTTTTCAGCACCCACTATTTATGTGTATATGTTGGGGGAGGGGAAATTATGCAAGAAATGTGGTATGTAAATTTCTGGGAAGGGGATTGGAATAGTGAGGAAAGACTTGTAAGAATCACCTGGAAATTTTTCCTTGCTTTGAATTTAGATATCAAACTTTATAACTTGAAGGGACTGATGTGAAAGTCAAAAATGCATTTAGGGAACCAGAAACAATACTGGAACAAACTAAAAAATAACTCCAGAACATTCTTGACAATCACCAAAACCTGAGTCATTTTCCGGAATGAGACAAGCAATTCCAGTCTGAGTCCAAAGAGACTATATCAGCCAATCCAGGCACGTTTACAAATCTGCAAGAATGATAACTCAATGCAAGTGGGATCCTGGTTTGGATCTCCGATTAGATTCTGAATTGGGGGGAAAAAAAAATTCTAAAGACAAAACAGCGATACAGCCACGCTCCCTGCCTGTTTCTTGTCTCATGCCCTATACTGGATCGTCCCTGAATCAACCAGGACGAACTTCTCTGGGTTTAAAACTGGAGCAGACATGGAGGATCACTACTGCCTGGTTTTCCATCTCCTCTACAGATTGGAACTTGGGGTTTTATATATATCAGAAACATAAGACTGATTTTTAAAAACTTTCCATTTTGTAAAAATGCAAACTTATAAAAAGTTGCAAATATACTATCATGAAGTCCTATAAATCTTTCACTTAGAGTCACCAGTTATTAACATTTTGCCACATTTGCTTTTTTCTCCATCTCTTTCTACACACACACAATTATTACTGTTATTTTTGCTGAACCATTGGAGAGTAAGTTGCAGGCATCATTACACTTCACCCCTATATACTACAGTGCGTATTTCCCAAGAATAATAAAAAAAATTTAATTGCTGTAATTATGTAAAAGAATACGCTAGCGCTCCCCAACAGTCAGCTTTTATCGCTATTAAACAGAATATTTTACATGGTATTCTGAAGTATTTAAATTGGATAACTTCATTAATGTCAGAAGCAGCCCCTGGTAGATTTTGGCTCAAATCTGCACAGCCAAGAGGGGTCATGAAAATGATTGCCCCCAAGACAAAGGTGAAATATGCAAAGACCAATTTCCTCTTCCACACTTAGAACGACTGGAAGTCAGGGTGGGTTTTTTGTTTGTTTGTTTGTTCGTTTGGCAGTTTAGAACAACTGTTTCATCTTTTCTTCCAGCTGGCTTCAGAAATATTGAGATACAGCCTCACACAATCAAGGAAAAGTTCTAACAAGAAAAATCTTGCATTTGTGTATTCACTTTCATTTTCGTTTTCATTTTAGCATGTAAGAAGCCAAAATCTTGAACTGTTGAGTTCAATGTCAAACATGTGACAACTCTACACAAAAGATGAGCATGGCTCAACAGTCCTTTTTCCTTGTGAAGTTCACTCTACAGTGAGTGTAGTGGCAGTAGGAATAACCCCATTCTAGATCCTACCAGTTCAGTAAAAGAACAAATATACCTAACATTAACCACCACAACTCTGCTCAACCACAATAATCCTTTAATCAGATAAAAGTATCCCATTTTTCAGGCTAAGTCTGTGAAATAATAACAGGTGCATAAATAATAACTGGCTCTAAATCAGAAGTTCGTGTATACAGAAAAGAGTTATTGCACCCACTATTTGCTGACTATGGTGAGTTCTCAGAAATCAGAGGGAAAAATCAAGGCCAGAAAGTCAATTGGATCAACCCTTTTGATTCAATGTGAAGGTGTTCTGAGCAGGTGGTAGGGTGAGGTGAGTGAGACACTCACCTGGAGTACAAAATTTAAGGGGTACCCACTGCAGAAAGCAGTTTGGCAGTCCCTCAGAAAGATAAGTTTAGAACTACCATATGACCAGGCAATCCCATTACTAGATATATACCCAAAAGAATTGAAAGCAGGGACTCATACAGATATTTGCACACTGGTGTTTGTAGAAGCACTATTCACAATTGCCAAAAGATGGAAGCAACTCAAGTGTCCAACAGCCCATGAATGGATAAATAAAATGTGGTATATACATACAGTAGAATATTATTCAGGCATAAAAAGGCATGTAGTCTTGATACTTGTGACAACATGGATGAACCCTGAAGACATCATGTTTAGTGAAATAAGCCAGACACAAAAGTACAAATACTGTATGACCTCACTAATTTGAAATAACTAGAATAAGCAAACTCATAGAGTCAGAATCTAGAATATAGGTTACCAGGGGATGGGGTGGGGATAGGGAATGGAAAGTTAAGGCTTAAAATGTACAGGGTTCCTATTTGGGATGATGGAAATGTTTTGGTAATGGATGGTTGCAATGGCAGCACAACATTGTGAATGCAACTTATAGGACTGAAATATATATCTGAATATGATTGAAAGGGGAAATGTTAGATTGTACATATGGTAACAGAATAAAAATTTTAAAAAGTAATCCACGGAACTACACTACTTAGTGAACCCTAAGTTAAACCATGGATTTTAGTTAATAGTACAATTACATAAATGTGCTGTCACTAAGTGTAACAAATGTTCCACACCAATGCAAGGTGTTGGTGGCAGGGCGGTGTATGGGGGGAATCCTGTATTTTATGCATGATTGTTCTGTAAACCCAACTTATCTAATAAAGAAAAAAAATTTAAGGGACACCAAACGAACTCAGTGATCAAGATGAAGAATATTTTAATACAATATTTTTAAAATCAAAAGTAGTACAAGGGGACTAGTAAGACATGGGAATCTCTTTTCCTCCAGAAAAATAGTTAGAGAACAGGCTGAAACAGCCCCAAAAAAGATCTTCTAGGGTTTAGGACAGAAGGTGAAGGCTGGACACCACCCAGAGGAGAGAGAGACAAAGGAAGGAAATCACGAGGACAGAACTGTGAGCTGCTGCTGCTGGCACACTCCCCCACACTAAAGACACTTTAGAATTCTCAAGCCTCTGGGCCTGTGACTAAAGACAAAGGGGGCTCCAGGGATCTACCACCCCAGGAAAGGGGAGAGAGAGGGACACAGCCTAAGGCAGACTCAGCTTCTGACCCACTAATTTGGTCTCCTGGGTCCCATGAACCCTTCCAGGCAAGGTGAGACCACACAGTGATTTGCCCTGGGAGCCAGCAAAAGACTGGAGAAATCCGACCCTCTGCAATCTCCCTCTCTTCTAGCTGGGACTAATTGTTGAGGATGCCCCAGGAAAGGGGAGAGAGAGGGACACAGCCTAAGGCTCACTCAGCTTTTGACTCATAAATTTGGTCTGCTGTATCCCAAGAGCCCTTCCAGGCCAGGTGGGGCTATGCCATTGTTTGCCTTGATGCCTGCAAGGGGCTAAAGATATACAACCCTCCCAATCTCCTCCTCTACTACTGGGACTGATTGTTGAGGACTCAGAGGGGAGTGGAAATATTTACTACCCCGGAAAAAGGAGGGGGCTGCCAGAGAAGGCTGGAGAACTGTCTCAGAGAAAGTTTGAATTACAAGGCTCCTAGCCTCCAGAGAGGAAGCTCTATCACATTGGTCTGTGTGCAACAAATACACTCCAACCAGGCATTGAACTGAGAGCTGCCAAAGAGCACCATCTCCTGGCAGACCAAGGAAGTACATGCAAGGAAATTAAAAATAAGTAGGAAAGGTTTTTTCCGGACTCTATAGCCTCCCTGCCCAAGGCCCTAGGAAGCAACTCTACAACCAATTACTGGGCCCAGTGCTCAGTTTTGAGCAACCAGCAGAACAATCCTAACAATCCTGGTTGAGCCAAAAATCAAAGAGCAGTGGTGACCCACACCTCCTGCCACTAAATCCCTACAAAAGAGAAAGAAATTGAGCATCTGAATAAACTACATCCTAATCAGATGCCTAGATATCAGCAAAAAATTACAAGCCATACTAAGAAAATAGAAGACATGGCCCAAGAAAAGGAATACATCAAATCCCCAGAAGAGATGCAGAATTTGAGAGACCTAATCAGCAAGATGCACACAATTTCCAAAATCAAAGTAATGAGTTGAAAGATAATATAGTTAAAGGGATAAATGACGTCAAGAAGAAATTGAGTGAATGCAAAAAAGAATTTGAAATCCTGAACAGAAAAATAACAGAGCTCATGGGAATGAAAGACACAATAGGTGAGATCAAAAACATATTCGAAGCATACAACTGCAGACTCGAAATGATAGAAGAAAGAATAAGTGATACTGAAGACAGAACAGCTAAAATTGAAGAGAGAAAAGAACAGAGAGAGAAAAGAATGGAAAAAAATTGAGTAGGGGCTCAGAGAGTTGAATAACAACACAAAACATAACAATATATGTGTCGTGGGAGTTCCAGAAGGAGAAGAGAAGGGAAAAGGGGCAGAAAGTGTATTTGAGGAAATAATAGCTGAAAATTTCCCAACTCTCAATGAAAGAAATGAACTTACATGTCCAAAAAGCACACCGTACCCCAATAAGAATAAATCCAAATAGACCTACGCCAAGACACATACTACTCAGAATGTCAAATGTCAAAGATAAAGAAAAAATTCTCAAAGCAGCAAGAGAGAAACAAACCATCATGTACAAGGGATGTTCAGTAAAACTTAGTGCAGATTTCTCTTCAGAAACCACAGAGGCCAGAAGAGAGTGGTATGATACAATTAGGAAACTGAAAGAGAAAAACTGCCAGCTGAGAATGCTTTATCCAGCAAAACTGTCCTTCAAATATGAAGGTGAGTATAAAATATTCACAAACAAACAGAAACTGAGAGTTTACAAAATAGAATCCACCTTTGCAGGAAATATTAAAGGAAGCCTTAGAACCTGAAAGAAAAAGACAGGAGAGAGAGGCTTGGAGGAGAGTATAGAAGAAAGGATAGCAGAAAGAATAAACTAAAGAGTAAAACAGACAGACAAAAACAAGGTGTCATATGAAAACCAAAGAATAAAATGGAGGAAGTAAATAGTGCATTTACACTAATATCATTGAATGTGAATGGATTAAATTCCCCAATCAAAAGATACAGGCTGATAAAATGGATAAAAAAACCATGAGCCATCCATAAGCTGCTTACAAGAAACTCACCTTAGACCCAGAGATACAAACCAGCTGAAAGTGAAAGGTTGGAAGAAGATACTCCATGAGAATAGTAACCAGAAAAGAGCAGGGGTAGCTATACTAATATCAGACAAAACAGACTCTAAATGCAAAAAGGTTATAAGAGATACAGAAGGCCATTATATATTAATAAAAGGGACAATCCTCCAGGAAGACATAACAATCGTAAATATCTATGCACCTAACCAGGGCACCCCAAAATATATGAGACAAATTCTGGCAAAACTGAAGGGACAAACAGACATTTCTACAATAATCATTGGAGACTTCAACACCCCACTCACATCATTAGATAAAACAACTAGACAGAAGATCAACAAGGAAACAGAGAACTTGAACAATATGATAAACAAGTTAGACCTAACAGACATATACAGAACACTGCATCCAAACTCAGTGGGTTATACATTCTTCTCAAGTGCCCATGGATCTTTCTCCAGGATAGACCACATATTAGGTCACAATGCAGCTCTCAATAAACATAAAAAGACTGAAATTATACAAAGCACCTTCTCAGATCATAACGGAATGAAACTGGAAATCAATAGACAGGAAAAAAAGTAAATTCACAAATGTGTGGAGGCTGAACAACACACTCCTAAATAATCAGTGGGTCAAAGAAGAAATTGCAAGTGAAATCAGTAAATATATTGAGACAAATATAAAAAAGAACACAACGTATCAAAATTTATGGGATACAGCAAAGGCAGTCTTGAGAGGGAAATTTATAGCCCTAGGTGCCTATATTTAAATAGAAGAAAGAGCTAAACTCAAAGATTTAACTGAACAACTAGAGAAACTAGAAAAAGAACAGCAAACCAATCCCAAAGCAAGCAGAATGAAAGAAATAATAAAGATTAGAGCAGAAACAAACAAAAATGAGAACAAAAAAACAATAGGGAAAATCAACAAAACCAAAAGCTGGTTCTTTGAGATCAATTAAACTGACAAACTCCTAACTAGACTAACAAAGAAAAAAAGAGAGAAGATGCAAATAA